>CM076580.1:1295441276-1295783630 GCA_034641835.2 Pinus albicaulis | reverse complement strand
CCAAATTTTTTAGCCATATTAACCTAAATGAACACCCACTAGGATGTTTTTCCCAACATTCAGTTTGGAATAAGTGTCCCATCAACTATGGTTATTATTTTTAACTTTATTACGTGGAATTTTCACTAGGATTGTTACACACTTCACTTTCACTTCACTTTTAAACCATATTTCTCTTTCCTATACCCTTACATTAAACTATTTTTATGATTACATCGGGTTTAGACTTATTATTTTCCAATGCATATGTTTTCAATGTTTTTGAGTGAATTTATGATTAAATATTAGAAAAATAACATATGTTCAGTTACATATGAAAGTGGGGTGAGTTTCATGATGTTTGTATGTGTATTTGAAGACTTCAAAAAAATTATATTTGAGAACCAAGCCTCATATTCGAATTTCTTCTTCAACCTTGAATATTTGATGAAGATTTGGGAGATTCCTTCAAAGCATACTTCATGGAGAAAAATCATGGAATTTTTGATAAGATTTCTTATCAAATATATTAGAGATTTGTGGGAGGATTTGTAGACATGTCACTTGCTAATTGTTAGCACATGGTTGTAACCACATGAGATATTTGTGGACCTAGGATAGATTTGTGGATCTCAAAGATTTGTTAGTTATCTCAAGCTTATGGATAAATAGGAGTACCTCCTCCATTCCAATGGGAGGAATCTTGGAGCATGTATCCAACATATAATGGAACAAAATAAAGCTTCCTTTTACATAAATTTCCATTCTATAGTTTTAGATATAAATTTATTTAATGCAGTATATGAATTTATGGAACAGTTTTTCACTTCGATCTTAAGAGAATTGAGCTCACTCCAAATGGATTGAGGAATAATTTTATCTCATTATTAATAGTTTTTATTATTGGTTATATTTATATGTTGGGTTATAATCTCGATTGTTGATAGGTCCTATGAAACATTATGAAGAGACCTCCTATAAGGGAACCATGTGTTTTCTTTCCTACAACAACTAAGTCATCTAACTCATCTTAATGCTTTTTATAGGTTTATATGCTTCACTATTTTCATTAGGAATACTTAATAATTTTTATTTTTGATAGGTCTTGTGAAACATTATGGAAGGGCCTCATGTAGGGGAGCTTAGTTTTTTTGTTCCTACAACAACCATGCTTTCTTAGCTTAGAGTTATTTGCCTACTCTTTCATATATTTTGTTGGCTTCGTCACAAGCTTGTGAGTATCCTTGGTTGATAATTTAATGAAAGTAATTTAAGAAATTAAATTTTCCTACATTTTTGGCATCGTCATCAGGGATGGTGCTAAGGGATTAGGCATTAGGAATTTAATTAAGTACCAACATTTTTATTTGGTTTGATTTGTGGAAAATCTAACTTGTGTTGAAAGGATAACTTGGTTACAACAAAATCTTAGTAACATGGGAAGTATACATAGGCGTTAGCTTTGAATATCATTTTTATCTACATATGTAAAGCATGATGAATAGGATGTATAAATTTCAATCAATATTTTCACTATCATAGTTTTGACACTAATCCATTTATGCACAGCAGATCTAGAATGATGTTCAAGCATTTGGAGGAGAGCCAAGAGAATGAGGACTACATTGAAGGTTGGTTTCAAAAGGTGACTAGGCCAAAAAATACTTCCATTCTTCAATAAATCCTAGCATTTAATCCAAATATGTAATTGATCTCTTATATCCTTGCAAACATTCAAATACATTTTTCAAATGTGGATGTGCAAATACTAGAGATTTTGATCTTGAAATGTATTCATTGGAAATACTCCTACACTTGAAAAAAAAAGGAATCCCTTTTTCAAAATAGAATAGGATAGAATAAAGGAATAAAACCATTCTTTTGTTTTCTAATTTTTATTTCATTTTTTTGAAAAAAATTATTTGGTGGTGTAGTAAGATCCACTTCATTCACTAACCATTGGTAGGAAGAATTATGAGGAAAATGGACATTCATAAAATAGGAAAAGCTAAAAATTTGAAGTCCGATTTGTTTCCTATGTTTCCTAATTTCAAATTTAAAACACAAAAAATAATTGTTAAATTTCAAAGTATGCTCTCTTCTTGTGCCTTGTTGCGACATCGAAGATCATAAAGTAGGAATCGAGTAAATGTCTTTGAAAAATTTTCAGGAATGATTTAAATTATTGACGATGTCAAAAATGCCTAAATTTATTTTCTACTTCAATATTCAATTTGAATTGTCTCTATTTCCTAACAAAAATTTTCATTAAATTTTATTTGTATCACTTAAATAAAAATATGTAATTTTAATTTAAAAAATATATAAAAAAATGAAAAAAAAACAAACAAACAAACAAAATGTTGAAATTAAACTTAAGATTTCTCACAAACTAGGAACTCGGTTCTCATAATTTTTTGACAGTAAGTGCAGAATATTATGATGAACAATACTTGTAAATTTCAACCCAATCCACTTCATGGTTTTGAGAAAATGAGGATAATCAATTTCATCCATTTCAGTTATATCTCGATATTCGTGCATTGTAAAGATCTGATTTTTGGTATGCAAAAACATTCAGACCATAAGAACCTTCCTACAAAATTTCAGCCCAATCTTATCTGTATTTTGTGAGAAAATTGTTTCTGAAGTTTACAAAAGTTTGTCAAAACACATCATCACCGACAACCATTTTGATTATATCTTGAAATTTGTGTATTCGATGGTGTTTATTTTTGGTGTGAAAAAACATTAGAATAGTAGGAACATGTCTATAAAATTTGAGAAAAAAATAACTGACAGTTTGTGATAAAATGAGCCACAAATTTTGTTGTAACACGCCTTGTAGTAACATGCAACAACAAAAATATTTTGAGTTTTAGATTGAATGTTTCCCCCATTTTTATAGAATAAAATTGGTTGTGAGATCCATTTTGTTTTGCAAGAGGATGAGTTCAATTGAAAATGAAATATTTTGGTGGCATGAAACTGATTGACAAGTGCCCTAGATTAGTTAGACATTTGATTTTCTCCTAAAAATCTTGAATTTTGTTTTACTGGGCATTTCTCAAAATTGATGTCTCGTTAGTCAAATTTGTCGAATGGTTAATATTCTTAACTTTCAATAAAATTTTGATGGTTCTTATTTTACAAATTCAAATTGTTCTTTATTTTTAAGTCATTTAGTTTGTATAAGAGAGATCATGAGTTCAAATCTAATAGAGTCCAAAATTTTTAACTATTCAACAATTTTGACAACCCTTAACAAGGCAGCAATTCCATTGCAACATGGTGACATTTGATTGGTCGACATGGTAGGATACTATTCGTCAACATTGCACATTCTTCACCCAGTAGTATACCACGTCACCTTTTCTAGTCAGAAATCCACTTCACTCTGTCAACTTAGCAAGCCACATCAATAGTTGACCAGTTAATGCCACATCACTACCATGTCAGGAGTCCACATCATTTCCACATCATCATCTGCCAGGTCATCATGCCACATCAACTACTGTCCATGTCATCAATCTATTTCAACATCATACTACCATGTAGCACCCTCTGGAGCTTCCACATGTCACTCCCTCGTGTTGCCACATGGCACCCATGCCTCAATTTCCATTGTTTTTCTAAAACTTCAAACAACCATAACTTTTTCATACGAGTTTGTTTGAGGTGATTCAAGTGTCGTTGGAAATATCTCGGTGAGATGTACATAATGAGATAGGTTTCAACATAATTTGAGACAATGAAAAAATGGTAATTTTTTATGGATTTTACAGCAATTAGACTTGGAAAAAATATTAAATCATTATCAACATGTTTTTGATATGAATTTGATGTAACCTGATTTTTCAATCACTCAAATTTGATATCAAACAAAGGAATTATCAATGAAACATAGATAGGTAGTCCAAGGTGCACCACTTCCTCACAGGTAAAAAGTGTATTTCATTTTTATTTATCTTCCTTGAATTTGTTGTATTAGCACTATTTATGAATGTGTTGCATATATATCATATGAAGAGTGACTTATCACATCTCTCCTTCAAGAATATTACGTTTTATTGCACATTAGTGTTAAGTTTTTACAATTTCCTAGATGATCGAAAGAGATAAATTTCTTTGCACATTCTGAGATGATCAAAGAAGAACAATTCATGAACAAGCGGTTTTGAAGGACCAATTTATTTTTCAAAAATAACATGAAGAAGTCAAGTCCATTTCAAATCACATCCATAATACCATTGCTACTCATTCATTTGCCTCTTTCTAGGCTTATAGTCCATCCATCAATTTCCATCTTCCTAGGGCATAACTCAAATAATTTTTCCTTTGCAAGTTTCATATTTTCCCGCCTCACTTAAATTTAAGTCCTAACCAATGAATAAAGTCATTTTATCTCACTTACAATGTTGATTTACCTCATTGTCCTTTTTATTTTTCAAAATAAAACCTGCTTCATAAACGAAAATGTTTCAGCTATGGTCCTCTAAATCATTACTTTATGCTCGTGTTAGATGATGGGGGATCCATTAAGGCCCTCCTTCTAGCAAGTCTTGACCCATCAGCTTCAGCAAATTATCTGGGTTCAAGATTAAAGTTATCTTCCGTACCTTGAGACTTGCATGCCTTAATGACAAGTTTTCTCACCAATGAACAATGGCAATACATCAATGTCCCATGTTTTTTGGACCTTCTAGGTAACTCAACTTCAACTCATTTAATCAGACATAGTAAGATATACTAGGGCATCTTGACTCTCATTGAAATTAATGGTGGTTAGTCTTGCATTAGTTAATGACATTCATTAATGGTCGGTACTCCAACAATTTCTTTCTATGTTCGACATCAACAAAATTCGTTCACATAGAAAATAATTATGCCAAGATGCAGATATGAATGAAGAATATATGGTTCCATGACACTTAGGCAACTTGTAGCAGTGTTCCAATAAATCAAAATTTAGCTCCATATTTCAACACCAAGAGCTTAGTTACAGCAATAAGATGATACCATATGTACCAATTTCAAATATCATTTTATTCCCATACAACCAAGAAAATCAGATTATTTCACTTCAAGATCGATGATCCAAAAATATTTTAGCCATACAAATATCTCTCATATGCATAGCTCATGACCTTATCAAGTAGGTGAAAGTACGTTTTTTTCCACTCTTTAATCATTAATTCCTTGAAATCTAAAATGATTTTGGGTACCTTGCTTATACTCACATATCCCACCTTCAATGTTGTATATAAAATGCAGTCAAATTCAGGCCTTAAACAAATCCACAATCTAGGCAAACTCCAATGCTTTATTTTCGGACTGGCAATTTAAATCTATGCTTAAATAAAATTCAAAGTGTGGAAAATTCAATGATATACCTAGAAGCTTTAATATCTCAAATCTGAGATTTGAGATATTAAATTAACACTCTTATGGTTATAAAACCACTCAACCAGATTACAATTCTTCTACATGCGGAAGCTCTATTTTTCTGTTGGCTTATGGTTAAAACCCATTTTTAAACTCCCTTCTCAATTCTCGATTTTAATTAAAAACCCAACAACCTTATCCAAGGTTTCTGTCACAAATGAAAACCCTTTTCAAAAGTCTTACAAAGGACTTTGGTTAACCAGCCTCCGGCTCTATTCATTAAAATCCAGACCTTATGACTAAGCCAAGGCTTTATCGTAGCATTGAACCATACAAGCATTTCAATTCCAAAATTCGAACATGGTTAAATATACACCAAGGCATATAGATGTTGCTCAATCTAACATCCACAATATCATATGAAGCCTTCACAACCTTAATTAAAATGCCACCACATATTTAACTCATACTTTACCTTACTTAAGGGTCATTTTCCTTTATAGTGAAACCTTCCTTCATCACCTCGTGGATTTTATTAAACTCAACCTTCGACCATTATAATAAATTGCATTACATATTGGCCAATTTATGGAATATTAATATATGTATAAACTCAAACTTTGATAAAAAAACTCCAAACGCCAACAGTTTGCTGACTCATACATCTAACGTTTGAAACCCAAATAAATCATAATAATTGGGTTGTGGTCCCACAGCACATATAACTTACCTTCAGTTATCCTCTACACAACTTCCCATGCATCCAACATTGGATCTCCAGCTCCAAGGTTCCAACGCTTATCGCGCCACGAACTTAACACCGCCATACCTTGCCTTATCACCCATGCAACTTCACAACATAACTGTCGTCCAATCCCCATCGACCCACATCCAACGACAATCACATTTTTTTCCACGGCACTTTAACGCTAAAAAAAACGCGATAAAAGTGGTTTTTATAAACCACTCTTTGTCACACATCAAACAGAAAGGGATATCATGTTCAAAAAGGTGAAATCAGCTTACCGCTCAAGGGCAGCGCAATACTGTTGGTTTGGTTTTTGTAAACCTCCTACCTCCTTCATGGTTCCGTTTCCTCTGGCTCAAGGTTCCGTTCTTTCAATGGGTCCGCGTTCTATAAACACACAATCACATTCACCCTCACAGTTAAACTATTGTTCCGCCTCTCTTTCTTATTTAGAAACTTCTCTTTCAATTACTTCTCCATGATCTGCTTTTCATCTGCGGTTCACACAAAGTTTAAATAAACCTCTGTGTCCTTAATTCGACCAGACCAACGCTTCTTCATTGACCTATAACTCTGCACTACCGACCCTCCAATCGACAACATACTAAACACAATGTTCAATAGTATATAACAATATGATATGTGGATACGGGTTTACAATTAAACCTTCTTTCAATCCTGATCCGAGATTACTACTGGTCAGCTATCTCCTTCAATTACATAGAATCAAATGACAGATTTTTCTTTCTTCTACCAATTCAATCAACAGATACAATATTGATATTAATTAATATCGATTTCTTTAAATATGTATAGAGCCTCACCTCAAATTCTATTTCAGAGTGTATCATATACTTATTGAAACCAAGTATATTCACACAGAATTAAGCCAAACAATGCACATCTCACATAATTTAAAAATAATTTCTTTCATATATATCCGAATGAAATTACTTACAACCTTCTTGGTCCTTGGCTAGATCTTCAATTCGATGGCCCCTCTGTCTCCTACTCTGCCTCTCCAGCTTTGCCCTATCTTGATGCCTTTGGCTTACAATTATACAAAACACAAATGAATCGATTCAACTTCTTTACAGCTGGACAGAAACTCTTGAAATTCTCAAGTTCTAAATTTAGCCTAACTCCCTAGACAAACTGAAACTGACTCTTCACATTCCTAACAAATCAACTTCTCTCATTTTCTCCAATCATTTGGGAACATTTACAATTTCTCTCCATAATTAAAATCACTCTAATTACTTAAGGTTTACAAAATATTTTAAAACCAAAATACCCCCTTATGTATACTTAGATACAAATTATTTTACTGTGCCTAATGCCCCTCCATCAGACTCCCAAGGTTAAAATTTATCATGATCTCCTGATCATGTGCTTCAGTCCTTGTCTTCCTAGATCCCACACTTTGTTCTGCAACTGATCATCTGTTGCAATATTCTTCATTTGCACTTCTCCATGCTTCCATATCTTATGCTGCATCTCTCCACTTGCTAAGCTTTCACAGTCTGTGACTATCTTCTTCTTGTTGATGCTACTTCTATGCTTTCTTGTTGTTGTCGTCTTCTGAGACACTTTCACCATCAACCTTCTTATCAATTCAATTTCTTTATCTAATTTATCTTCTGACTGTTGGATACTGCTCCATCTTGGTTGCTGAACTTCTAATTCTGCTTCTGCTTTAGCTCTAGCTTACTGAGCTTTTACTTGCTCAGTCCTTACTGTTGCCCTAGCTGTACCTTTAACTTCCACCCAATCATCCATACCCTCTTGTTCTCTGCAATAGTAAAACTCTTCCTGATTGTCACTTATGACAATTTCTTCATTCTCCGATTTCAACAATTCTCTAGACTGGTATTTAAATTTCCAGTCACTATCATCATCTCTTTTCTTCTCCTCCCAGACTAAACATTCTTTAGTCCTTCCATCAGTACCTGCAATCATAAACCAAACATAAAAATTACAAAATCCTTATGTCTCTTCCTCCTCTGGTAACACTTCAATCTGTTGCTCTGCCATTTTATTCTCTTCTCTAAATGTTTTCAGCAAACATTTCAGCCATCTCCTTTGTACAAACACATCATCAATATGTTGCAAACTTGTTTCATCGTGTTCTTCATCTTCTTCCTTGACAATCTTCAGTAATTTTCCTTCACCCTCTTGATTGCTTTTGGCAATCAGATCAAGTTTTTCAAGTAATGTGTCTTCATCTTCTATCAAAATGAAATTCTGATTCTCCACTGCTGTAGCAGTCCCAAAAGTTTGTCCTCTAGCCTTTTCTTTGTTCATCAGGAAAATCAGCTTATTCTTGCCATTATCAGTTCAAATTCCTTCATATGAGACATGATAGTCTCACCTTCCTTCTCCTGCAACAATTCATCTTCATCCAAGACAGCCCCAAAAGATGGTTTGTCTTCTACAATACCTGTCAACACAGGCAACTTGTCAATTTTAAAATCACAAGACCCAGTGGTCTCAATTGATGATCTAGTCACCAATCCTTCTTTCTGCAGTCCTAAGTATTTTTCAAGACTCATAAAATCTTCACTGTCCTCATTCCCTTGTATCTTGACACTCTGTAATCCCCAATTTCTAAATTAAGGTTCTCCTTCCTGCACTAAATCTTGTTTATTCAGCATAATCTCCACCAATTTAATTTCTTCATTCCATCGATTAAAGTCTTCCGCAAAATTCTCCTCCTCCTTTCTTTGACTATCCAATGGTGTCAATTTATCTTCAACATCAAAAAAGTATGCATTCATAAAATAGTTGTTAAAACAAAATTCATAAGGCCTCAATACCTTTTCTTCCTCTGCCAACCTTTTAGTATGTTATCTTGAAATTCCTTCCCTCTCTATCAGCACATCAGTATGTTGATTCACTTTTCCCAAGGAATTCTCTGAAGAATTACCAAGACTGACAACAAGTCTTCCATCCACACCATCTACCTCCATGATGTTTTCCTGCTCACTATAGTGAACTCTGCCTTCTGTAATCTCCCTTTCATACTTTGAATTCTCCAACAAATATTCTAGCAATGCAATTTCTTTGTGGCATTGCTGAAGTATTCCATCATCATTCACTGTCCCTGCATTCATACACAAAATTTTAGTTTGTAGACCAGGAGCTTCAACAGCCTCAACTGGTGCTTCACATATCAATTCTTCAAACTGATCCTCTCCTTCTTGATTCACAAGAATTTCTTCCTGTGCTACAATAGTTTCCATCATAATTGCATCAGTGTTACCTTCAGTCAAGAGACATTCTCCAACATTGCATTTTTCTTCAGAGTATCCATATTCTGAGAGATAATTCTTCATACTTGTGACAACTTCGTAAGCCTGCTCATCCTCCTCTGCAAAACCTGTAATCACATCATGATTATCAGATTCAAAACTACAAGGTTCTACACCATCCAGCTGATCTGGACTTGTCTAATATCTCAGGAAATCATCAATAATTTCCTCTTCAGCAAGACAAAATTCTTGTTGTCTTAAACCTCCACCATGGTTCATAAGATATTTTGCAGATCTCCATCCTTCATCTATACTCTGTTCTGCTTCGTAAACAGAAACTTCTCTTCTCAACTCAGCTGCTCTGAGTTCTGCACATTCCAACTGTACATCCATCCTCTGTTCAAGCTTTCTCAGCCTTTATGTAAACATACAAAAATCATCATATGTAAAGTCATTTGACCTCTTGGTATCACTTGAAGTTTAAGTCTTCAAGTCCTTCTCTAAGTACTCAATCATCCTGAGTAGTCTCTCTTTCTTTTGAGCATGTATCATGTGCTCTTTCTTCACCTGTAGCCTATGCCACTTTACTTTCTTCTTGATGAGCCAACCAAATATCTTTCTTTCCTCTATCATCATATTCATTTTTCTAAACTGTTCCCTAATGTCAGCTACCTCTTTCCAATATTCTGCATCAATCAACTTATTCCTCATGCCATTTTTCCTAGCATCTTATTTCTCTTTTTTGTTGTGGCCTCTCTCAGAACCTCTACAATCTCTAATATGACTATAAGTAGTCATCTTCTCCTTCATGAGTTCCTCACTCATCGGCTACATCAAGCCTCTGCAACAACAAGCTCTCTTGCTGCCTCTTGCCTCACCAATCCTTTCCTCCGGATCTGGGCTTTTGGCAAGTATTGGTCCCCTATCTGCTGGACCCTTCTGAGCACTCTCTTATGCTCTCTCTAGGCTTCACTTTGAAACTTTCAAGAACACATATGTTCTTCTTTCATCCAACCTCTTTTGGGAATTCTCCAGGTTCTGCCACACTTTCCTCTTCACTTTAGAATCCTCTGTTGGACTCTTTCATCACTGCTCCCAAAGCTGTGATCTACTTTTGTTGAGATTTCTTCACCTCCCTGCAATCTGAGTTCTGCAAACAATACTTTAAACCAGAGTTAAATAATGCTCATCAACTCACCTTCAAGATTCTATATAATCTTGTTTCTTATTTCACCTGCACTGCATCTCTGTATGCTGCAATCCTTATGAGTTTCAAAAATCTGATTTCTTACTTCATTACACATGCATTCAACAAAACTTTGAACTTCAAACAAAGCTATTCTTTCTCTGATACCACATGATGTCGGGTACCCTTCTTATACTCACATATCCCACCTTCAATGCTGCATATAAAATGCAGTCAAATTCAGGCCTCAAACAAATCCAAAATCTGGGCAAACTCCAATGCTTTATTTTCTGACTGGAAATTTAAATCTATGACCAAATAAAATTCAAAGTCTGGAAAATTCAATGATATACCTTGAAGCTTTAATATCTCAAATCTGAGATTTGAGATATTAAATTAACACTCTTATGGTTATAAAACCACTCAACCATATTACAATTCTTCTACATGCGGAAGCTCTATTTTTCTATTGGCTTATGGTTAAAACCCATTTTTAAACTCCCTTCTCAATTCTCGATTTTAATTAAAAACCCAACAACCTTCATATCCAAGGTTTCTGTCACAAATGAAAACCCTTTTCAAAAGTCTTACAAAGGAATTTGGTTAACCAACTCCCAGCTCTATTCATTAAAATCCAGACCTTATGACTAAGCCAAGGCTTTATCATAGCATTGAACCATACGAGCATTTCAATTCCGAAATTCAAACTTGGTTAAATTTACACCAAGGCATATAGATGATTCTCAATCTAACATCCATAATATCGTATGAAGCCTTTCCGCCCTTAATTAAAATGCCACCACATATTTAACTCATACTTTACCTTACTTAAGGGTCGTTTGCCTTTATAGTGAAACCTTCCTTCATCACCTCGTGGATTTTATTAAACTCAACCTTCGACCTTTATAATAAATTGCATTATATATTGGAAACTTTATGGAATATTCATATATGTATAAACTCAAACTTTGATAACAAAAATCCAAATGCCAACAGTTTTCCGAGTCACACATCTAACGTTTGAAACCCAAATAAATCATAATAATTGGGTTGTATTCCCATAGCACATATAACTTACCCTCAATTATCCTCTACACAACTTCCCGTGCATCCAACATTGGATCTCTAGCTTCAACGATCCAACGATTATCGCGCTACAAAATTAACGGCTTCATAACTTGCCTTATCGCCCATGCAACTTCACAACACAACTGTCGTCCGATCCCCATCGACCCGCATCCAACGACAATTGCATATTTTGTTCCACAATGCTTTAACGCTAAAAAAAAATGCGATAAAAGTGGTTTTTATAAACCACTCTTTGTCACGTGTCAAACAGAAATGGATATCGTGTTCAAAAAGGTGAAATCAGCTTACCACTCAAGGGTAGAGTGATATTGCTGGTTTGGTTTTTGTAAACCGCCTACCTCCTTCACAGTTCTGCTTCCTCTGGCTCAAGGTTTCAATCTTTCAATGGGCCCGCGTTCTATAAACACACAATCCCATTCAACCTCGTAGTTAAACTATGGTTCCGCCTCTCTTTCTTATTCAAAAACTTCGATTTCAATTACTTCTCCATGATCCACTTTTCGTCTGCGGTTCACACAAAGTTTAAATAAACCTCTGTGT
The DNA here is from genome assembly GCA_034641835.2 of Pinus albicaulis. Classification (NCBI taxonomy): domain Eukaryota; kingdom Viridiplantae; phylum Streptophyta; class Pinopsida; order Pinales; family Pinaceae; genus Pinus; species Pinus albicaulis. The sequence continues at coordinate 1,295,771,452 of CM076580.1, read as the reverse complement.
CCTTAATTCGACCGGACCAGTGCTTCTTCATTGACCTACAACTCTGCACTACCGACCCTCCAATCGACAGCATACTAAACACAATGTTCAATAGTATATAACAATATGATATGTGGATACGGGTTTACAATTAACCCTTCTTTCAATCCTGATCCGAGATTATTACTGGTCAGCTTCTCCTTCAATTACATAGAATCAAATGACAAATTTAAAACCCCATTTCTTTCTTCTACCAATTCATTCAACAGATACAATATGGATATTAATTAATATCGATTTCTTCAACTATGTATAGAGCCTCACCTCAGATTATATTTCAGAGTGTATCATATACTTATTGAAACCAAGTATATTCACACAGAATTAAGCCAAACAATGCACATCTCACAAAATTTAGAAACAATTTCTTTCATATATATCCGAATGAAATTACTTACAACCTTTTTGGTCCTTGGCCAGATCTTCAATTCGATGGACCCTCTGTCTCCTACTCTGCCTCTCCAGCTTTGCCCTATATTGATGCCTTTGGCATACAATTATAAAAAACACAAATGAATCGATTCAACTTCTTTACAGCTGGATAGAAACTCTTGAAATTCTCAAGTTCTAAATTTAGCCTAACTCCCTAAAAAAACTGAAACTGACTCTTCACATTCCTAACAAATTAACTTCTATCATGTTCTCCAATCACCTGGGAACATTTACAATTTATCTCCATAATTAAAATCACTCTAATTACTTAAGGATTACATAAGATTTTAAAACCAAAATACCCCCCTATGTCTACTTAGATACAAAGTATTTTATTGTGCCTAATGCCCCTGCATCATAAAATACATGTACTTGGAAAACTTCCCTCTTTTTCCTTTCGTATCCTTCCCTATTTCATGTCATTCTATGCCTTCCTTATTTGCTGCATTTTCCAATGATGGAAAACACCTTCAATTAGGGGGGACATTCATCATTCCTTATATTCATTACACTATTTTTTGATCCCATATTTCATAACCTCATATATTGTTGACCAACATGTTTTTCCCAATTGAAATTTGTTTTTCTTAGAAACAAATTGATTGACTTCCATAATGCATCATTTTTTTCATATGAAACATACATTCCTAAGCAAAAATACCATGTGTAGGATGTTCCAAATAATTTTTGCAGCCATAGAAACATAAATTTTCATTAAGTTATCCATAATTTTGTGGTTTCCTATACATAGCCTATTTAAAGAGCATGTTTTGCACAACAATTTCAAGCAAATGAGGCTAAAAATATTGAATGGTTAATGCACACATTACTGAATCATCATTTGGAATGTATTCATATGGTTGAATTTTCAAGATCATTCTTTTTTGTAGTAAGAAGAAAAGTAAAAAGGAAAGAGTTGTCACATAAGAACCAACACTTCCAATATTTATGGTTTTCACACAAGAAATAACCATAAGAAAAACTGTTTCTACACAACAGAAAAGAAGGCTCCATCACACGATTCAAGAAAGCCAATGCAAGGTTGCATGAGGACATCCAACACGAGTCAAATGCCATGAATCCCAAATACCATCATTTTACCAAACTTTCACTTCACTTTTAAACCATATTTCTCTTTCCCATACCCTTACATTAAACTATTTTCATGATTACATCGGGTTTGGACTTATTATTTTCCAATGCATCTGCTTTAGTGTTTTCAAGTGAATTTATGATTAAATATTGGAAAAATAACCGGGGTTCACTTATATGTGAAAGTGGGATGAGTTCCATGATGTTTGTAGGTGTATTTGAAGACATCAACAAAGTCATATTTGACCACCAAGACTCAAATTCGAATTTCTTCTTTAACCTTGAATATTTTATGAAGATTTGGGAGATTCATTCAGAGCATACTTCATGGAGAATAATCATGGAATTTGTTATCACCAAACTGGGACTAATTGGGTTGTTTAATAGTAAATTTGATGCAACTATTTCAAACCACTTTGTGACTTCCCATAATTGTGCCCCCAAGAAGTTTATTACAGAGATTCCAAGGTATTAACCCTCAGTTTTTGTTAGAACGTATTACTCCACCAGATAGGGTCTGAGTTAGTCCTCCCCTGAGTCCCCATATTGACTCTGATTCTGGTTCATCGGGTTCTTCCTCTGATTCTGACCATGGTTCTCCTTACCGTCATACCGTAGCAGGTGTAGGTCCTCAAGTCGGTGGTGGCCCTGGCCCTAATTTTGGAGCCACTACTAGAGGAACCGCTACTAGAACCATCTTGGATTATACTCCTTTTCTACCTTTTATGGCAGGTTAAAGCCTTCCCGATTTTAGCCAATTAATCAGTGACCCCATACTCCACGATGCAGGTTGGCCAGCTATGCCAACTAAGCTTCCTTCAGACATTCCTAAGTTTGAAGGAGACACTGGAGAGGAATCCACTAATCACGTCCACTCCTTTCATATGTGGTGTTCATCTAATTCCATCGTTGATGAATCCATTCACCTTTGGTTGTTCCAATGTACACTCACTAGAGAAGTTGCAAAGTGGTAGGTTGATCAGACCACTGCATTTCATACCACTTTTGTGACTCTTGTGAAAGCATTTATGTCATATTTCTAGTTACTATTGGGAAAAATACTGAGAGGGGGGGGTGAATCAGTATTTACTGCATATTCCAAACTTTTACTTTTTCTTGCTTCTAAAACCCATACGCTACTTTCATGAAACAGACTCGCGTATATACGCGGATACCCTTTATAAAACTCGCGTATACACAGATATCTAATTATGTCATTAGTTCTTCACTTAAATCATTCCATCATTCATTCATCAAATGTTTAATAAATAGTAAACATGTGCAGTAATAATAGAGTAAATCATCACAGAAAGCATCACACATGAACACCAGGATTTTTAGGTGGAAACCCAACTCGGGAGAAAACCACTGCTGCAATTGCTCAGCCTTCAATATTTCATTATAGAGAAAACATCTTACAACATATGTGCTGGTGCAAACTCTACCAGCACGCAGGCACCTACCTACGCTCGTTTACCAGCCTCTCCTGGAAGGGAGCTCCAACCCCCTGACTCGTTTACCAGCCTCACCTGGAAGGGAGCTACGACCCCCTGATCTCGTTTACCAGCCTCTCCTGGAAGGGATCTACAACCCCCTGACTGAAGGCTACAACCCTCAGCACCACCTTGGACCACGTTTCATCAATTTTCACACTGAATCCAACAAATTCAATAGAACAATACTTGTAGGCAACATTTCATCATATTTTCAGACTGGACCCTCTTCATATATTTAATCTTAATCATACAACCAAACTGATGCAGACAACTCAGAATAGTAGAATATAGATAGCAGCAATACAACAGAATAGATCAGTCATTTCTTACCCCAGACTTCAGCAAACCCTAGTTTGCATACGCGCTTTTACTTCACTGATGTCACGTATATACGCGCTTTCGTCCACATCAACCAGCGTATACCTCTGTATTAATTTCACTATGCATACGCACTTTCTCTTCAGTAAAGCCGCGTATATACACGCTTCCTCTGCGGCAAAGTAGCGTATATATCTTCAATCATTATAGAGCAGCATACTTCTTCAGATCAGATATTCAGTTCAGATTTACCCTTTTACTTCAGACAGATGTTCGCCTCAATTCAGATCTAAGCTTTCCATAAGCAGATCTAGTAGGTACAAGTACATTCGAATCTGAATTGGGTTCTTCATCATTGGTGCATCATACATTCAGATTTATCTTCAAGTGTAACCACTTTCCATTGAGATCTACTTCAGAGAGAAGTAATCATTCAAGCTCAGACATCATGCACCCACACTCATATTTTGCACAATGAATTTCTCTTCCTTATATAGGTTTATCCTTTTTCAATACCATGAGCCCCTTTTTCAATACCATGAGCCAAAAAAATACCATGAGCCCAAAACTACATTACTTCCGATGGTATTCCTGGACGGGGTCATTTAGAAGAATCATTACCCAATACAATGGATCAATACCATGGTGGTTACCCCTGGTTTTGCACTTTTTGAGTGATTTTGCCCATACGCGACTTGAAACGTTCTTTCCCGCGTGCATACACGACTTCTCCTAGGCAAATATGCGTATGCCTTGAAACATACTCTTTTCATCATGGATTTAATACATGCTAAGTTCCTTTCTTCATTTCCTTCTATACACACTGTAGATACATCATATTTTCTTCATCAAGAACATATTCTCTCAAGCACAACTTCATCAAGTAAGTTTTCATCATCTTCATCAAGAGGATTTCCATTCAAGGACAACACTCAATGCCATATTGCTAACAAACATCATATCACATCAGATTTACATTATTTACCAAGTCCATCAAGTCAAGCATAACTTCATCAGGTGGATTTCCATCAAGGACAACACATGTCAATAGTCGCATGTCTTCATCTTCATTCAGTGGGTTGCCATCAAGGACAACACTCTGCATCATATTTCCAACAATCTCCCCCTTTGGACTTGATGGCAACCACTATGGTGTTTGGTTACCACAACAGATAGGTACATTAAGAATACAAAGACACCATGTCACTCTCTCCATTTTTGACACCATTTCATTCAAACACCATGTCACTCCCCCCCTTTGACATCAAGGGCAAAGGGCGGATCAAAACCAACACACTCTCCCCCTTTTCTCTTCATGAGGAAGAAGCATTCTGCAGATCTGATATGTACTGAAGTGGCCAAGCTCCCCCTGAATTCATGCTGAATCTTCAAACAAAATTTCAATAAAGTACATGACTCTATGAACTTCCTATCACCAATGACTCATACTTACATCAAAGATCCATCCAAGTGAATTTACATATGAGACTCAGCTACCCAACCAAGTGGGTTTACAAAATTTGACTCAGCTACCCAACCAAGTGGGTTTACAAATTTTACAAGTCCTTACATGACTGAATATTACAATTTTACATCATGGGTCTCAACAAGACCTTTTCATCAAATTACAAATATGACCATTTATGACCAACACCAGAAAGTCCTCAAGATCGAGAACATATTTCAGAATCATCATAATGCCAACATTATACTCAGCAAAGCTAATGCTCCCCCTGAATCTGTGCATCCACGCATCCTTTTCATATGACTAAGGCTCCCCCTTAGTTTGTGCATCCTGAACACTTTCACCAACAAATCATCAAGGCATCTTTATCAAAACATGAGAAATAGAATTATGAGAATTGGAACACCACCAGATATACCAAACAGTATCAGAGATACCAAACAGCACTGCAACTATGCTGAAGAGAGCTGACTCCAAGCAAAAATTTGTCAGCAATCAGACATACGCGATTTTCTGTGCAGGAACTCGCATATATACGCGACTGTGTTTCAGGAAACCCGCGTATCCACTACTATCTTCTATATTTTGACGAGATCTGATCCTCTGTGAGGAAAAGACAGTGTTCAGCTTCTTTCTGAGATATTTGACTGCTTCCCTGGACTACAGATAGATAGAACAGTGTAGTTGTGCCTTCAAGCGTCATCCAATGTTGGTAGCATAAGCGCATTAGTAACCAAGTCTTCATATTGTTTGCAGCATCAATACAATCTTTCCAAGAGAGATTATCATACCAAAACAACATCTCCAAATAAGTTTCAAGAAGTTATCCATGTGGTCCAACATCACCATGATCTTCAAGTTTTAACATGAAGTAACATATGTAGGCAAAAGCTCTCAACCATAGTAACAAACTCTGCATGATTTATTTTGACATCCAACTCATCCATGTGTGAGTACAAAAAAATGCTTATCAGCAACCAGGGCTCAAAATCTCATCATAGTAATCCATGTACCAAGTCATCATCATTTGAGCATGAGTATCACAAAAACCAAAGAATAAGAAATCATATTGCCAACAATGCAATCATTAGTATTCAACCTGCTGCTCCCCCTAAACCAGTGCTCTTACTTAACTTGTGCAATCCGAAACACCTTCAACAGCAAGTCATCAGCAACAATCTCTGCAAGATCTGTCCTTGTCTCTGAATTATAAGACTTTTATCTCAACAATGAATACTCTTCATCACAAGCAAACAGGACGCATCCACAATCTTCAACACAAGAAACCATGTATCCTCATTATTTAGAACTGAGAAACTGAGCTGAATTTGAGTCAATAATATAGTCACTAACAATCAGACTGATGCTTCCCCTGAACCTCTGCTCCAGATCTTCAGCTAGCATATAAATTCTCTTATCATCAAAGCATACGCAACTGTGTTTGAATAAACTCGCGTGTATACGCGACTTTTGTTAGTATAACCCGCGTATGGAAAGTGAAGCATAGAAAATTTCCATCTTCCTTTATTTCCTCCTGAGCTTGTACCTCCTGTACCTGTTCTTTCCACATCAGATGTGTTGTCAGAAGTAAACATAACCAGAATAATCAAATCATCCCTGAGAGACATCATGCATTGCTCCCCCTATTATGATACATTACTAGATCTCATAATGTATCCCACATCATTCCTCCAATCAATAAGAAAAGTCAGCTTCAGAAGCAGATGACTGCAGTAGGGTCAGAATTCCCTACGTTTCTGATCGGTCTTCTATATTTTTCCAGATTTGTTTGAACTTTCTATTTGAGTGCTGGAAGTTATCCAATTTCTCATATCTGTTCAACCTGCATTCCTTTTCTACATGTCCATACTTGTTACAAGAATAACATCTCATGTGTCCAGAGAAATAAGCATAAGAATCATAATGAGTATTTCTAATCTTCCTCCTTTACAATCAGCTGCTTTATGTCCATACTTGTTACATGAAAAACAATATCCCTTGAAGCTACCAAAGTACCTTTCTGAATAGAATTTGTTTGTTTGTGGCTGAATTGTTCTGCTTCTGCAATTTGCTGCAACATGCCCATAGTTATGACATTTAAAACATTCAACGTTCTTGAATGAATTCATTTGAGAATTCATGATTGTTGGTTGATCTTTTGTTTCTTTCAACACTTCAGGTTTTGTATTGACATCCTCTGAATTTTTGGCACTTCCTTGTGAGCTAGATTCTCCTTTAATAGTTTCATGGAAACCAAGACCAAGTTTGATAGCAAGAGACCTTTGATTACTCAGAATATTGTCCAAAATGTTAGTGCTATCTTGAAACCTCAAAATTTTAACCTTTTCTTCTAATTTACCTTTGAGAATGTTTACCTCAACCTCCAAGGCTTGACATTGCTTTGTCATGCTTTATTCTTTCCTTCTTCCATCTTCTACTTGATCATTCAGATTTAGAATCTCTTCTTTCAACCAATTTTCGTTTTCTTCACATGTTTGTTCCAGCTCTTCATTCTTCTTATTTGATTTTTTCAAATCTTCTTTGAGAGAAATGATTTCTGCTTCAAGGCCTTCTTTCTCAAATGACAGAGATGTTTCAAGATCTATTTGCAGAGAGATGATTGCAGCTTCAAGTCCTTCATTCTTCTTGCTTGATTTTTCAAGATCAGCATTTTGATCGTTGATTTCTGCTTCTAGTTCTTTGATTCGATTGGATGCATAAGTATGAAACCTTTGATACTTGTCCACCTGTCCATTCAGCATTTCTATTTGATCTTTCATTTGAGATATCATCTCTTTGTAAATAGAATCTTTCTTATCAATTTCCTTTTGTTGTTATTCAACTTTGATCTTGATAGCTTCTTCTAGATCCACAACTTTACTTTCGCTATCTTCACTATTGTTTGCACAAAGAAGAGTATTACAAGTGGCTTTCTTATTTTCCTTCTTTGCCATGAGTATTTGTAGAGCTTCGTCAGAAACTTCTGGATCCATACCGTCACTTTCACTATCATAATATTTGCACACACAGTTAAGTAAGAGACAAGAACAATGATTAATACCTGGTTCATCTTCTTCAATTTTTGCTATACATGATTTCTGAGGTATCTTCTTGTTTCGAGTAGCCTTCTTCTTTTGATTCTTAGCCATGAGCACTTTCAGATCTTGGTTATAATCTTCTTCATCTTCACTAGACACTTCATCATCATCTTCTTTTGCATAATAACTCTTTCTCTTTTCAAATTGTTTCCCTTTACCATGTTTTTCTCTATAAGGACATTTAGCAGCATAGTGACCAACTTTTCCACACTCAAAACATTTGAAGGGAAGCTTACGTTTGAATCTTCCAGTACCTAGTTGGAGCTTTCTCACGAAATTTGCTTCTTCTTCATCGAATATATAGCTGGATTCTTTGACAAACTCCTTTTCCTTTCCTTTTGTAGATGCCTTAAAATCAGCTTCTCTTATTTGAGAAGGACCTCCTTGTCTCATTTCAAAAGCAGTCAGAGTACCATGTAATTGAACAATAGTAAGTGTTTTCAGATCTTGGCTTTCTTCAATAGCTGAAACTTTAGAGTCAAATTTTGAAGTCAAGGATCTTAAGACCTTTTCAACCAGAGTAGTATCAGTTATGGTTTCACCCAAATTTCTCATTTGATTTACAATATCATCCAGACGAAGGAAGAAACTGTCAACACTCTCATCACTATGCATCTTCAAATTTTCATATTCAATTCTAAGAGTTTGGAGTTTTGCACTTTTTACCTTTGTGTCTCCTTCATAGCTTAGAATGATTTTGTCCCATATTTATTTTGCTGAATTTAGCTACATCACTTTAGCAAATTCTGATTCAGACATGCTTCCTAATAAGACATTCACTTCTTTGGCATTGATTTCATACTTCTTCCTTTCAGCTGCATCAGTAGGAATACTTGTCGTATATTGATAGCCTTCTTCCACAATTGCCCATACATCTGCACCAAGACTTTGCAGATATGCTTTTGTTCGTACCTTCCAGAATATCAGATTGCTTCCATTGAATAGAGGTGGCTTTATAGAAATCACTCCTTCTTGACTTCCCATTGCGACAGATCTTCTTCAAGCAATCAAGCTTCTGCAGAAGAACCTCCTCTGATACCAATTGTTGGGAAAAATACTGAGAGGGGGGGGGGGGTGAATCAGTATTTACTGCATATTCAAAACTTTTACTTTTTCTTGCTTCTAAAACCCATACGCTACTTTCCTAAAACATACTCGCATATATACGCAGATACCCTTTATGAAACTCGTGTATACACAGATATCTAATTATGTCATTAGTTCTTCACTTAAATCATTCCATCATTCATTCATCAGATGTTTAATAAATAGTAAACATGTGCAATAAGAACAGAGTAAATCATCACACAAAGCATCACACATGAACACCAGGATTTTTAGGTGGAAACCCAAGTCGGGAGAAAACCACCGCTGCAGTTGTTCAGCCTTCAATATTTTATTATAGAGAAAACATCTTATAACATATGTGCTGGTGTAGACTCTACCAGCACGCAGGCACCTACCTGCGCTCGTTTACCAGCCTCTCCTGGAAGGGAGCTCCAACCCCCTGACTCGTTTACCAGCCTCACCTGGAAGGGAACTACGACCCCCTGATCTCGTTTACCAGCCTCTCCTGGAAGGGAGCTACAACCCCCTGACTGAAGGCTACAACCCTTAGCACCACCTTGGACCACGTTTCATCAATTTTCACACTAAATCCAACAACTTCAATAGAACAATACTTGTAGGCCACATTTCATCATATTTTCAGACTGGACCCTCTTCATATATTTAATCTTAATCATACAACCAAACTGATGCAGACAACTCAAAACAGTAGAATATAGATAGCAGCAATACAGCAGAATAGATCAGTCATTTCTTACCCCAGACTTCAACAAACTCTAGTTTGCATACGTGCTTTTACTTCACTGATGTCGCATATATACGCGCTTTCGTCCACATCAACCAGCGTATACCTCTGTATTAATTTCACTGCGCATACACGCTTTCTCTTCAGTAAAACCGTGTATATACGTGCTTCCTCTGCGGCAAAGTAGCGTATAGATCTTCAATCATTATAGAGCAGCATACTTCTTCAGATCAGATATTCAGTTCAGATTTACCCGTTTACTTCAGACAAATGTTCGCCTCAATTCAGATCTAAGCTTTCCATAAGCAGATCTAGTAGGTACAAGTACATTTCAGATCTAGATCCCCTTCTTCATCATTAGTGCATCATACATTCAGATTTATCTTCAAGTGTAACCCTTTCCATTCAGATCTACTTCCAAGAGAAGTATTCATTCAAGCTCAGACATCATGCACCCACACTCATATTTTGCACATTGAATTTCTCTTCCTTATATAGGCTTATCCTTTTTCAATACAATGAGCCCCTTTTTCAATACCATGAGCCAAAACAATAACATGAGCCCAAAACTACATTACTTCCGATGGTATTCCTGGACAGGGTCATTTAGACGAATGATTACCCAATACAATGGATCAATACCATGGTGGTTACCCATGGTTTTGCACTTTTTGAGTGCTTTTGCCCATACGCGACTTGGAACGTTCTTTCTCGCATGCATACGCGACTTCTCCTAGGCAAATCCATGTATGCCTTGAAACATACTCTTTTCATCATGGATTTAATAGATGCTAAGTTCCTTTCTTCATTGCCTTCTGTACACACTGTAGATACATCATATTTTCTTCATCAAGAACATATTCTCTCAAGCACAACTAAATCAAGTAAGTTGTCATCATCTTCATCAAGAGGATTTCCATTCAAGGACAACACTCAATGCCATATTCCTAACAAACATCATATCACATCAGATTTACATTATTTACCAAGTCCATCAAGTCAAGCATAACTTCATCAGGTGGATTTCCATCAAGGACAACACATGTCAATAGTCGCATGTCTTCATCTTCATTCAGTGGGTTGCCATCAAGGACAACACTCTGCATCATATTTCCAACAGTTACCCCTACATTATGATACTGGTACCAATTTTTTGATTGCATTCCCTCAATCTTCCGCCACCCACCTTTCTGACCATGTCCAAGAATGGCATAGAAAAAGGAGCTTGTATATAGCTCCTACATTTGACGATTGTGTCTATATGGATTGGTTTCTTCAAATGATCTTAGCCCCCATCGATACATACATCGTATCTCATTTTCCTCAGTCAAAGGAAGAAGCTCTCCATGTCGCATTAAAATATGACTTGACCTACGCTCGGTCTAGTTATTTTTTTACCGGTTTACCCGATCTTCCTAGACATAGTGGTGCCCCACTGGGGGCATCTCATGCCGCCGAAAGTATCATTAGATCTCTTTCACATACATATGCTCCTTCTCACATGAGTTATGGTTACCCCCAGGGGGGATCAGTTCCTCCAACACTTATCCCCCTCCTGGCAACTTATCTCCTGGTCAAAGCATGCCTTATGAATTTTCCCAACCGCATCAATCAATGCGAGGGCCAAAAATTTCTTAAATTTTTTACCCAATTCCCCCCCCCCCCCCCTTTCATTTCTATAATTATGCTCATGCCAGTGCTCCAGCCCCCTAACATTAGTGCCCCCACCACCTTACATCAACGCCCCCTACCTCCCATGCTGTCTCAGCCTTTTCCACAACTTCCACACCTCCTCAAAATTAAGTGTATGCTCAGCAGAGTGCAAGTAATCCCCCTAATTCAAAGAAAGATAATAAGGGTAAATACAACCAGAACACACAAGTGCAAGTTATGCAGGGTCGCCAAGGTACTCAACCGAAAACACCCCAATGGAACCAGCCTAACACTACAAACCAACAACAGGGAAATTACCAAGCAGAAAAAGACCCTTCGTATAAACAAACCTTTTTCATGTTGTGGTGTCCATGGCCATTATACTCATGATTTTCCCATTTTACCCTAGATGCGCCAGTTATGGGAAGCCCAAGCAACATCCAGAGGACAGGAACCCGCCACGTTGCTTCCTCCAAACACTACGCCAACTCAACCAGTTGTGTTCACTAATCCTTTCCCTTAGCAAGGATATGTTTCTGCCACCCACCTCAAGCTCAAGCTGCTCCTCAACCTAAGCAATGTGGTAGCCCTAATTACAAGATTCTCATGATGAATTTTGACAAGGTAAATACTGTTGATGTTAACCTTCAGACACAGTCGCACCAATATGACAAGTAACCCACTACGTCTGCAACCAAGTCTCAAACCAAAGTATCCACAGAGTCCATTTCGAGACCAAATTCTCCCTTATAGATCCCTCAGCCTAAGGCAGAGGTCAATCCCAAGATCCCCAAAGGGCCATTACACTGAAATGTTTCTTTTTCCAAAGCTGCTCAAACCTACAACATAGTAGATGACTTAGCACAGTCTCCTGTCACCATGTCAACGCTAGAAGTCCTCCAGATGTGCCCATCACAATGAAAATATCTACTAGATACTTTGTGTGTTGTAGAACCTTCATATGATCATTTTATAATATTTGATGTTGTCAAGTTAGAATATCCCCCTTTACCTTCATCCGTTGCCTTCCAAATATTTCCAGGAGATGGAAATGGAGCATTTTCTCCTAGTGATGGAACTCTTTCATATTTAAGAGGAGTACCTAAGTATTTGACCTTAAGAGTTCAAGGTTCAATCATGAATCAGAGGGTTTATTTATTGATTGACAGTTTGGCTACCCACAACTTCATTGATTCCCATCTTGTGCAGAGGAGGGAAATACCCACTGATACTTTTGAGGGATTCTCTGTTTTGGTCCCAAGAGATAGAACAATGAAATGCATGCATTATGTTCCATCACTTTCAGTCACCATGGGTACCTACACTTCGGTTGATCACTTCTTTGTAGTTGACATACCAGACACCAATGTTATTTTTGGTGTTCAATGGTTGATCACATTGGGGGAAGTCCCCAATGATTGGGAGGCTTTGCAAATGGAATGGGTGGACAAGAAGAGTGGTTAATATCAAATGATAAAAGGCATGCATAAATATCCCTCACATAACACTTCCACATGGAAAACAGAGATGGATTTGGACAGTGGAAGCAAGGACCTTACAGTCCCATCCATTATGTTCATGAGATTTCTGCATGGGATACTCTTATCTAGTGGAAAACCACTTGGGAGGCCACCTGATTCAAAATTTTTGGGGAAGACCTCACAATTTGCTTCTCCACACTTAGATCCAGGAGGGATTGGAGCACTTGAAGACAAAGCTACAGTGCTGGGAGACTTGGGTAAGCTCAAGAAAGAGGGAGATTTTCTTCCCTTATCATCATCACCCCCTTTCATTTCTGGATCTGCGCTCTGGGAGGAGAATAATGGAAGGAATGGCCTTCCAACACACACCTTTGACATAAGATATGTCAAGGAGGAGAGCATAAAAATGACAGACATTTATGTTGATGCATCATCAATGGTGTCATTGTTGAACAGTTTAGATCTGTATTGGAAATCCCAATTTTTGGTGGATTATTCCAAAGATCTATACACTTGTATGATACTTGATGACCAATTGCATGAAGAGGGCTATCTAGTCCATGAGGGAGTCCTCTATAATCATGGTAGGATATTCTTATTTAGATCTTCTAAGCTCAAGTAGAAGTTACTACAAAGAGCATACAAAGAGTTGTGTTCAACCATATCTACTCCATGGAGATCTACAACATCATCATGAGAAGCTTTGGTTGGGAAGGCTTGAAAGAAGAACTAAATCAGAATTTTCAAGAATGCATGAAATATGTGGAGTTGGGGCAACCATGTGACTCTATGCAAGAGTTATTTCAGCCATCTCTTCCTTCTTTTGAAAGAGGAGAAAGATCCATGCACAACTCCATGTGTATGAGAGGAATTTTTGGTGAAGAATCTGATCATGTAAATCAAGTTTCATTTTCTAATTTTTCATATTATTTCACCGTGTTTATGCAGGCCATGACTCCAATAAGGAGTGATGTATCATGTAAATCTCATGGAAAACATTGGGCTACTAAAATTTCTAAATTTGGCCACTCCCTTGTTGTGCAAAGGGAGATTTTCTTTCATGATGGATGCTTCCCAAAGGCACCAAAAATATCTCACACTTTCAGCCATGGTGAGATGACATGTGCAGCAAGTAAGTAGCAGGGAAACCACTTACCATACCTTGATTACCATGTAGGCAGGAGATGCACTACACTGGTATCTTATGTGATACTAGGAACCACCTCCTCATGCTCAAATTTATGTTTATGTATATGTAGTTTTGCTTCCATACATGGATGATATACTTCTACTTTTTATGGGATTGTATGGAGGGAGGATGGGAAGCTTGTATGTACCGCATGGGATGGAGACTCTTTATGTGCATTATGCTACATGTTTTAGGGAGACTATTGGTTCAGCCGTGTTTGTTTCATTTGAGTTCTCGACTCCTTGTGGGATGGACTATGCACATCTCATAATAACCTTGGAGGAAAAATTCATGGAGGGTTGGATTGGTGAAAACTTAGCTTATGAAGAAATCCTAAATCATGATGGTGTCACCAATGGAGGACGGGAAGTATTGCAGCACTTACCTTATCAGTTGCTTGAGGAAAAGCAACATTTTGGAGGGGAGGACTGTAGTATTCCCAATTATCCCAAGCTAATGGAAATATAAGATTTTGTTTCATTTTCCTTTTTCATGAATAAATGTGTAAAACAGGACAATAAAAACTCCTAAAAACAATGAATAAATCAATGCCCCATGTGAACAAGGCAAAATCAGGGATATCTAAATAAACACCCTCATGTGTGAAAGGGATTGGAACATTTGTGAAAGGGATTGGAACATTTGACTAAGTCAACCATGACCAAATCAACAACACTGTCTAGAAGAAGTGATCCTCATTGATGCACATTGCAGTCTTAGTTGGAGGTGGCACATGTGAAAGAAGCTAAATCATTGAGGTGGTTTAGGGTTTTGCAAGATCTCTATCTTATAAAAGGAAGAGGAGGATAGCATGAGAAGGTTGTTGATTGTATTATATTTCTAAATATATATATTTTTTAGACATATATCATTCTCCATGCTATTTAGCAGATAGTGTTGTTTAGCACTGGGTGTTCCTCATCGGGAATCCCACCTATTTCCTTGAGAGGCCTCTTGGAAGATTCTTGAACGTCTTATCCACTATTAGGAATTTGGCCAAGCTTCATCTTCCAACTACAACACAGATCCTATTGAGGGTTTGGTTGTCCTTATAAGCTGTAGCAAGTGGAGGCTAGATCTACTCTAGGCCATTCTAGTGCCTTACATCAACGGGCCCTGCCTCCCATTCCGTCTCAGCCTTTTCCACAACTTCCACACCTCCTCAAAATTAAGTGTATGCTCAGCAGAGTGCAAGTAATCCCCCTAATTCAAAGAAAGATAATAAGGGTAAATACAACCAGAACACACAAGTGCAAGGTATGCAGGGTCGCCAAGGTACTCAACCGAAAACACCCCAATGGAACCAGCCTAACACTACAAACCAACAACAGGGAAATTACCAAGAAGAAAAAGACCCTTCATATAAACAAACCTTTTTCATGTTGTGGTGTCCATGGCCATTATACTCATGATTTTCCCCTTTTACCCTAGATGCGCCAGTTATGGGAAGCCCAAGCAACATCTAGAGGACAGGAACCCGCCACGTTGCTTCCTCCAAACACTACGCCAACTCAACCAGTTGTGTTCACTAATCCTTTCCCTTAGCAAGGATATG
The DNA here is from genome assembly GCA_034641835.2 of Pinus albicaulis. NCBI lineage: Eukaryota > Viridiplantae > Streptophyta > Pinopsida > Pinales > Pinaceae > Pinus > Pinus albicaulis. The sequence continues at coordinate 1,295,755,821 of CM076580.1, read as the reverse complement.
TTTCTGCCCACCCACCTCAAGGTCAAGCTGCTCCTCAACCTAAGCAACGTGGTAGCCCTGATTACAAGATTCTCATGATGAATTTTGACAAGGTCAATACTGTTGATGTTAACCTCTAGACACAGTCGCACCAATATGACAAGAAACCGACTACGTCTGCAACCAAGTCTCAAACCAAAGTATCCACAGAGTCCATTTCGAGAGCAAATTCTCCCTTATAGATCCCTCAGCCTAAGGCAGAGGTCAATCCAAAGATCCCCAAAGGGCCATTACACTGAAATGTTGCTTTTTCCAAAGCTGCTAAAACCTACAACATAGTAGATGACTTAGCACAGTCTCCTGTCACCATGTCAACGCTAGAAGTCCTCCAGATGTGCCCATCACAATGAAAATATCTACTAGCTACTTTGCGTGTTGTGGAACCTTCATATGATCATTTTATAATATTTGATGTTGTCAAGTTAGAATATCCCCCTTTACCTTCATCCGTTGCCTTCCAAATATTTGTCAAGGTCCATAATTCCCATGTTTAGAGATGTATCATTGATGAAGGTGCATCCACCTGTGTGATATCTGCCTATGTTTTCAAGAAACTTGGATCCCTTGATCTGTCCCAATCCACCATCACTTTGTGTGCTTGGGATGGTCGCCCTTCCCAGCCCCCTCGCATGTTCTACAATTGTCTAATCACACTTGTCAGAAAGACTGTTTGTATTGACATAGAAGTCATTGATTCCCCCTTAGATTATAATATCCTCTTAGGTCATAGCTACACCTATGTGATGTCATATTTCACATTTTTAGTTCACTGTAAGATGTGCTTCCCCCATAATGGAAAGGTTGTCACCATATATTAGTTGACATATTACGAATCGAAGTCTCAAACCTCCCCTCAGTCCATCATTTCTTTGGTGGCTCATAACCAATTAGTCACATCTCTCACCAATATTTCACAAGGAGTTTATAAAGGTTCCACCTAACTTCATTCATTCTCTGGTCCCCCTCCCCCCCTCTTATCACTAAGCCTAGCTCATTGAGTATTTTCATGTTGCAAGCATCTCGGGCTAGCCAAAACCGGTTCAGTACGACTAGCCAGCAACCAGCCGCTTCGCAACTTGTTGTTGTTCACTCGATAAAGCCATCAGGACCTTCTCCTCAAGTACCTCCTCCTTCTTTTGGTGTCTCTCCAAATATTTTTCAACCAGGAATTGTTCCCCCAAGCCTTAACCACTTGGGAGCAGTTTCGTCAAGCCATTACCCTTCAGGTTAGATCTTGGCTTGATTCCTAAGGAACAAAGAAGAAAACTTGATGCAAGAAGTTGGGAGTGCAACTTCTTAGGTATTCAGGTAGCACCAAGAAATATATTCTTTACAATGAGGTAAAAAAGAAGTTTATTCTTTCTAGATATGTATATGGGTTTACAAAAACAAGTACTAATCATATGGCTCATTTGAAAAACACAAAGAAAGTCTAATATACCTCACAACTACTAGATCAAATATTTCAATTTCAGTTGGAATTCTCTCAATATTAATGCAAAATCCTTGTGAAGTACATTGGTATGCTATAAAAATGGTTCCAAAGTACTTGAGAGGAACTGAAGACTTTTGAACCAAATATTCAGAGGTTGATGGCTTCGGCTTGATTGAATATTCAAACTTAGACTTTGGAAAAGACAAATAAAATGGAGTGTTAACTTTAGGATATCTCATGATTATTGTTGGGTGTGCGTTACATTCTTTCCATGATTAGAAGTAGGCGCGAAGCATGGGGTGTGAGTTGGGCGAAAGGTTTCCTTCGCTTATGTCGGGCACAACAGGGGGGTCACAGGGGGTTTTACAAGGGGGCAATATCCCTCCTGCACTTGGTTCGGGGAAGCAACCCGGGAAATTATTTTTGGACACTATATTAGATGGGTAGACCCGCCTATGGTTTTCTGCACGGATTTGCACATGGTTTTGGGCATGATAGTGTTGTACTCCTGGTATTTTGTAGATCCAGTCAAGGGAACTACACTTATGTTCTAATCCAGGGTTAATGTATTGGAATTTATGAATGCTTCAACATGAATATATAGGTGTTGTAAGACTAAAAGGAATATAATGAAAAATCAAGCTGGTAGTCCCGGTTTGGGATCAAGGGGAAAATCTCTATGTATATATGTTTTATGTTTTAAGCTCTCGCTATTGTTTATTTTCTGCTTTTAAGAATTCTTCTGCAGATAATTTATGTAGAAGGGTAAAACTTATAAGTCTTAGATTAATAATTATCTCTTCGAGGTCATGGAAACAATAATTTCTAGAAAATTCGACGATAGAAATGTATATGCAATAGTTATATAAGAAAAAAATGGGATTTTGTAGCATGGGAAAATACTTGAATATTTAGAAGAGAAACAAGTGAATTATACCCATCTTCTCGTCAAAAATACTTTTGCAATCAAGTTGGCCAAGAATCGTATATTTTGTGATCGAAAAAACACATCAAAAAAAATCATTTGATTCAATGTTATGTAGAGGCCAAGACTATTGTTTTAATAAATTCTTCCACTAATGACCAAATTGTATACATTTCAGCAAAGGAATTGAAAAAGAAAAGTTTTAAAAATTCAAAATAATGTGTAGGTTTTCAAACAACTTTTTGACTTAATGCAGGGGAATGTTGGACATAACCTTTTAAGATTTTGTCCAAAAAATATAATTGCAAATAAAATAGGAGACACCACCCAACAATCATTACAGATCATTACATCATTACCACATAGGAAATTCGATGTACAACAAGACAACATTGTACAACATGATAATAGTATTGTTACGCATTGTCACATTTTGTGTCATGTCTATCAATGTTTTCTATATGCTCCTACATGGATTATGTACAACAATATTTATGGTCTTAATGGTCATATATTTTTTTTTCACATTGATGGAAAGGTTCTCCACTCCTAAAGATGGGTCAATGATTTTTGAGGTACCTTAAAAAAACTAAGTGTCATGATCATTGGAAATGTCACTCACTATATTATTGAAAAAATGACCTTGCTTAACTTGGTTTTTCAAAAAAAGAAACTAATTCTACTTCGTATAGAAAAACAAAATCATATATATAAGATGAAATAATGATAATCCAAAGTAGCCCATACTTCCATATTCTATGTAACAAATTTGAAAAAAAATATATATAACTAAGTTCCATGTATAAAGGTTTCAAGGATATAGTTCATTGGTAACTCTAATTTTTTTTAAATTATTTGAATCAAGCAAAATCCTTAAAAAAAATTATTACCAACCAATTTCAAGTTGGTGTACCTCATTTTACTTGGCTACCACTCACATAGAAGGACTAACTCAACTATCAATATACTAGGACCATATATATATTTGGGGTTATAGGCTATAAATTCTGCGATTTCTTGCACATATAAAAAAATTCAAAAATCAAATTGCTAAATTGTTTAAATTATTTTTTTAATGGTTGAATGGATTCAACCATATAAAAACCCCTCCTCCACTTAAAATCCTAAAGTTTGAAGTTTGATAATTTTAACTCAAATTTTCATTGTTTTTTAAACTAAATTATACGCTATTACCCTTACATATTTTTACTTCTGCACACGGAAGATTTTCTGAATCCAAGTCGGCATGTAACGGATATTATTTAAAACGAATATATACAAGGAGAGGAGAGATCATTCTCGCAATTAAACATCTTCCATCATAACCACGAGGTCTCACTTCATATCTGAATCCCATATCGTCTGGAGCTTGCGAAAATAGCTCGAGACAATTTTAGCGTAACATAAATCTGCCATAGACTTTTCGTGGTGCGCTGTACTCGCAGGGTTTCTTTAACTATATCTTGAAGGTTTTTTAATATTTCAGAATGATGCAGCCAAATACCACGGCCGCACCAGTGATTGATCCCCAGGAGCAGCAACTTGAACAACAGTTAATGACGATGCCTTTGTCTCCTCCTCAATCTGGGTCTGCTCCCCAAGAACCCCAGCACGAACGTCAGCCTCTTATTGCGCAGCCATTGCCAGAACAAGTAAACTCTGCCAACGAGAATAGAACCCTCTGGATTGGATGTTTACAGCATTGGATGGATGAGAATTATCTATATCAATGTTTTGCTACTACAGGGAAACTTGTTTCAGTTAAGATAATTCGCAATAGGCAGATTGGACAATCAGACGGTTATGGCTTCTTGGAGTTTGTAGACCACGCGGCAGCCCAAATGGCTCTGCAAAATTACAATGGTCTACAAATGCCCTTGGCCGAAGAATTTTACAGGCTAAATTGGGCAATGTACAAGAGTGACAACGAATTTACTATATTCGTGGGCAATTTGGCATTTGATGACACAGAGGACTTGTTGCAAGAGAGCTTCAAAGCTGTATACCCATCTGTAAAACGAGCAAAGGTTATTACTGAGAAGAATACAGGGCTTTCAAAAGGATGTGGGTTTGTAACGTTTGGGGATCAGAATGAGCAAACTCGGGCTATAACAGAGATGAATGGAAAGTTTTGCTCCTCCAGACCTATGCGAATAGGTCCTGCCATGAAAAAGCAGACTCCAGCTTATCCGCAACTGTCTGTCTCAGAGAATGATCCAAACAATAAGACTCTATTTGTTGGTAACTTAGACCCCACTGTAACAACCGAAACGCTAACGGAGACATTTGGCAAGTTTGGTGGTCTTGTGTATGCAAAGATACCTTTGGGCAAGCGTTGTGGATATGTCCAGTTTAAGAACAGGGCATCTGCAGAGTTAGCATTGCAGAAGCTACATGGTTCAGTTATTGGTCAGCGACCAATTAGTGTTTCCTGGAAACGAAGTCCTGCAGACGCACAAGTGCAGCGTGCTCAAATACACAATGGAATGGAGGTTATCATGGAGGTTATCATGGACCAGGACACAATGCTAGTTATGGTTATATGTCCCAGCCTCAATGGGTAGTATATCCATATCAGTGGACTGGGACTGCATATGGTGGTATACAAGGATCCAATATTCTTTATGGTTATGTCACACAACCTCCAAATTCAGTTATGTACACACAACCTCGAAATTGAGCGGTCTCGGCTGCTAAGTGCCCTGACGAGACCAGGGTGGCGATATGCAGGTGGTGTTTTTCCCTCTCTACGTCGTCGTCGTACCCAGGTCACCCTCCAACTACTACGTGTTCGAGTATTTTTTTTTTCTATGATTAACTTCCGTGGGCGCATACTATGTGCCCCAGTAAGACAAGGTATCGATTTGTAAAAAGGAGATATAATCTTAGATCATACATGTTATTAATGTAATAAATTTCAAGTGTGTGCACCGTTGATTTTAAATAATTTCAATTTCAGGAGTATGGTAATGTTTATATACGAATTACCGGAAATTTTTGAATATATATAAATAAATTTCTGGTAATTCGTGATTATGCTTCTTCTTTCTTCTTTTTTCTAAAAACAATTGTTCAACAACGAATGTGTAACACTTTTAATATAAAGTTTACCTCCGAACTGGAGGGTTTGACCATGTTCTATGAAAATCCAGGACATGTTTCGCTATTAGTCTGTTTTTTACAGATTCTGTTGCTAATTCACATATAGTATATAATCTTGTCTTTTTCCATGCATACCAATAACTTCGTCCTATTGTTATGTATTCATGAAACAACTAATCTACTTGTTGAATTCTGTCTACAATAGAATAGTGCCTCTCAAACTCTAATAATGCATAAATTTATTACTTCTCTATAATAAAGTTGTTATATTTATTACGGCCCCTACAACTACTAAATACATTTTTCATCTAGAGTGTATAAATGTGAGAACTGTGTGTATGTATATTTACAGTAATTTTACTAAAGTATTGTAATGCATGATTAACAAGAGGATCATTTTATCATTTTACTATAGTTATTTTTTTCGTCAATATTCAGATTCCTATCTTGTCTTATACGCACTGAAGTCTTCTTGTTTTCTTTCTATATGCTAATTTCCTATAGTATCCTTGTTAGTCCTTCTTCTTATTAATTTCACTTATAAAAACCACATAAGAGGAAATCACTGTTTCGGGGATTTAACACCCTAGAGGTTGGTTGGGATTCAACCTCCACAGAGCAGGGGCGTACTATTTAACAGAGACTCACACGATCATGCACAGTCATGAAAACGAAATAGAGCAGAACGAGAGGTTTACCCGTTGGTCCTACGTTTGAAGTAGATCCACGTGGAGTTCAAACTCCCTGCAACCGTCCTTCCTCTTTCACCTGAAATACAAGAAGAAACCAGCACAAAGGACAAGTTGTACAGTATCTTTCTACTCTATATGTTAGCGAGATTCATATAAAACATTAAATAAATCATCATAAATGCTTGTATAACAAATATTCTTCATACATTAAAGCATACACTAACACGTTTACTTCGGGAACAGCATGATACTTCTGTATTATAAAAATAGTACATACAAAAGTAAGTGGAGAGATCACCTGATCCTTCCAAGGCCTTCGCAGACCGTCGTCCGGATCCGTCCAGCCCTTGCCTCGCTAAGACTCCTTCCAAATGAGTGCATACGAGATAACATATAAAGGAATGTGTATCTCAAGGAAACAAGGGTTTCCTGAAATGAACTGGGAAAGTGCAGGAGGCACGGGGAATCAGACTTGGATAGGGAACCAACAGATTATAATAATAATAATTCTCTCTCTCCCTTAGGCCATACATATGAGGTCCTTTTATAGTCCCTCCAAGTAGTTTCAGCAGTTGGAAACAGTTGGCCACGGGCTGGGGTGGTTGAACTACCTGAGTAACCATCAACCCAGCGCGAAATTAGGGATTTTATATATTTTTTTAATCATTAAAATGGCATACGCGGAAAAGTCTAGCTGTACTCGCGTATACACGCGGAAAAACACGGGCATAGTCGCGTATGAAGGATTTTCCACTGTTTTTAAGTGAATTTGTCCAAGTCTGTAGGAATGGGTGCCTGTAAAGCCATGTAGCAATCATGAATCATGTCAAGGTGAGAAATGATGCTATAACGGATGCCCCCTAATATATGAGGTCAGAAGGGGTACATGATGGCCGAAATGTATTATGCACATAGAAAGAACTTCGCAAGGACAAGAGAGGACTTCTCCAGATTTCAGCCTGCCAAAAACCAATGAAAGAAATCAGAGAGTCAACACATGCTGAGGCGGGCATACCCATGCTCAGTCAAAAATACATCATATATATAGAAATTACTCAATAGATCCAACATGTATACAAGTATAACTGAACTGAAAGTACATAGTGAATCATCTGAGCAGGGCCCGGAAAGACAAGTCTGTATCAATGTCCAAGTATCACATATAGAAAGCTGAGCAAAGATAGTGCAACTGGATATCTGATCAAGTAACTGAATCTCCAAGTACCGGATCATAAGAGGCGGATCGAACGGTACAATCACGCAACTCGGGGATCAACATATAAGATGCTGCTGTGCTGAACTGCAACATATAAGGGTGGACGGCAACACTGGCAGAAACTGAGAGAACTGTCAACAGTGAACCGAGAAATGCTGATGCAACCCAAGGTCTTCACCGATCACAACGGCACAATTCTACACACTGGGAATAAATGAGCTGAAGTCGACCATGTGAGAAATTGTTGGATTACCGGGCAATGATGTTTCCCGTTAACCAACGCGAGACAACCCACCGATAATGATAATGAGTGTCAAGGTGCCCCAGTACAATCTGACAAGTGTGAATGAATGAGTTGAAGTCGAACACTTAAAAGAATCTACCAATCAGGAGGCAATAATAGATCCCCCCTTTGTCGATAGCGAAAGAATCTGCCACTAATGCATTGCCAAACCTAAGGTGCGACAAAAAGACTCTAGATCTTGTTCCCAGGCAATGAGTCGGAGTCGATGGGAAAGATCTCTTTGGAAGGAAGGCATTAAGGCAAGTGATCAGTATGGAGGCTAGTATGAAAGATGCAACGGAAAGTGATTCCCTAACCTATATGCCAGTGAAGATCATATACCTGCCGTGAAGAGTCGGAAATCATGGATCAAAAACCGGGAAAAATCTCAAAATCGTCAAAATGTACCTGAAAAACATACCAAACTAGGCACTTCCAAGCAATCGAGTTATACAGCATAAGATAGATCGAAAAATTAAGCATAATGAATTTTTGCGAAAATTTTCAACACAACTGACCTCTATCCGGAAAGTGAAAGCATTTAGGGTATGGTACTTCTGATGACATCCTTCTCCGAGAAGATTCCTGAGCTTCGACCCCAAAGATTGCAATTTTTTTAACTTATATTGTTTTTTGGATTTTTTCAATATATGTGAAAAATACAAAAACAAGCTATATACAAAAGAAAAATGCCAGGCCGAAGCCTAGGCATAATACTTCTTCAAATAGAGCCCATTACGGGGCTCCGCCAACGGGGGAGGCAACCAAACTATTGCGTCAACCTTAAAGGGATCTACCCCTATCCCTTCCGAAGGCACAATGAATCCCAATAACCGATTGGATGTAATCGAACGAAGCTTTTGCCTCGCTAAGACTCCTTCCAAACTGGTGCATACGAGATAACATATAAAGGGATGTGTATCTCAAGGAAACAAGGGTTTCCAACAATGAACTGGGAAAGTGCAGGAGGCACGGGGAATCGGACTTGGATAGGGAATACCAACAGAGTATAATATCAATAATTCTCTCTCTCCCTTAGGCCATACACATGAGGGCTTTTATAGTCCCTCCAAGTAGTTTCAGCAGTTGGAAACAGTTGGCCACAGGCTGGGGTGGTTGAACTACCTGAGTAACCATCAACCCAGCGCGAAATTAGGGATTTTTTATATATTTTTTAATCATTCTAATGGCATACGCGGAAAAGTCTAGCTGGACTCGCGTATACACGCGGAAAAACACGGGCATAGTCGCGTATGGGGGATTTTACACTGTTTTTAAGTGAATTTGTCCAAGTCTGTAGGAATGGGTGCCCAAAAGCCATGAAGTAATCATGAATCATGTCAAGGTGAGAAATGATGCTATAACAACTTTCACATGAGAAGTGGTTTTATTCCTAATAAATAGATTTATGGGTCTCCCTACCCATTTATTCATCAAACAAGAAAGAAGAATTAGATTTTCATATTCCAATTAGTCGTGACAAGCACTTAGAATATTACGATTCCTCCTCAGAATAGTTCGGATATCTAGCCTTAGATAAGAGGAAACATTCAATTTTGATTTAATTTATGCTTTATGAATAAATGAATAAAGGAGGACATGTAAAACTCCTAAAAAGTCTGAATAAATCAATGCCCCTATGAACAAAGAAAAATCAGGGCTATGTAAATAATCACTTGCAGGTGTGAAAGAGGTTTGAACCAAAGATTGGGTCCACCTTGACCAAATCAACTGCGCTGTCTAGGTTCATTGTATCTCCATGGTCATGTTTAGAAGGAGCCTCTACGAAATGATACTCATCAAAGTGGTTTAGGGTTTGCAAGGGCTTTCTCATGTTATAAAAGAAGGAGGAGAGTAACATGAAGAGGTTGTTGATGAATTATATTTGTAAAGTATTTGTCTGCTTAGACAAATACCATTCTCTGATGTGTAGTGGAGGATTGTGATTGGAATTCCTGTTTAGGGGTTTCATCTCTTCCCTTGAGGATCATTGGAGGAGTTCTTTACTGAAGTTGGCCACTATCTGGTTTGAGACCAAACTCTATCTTTCATGAGCAACGCTGGTCCATTGAGGGTTTTGCAGCTGCTATCTTTTGTAGCAAGTGGCATTTTAGATCTGCTTAGATCTAGTTGTTTTTAAGAAGCTTTCTCTATTGGAGAGTGTTATTTAGTCTCCAAAGAGCTAGATGATCCATATTTTGTATCAGATCTGTAATTTCATTCCAGTTATTCAGTCTCCTTCACCCTCAGCGCAGTTTCTGCTCAATACTGTGTTATTTTGTGAGAGGGCTTTGTTATTTCGCTCTATCGTATTGAGGGACATCTCTGGTGTTAGGCTTGCCTTCCTCATGATCCGGGGGACGGCTGGTTAGATCCATGTCTCTAATATCTGATCTGGCTCAGGCTGCAAAATTTATCTCGCACTTCCTGCCTGCAAAGGACTATAAATTGTAATACAACATCTATACTATTATAACATTTTGATGTAATTCAATTGATCTTGTTCTTCAAGCATTGTGGTTTTATATGCATTAGATCTGATGTTTTACCTATGTATTTTGAATACATCTGAATTATAATGTACAACAGCTGAATCATTTGACAAATAATGTTGTACCCTCTTGTTGCAGTTCAATACATTGTTGTAGCCCCTTTTTCTAAGAGATTTCTTCATTAAATTCATTGTATTTTATATGTAAATTGTATGGACCATGTCTCTAATCTGATTCATCAATTTTTAGACCCTAAAAGCTAAACCCTTCAGCCAAGTGCGCTCTCAAGCTTTAGTAAAATTCTAGAGTAAGAAAGTCATGGGGAATCTAGTTTAAGCTCTAGCCTGAGTGCTTATGTACTATTTATCTGAGCTAGGATTATTTTTTTGAGCCAAAATTAGTATAATAGGTCCCTCATGACCTAATATAACCTGTAAAACCGTCCCCTTCCTCTTTTTTTATGCAGATATATGAATTTATGCGTTTTTGGGACAAAATCACTGCTTTTCCCCCATCCTTTGTGAAGAGAATTAACCTTATTTCTTGCTGTTGTATATAACTTTGCTCCTGAAGTGTTTTCAGACCCATATAAAATATTTTAGTTTTCTTATACTCCAATACAGTGTTTAAGTTACTGCAGCCCCTTCTGTTCGATGGTTTTTGACTAGTCTTGATTGTGGGAGACCTGTATAAGGCCTTAGAAATTATTTTTTTCTGCTAAAATTCATTTTATAATTTCATCACAGCAAAAAAAATGGGAAAATAGCTCTAACATTCCGTATTTTTGCAGATTTTATCTTATACAGTGTCCCTCTTGAGCCCATTGTTGCATTTCCTGAGTTGGAGTTTTTGGCCACTCTTCATCTACTTGGTTTTTGCTCCTCTTTGGTTCCTCATCTTAGATATGCTGATATAAGGAACCCAAGGGAATAAAAATCCTAAGGAGTGTGTTAAAATCCCTTTTGATGTGTTATCCCTGTACTCTATAGAGAGAGTCTAGATCAGGCCAAGTAGCCTCCAGATCTCACCCTCTCATTAGAGGTGAAATATCCAGTAAAAGCCCCTCTAGTCCATCTCTGGTTTAGAATTTGTGGGTGTATTTTCCATACTACTATGAATCCATGGAGGAATGTCTTAAGATATTCCCTATTGTGCCTATTTTTCCCCATTTGGAACATTACAGCGGTATCAGAGCATGATCTCTGGCTTAGCCTGTGAGATCAAGCTATTAGAGAAGCACTGAGAAGAAACAGGAAGCATAAAGAAGAGAATATAATATGGAGAGGATGAGATTACTCTCATCCATTTTAAGAAGGAATAGGAGCCTCTCCAAGGAGGTTCAACCGATGGAAGGAGGGAGATGCAATGAAGCCCCAAGGGGGTTTCAAGGGGAAGAAGGAGATGCATGCACTCCTTGCTTTCCTAAAGAAATTGAAAGGTGGGAGAAGGAGGAGTCCTCTTCTCCATTTGAAGAACCTTTTAACAACATTGTCCTACCCATGAGGGAACAACTATCTATAGCAGCAGTTGGACCAGCCAACACATGGGAGGGAGAGACTCTTATAGACATGCAAGTTGTTTCAAAGGCTCCCAAGGAACACCTCACTGATGAAGGGAAACAAGCCTGCACAATGCTGTGCAATTATGGTTTGGTACCCTTAGTGAGCAACATGCAGCAGGAGGTGGGGAGGTGCAAGGTGTTGGGAGGTATCATGTGGAATGTTCCACCTCCTCATAATGATTGGTTATCTATACACTCGGATTCTTTTGGATCCAATGGATTGACTGGTGAGATGTCATCCCATAGAGATCTCCAAAGGTTTACATCTCAACTTCCCATGAGGTGTAAAGGGGAAATATTTCTTGAGGAATTTTTTAGTCCTCATTGGGAAGATACCAATGGGAAGGATGGTTGGGGGCAGCCCTACTTGGATGAAGAAGGATGGGTAGAAAGCAAGAGGCTTGTGAGCCACTTGCAAATCTATGATACAGGCCAGCAAGAAGCATGGTTGCACTGGTTGCTTTTGGGTGAGTATGGTCACTACCCAAAAATTTCTACTTCCTTATCTCATGCCTTAAGCTTCAATGATGGGATGCATAAGAAGAAAGCATGGGTGTTGTGGCCATTAAGAAGAGAGGTTGGACATTACATGTTGAATCCTATGTCCATATATTTTCTTTTGTTTGAGATATGTCTCATGTGCTCACATGTATTTATGTTTGAGATATATTTCATGAATGAACATTGTCTTGGGAGGGAGGATGACTTCCCCATGGTATATGAGGGAGTTTATTTTCACTATGTTGATGAGGCATCTCACATATCTATAATTATTCTATTGCTTCATGATCTACATTTTGATAACGCAAGGATGCAACAAGGGTTGTTGTTCCTATGGCCATTGTTGAGACAACGTGGGCTGAAATTTCTCCATACTCATCATGATGTTTTAGAAGGAAAGTATGGCACCATGTCTACTTATTTTGATCATGTAAAACTGATATATATTGCTATTTACTACCACATAGTAGAAGGGCCCTTATGCACAACCATCACATTTCTGAAGAGCAACTTTCCACATGACACCTTTGGCATAAAGGAGGTCAAGAAGAAGGAGTTCTATTTCAGCCAACCCTTTTCTATGAGGCTCAAAAAGATCAACTTGAGGAGCTATTGTTGTGGGGGCCTTGAAGAAGAGCTACATCATCATTTCCAAAGATGCATGAAACATGCAAAAATGGAGCAGTCACATGACTCTTTGAAAGATTTGAATCAGCTCACTCTTTCTTCTTAGGAAGGAGAAAGTAGATCCATGCACCACTCCTTTGATTGGGAGAAGCTACATCATCACTTGCAAGAGTGCATCGGTTATGAGGAGTTGGAGCAGCCAAGGGACTCTATGCAAGATTCATTTTAGGCACCTCTTCCTACTCTTCAAGGAGGAGAAATACCCATGCACAACCCCATGAGTATGAAAGACTTGAATGGTAAAGAATCTGATCTCATAGAGCATGTTTATTTTTCTGATTTGGCACATTCTCTTACCATATGTATGCAAGCCATGGCTCATACAAGGAGTGATATTACATGTAGATCTCATGGCAGTGATGAGGCCAATAAAAACTCCAAAGCTGGCCACTCCCTTGAGGTGCAAAGGGAGATTATCTATCATGATGGGTGCTTCCCAAAGGCACCTAATGAGGGCTTCACTTTCAGCCATGTAAAAGTGACCCGTGCAGCAAAGATGTGGTGGGGGTACCACCTACCACAGTCAGATCTAATCAAAACAAGGAGTGCACTGCGTTGGTACCTTATGTGGGATTGTGACCCACCTCCTCATGTGTAGATTTCATTTTTCCTATATGTGATTTTGATTCCATACATAGATGACATATTGGTATTGTTTATGGGTTTGTATGGACAAAAAGTAAGTAGTGTACATGTGCCACATGGGATGGAACTTTATCCTGTACTTCATGATACATGTTTCAGATATAAAATTCCTTCACCCATGTTCATTTATGTTGAGTTTTACACTCTTGCAGGGGCAGACTATGCACCTATTATGTTAGCATTGGAGGAGCAGTTTCTGATGTATTGGCTTGGTGAGCACTCAATCCATGATTAGAGCTTGATTCTTGATGGTTCCATCAATGGAGAAGGAGAATAACTACAACTCTTACCCTGTCAGTTTCTTGAGGACAAGTAAAATTTTGGAGGGGAGGACTGTAATGTTCCTACTTAGCCTTAGCTAAGAGGAGACATTCAATTTTGATTTAATTTATGTTTTATGAATAAATGAATAAAGGAGGACATGTAAAACTCCTAAAAAGTTTGAATAAATCAATGCCCATGTAAAAAAATACAAATCAGGGCTATGTAAATAATCACTTGTAGGTGTGAAAGAGGTTTGAGCCAAATATTGGGTCCACCTTGACCAAGTCAACTGCGCTGTCTAGGTTCATTGTATCTCCAAAAGGGACTGCGCAGTTCTAGAAGGGAGCCTCTCATGTGAAAAGGGATAACTCATCAAAGTGGTTTAGGGTTTTCAAGAGCTTTCTCATGTTATAAAAAGGAGGAGAAGACACATGAAGAGGTTGTTGATGAATTATATTTCTGAAGTATTTGTCTGCTTAGACAAATACCATTCTCTGTTGTTTAGTGGAGGATTGTGTTTGGAATTCTTGTTTAGGTGTTTCATCTCTTCCCTTGAGGATCATTGGAGGAGTTCTTGGCTGAAGTTGGCCACTATCTGGTTTGAGACCAAGCTCTATCTTTCATGAGCAGTGCTGGCCCATTGAGGGTTTTGTAGTTGCTATCTTTTGTAGCAAGTGGCAATTTAGATCTGCTTAGATCTAGTTGTTTTTTAGAATCTTTCTCTATTGGAGAGTGTTCTTTAGTCTCCAAAGAGCTAGCTGATCCATATTTTGTATCAGATTTGTAATTTCATTCCAGTTATTCAGTCTCCTTCACCCTCTGCGCAGTTTCTTCTCAATACTACGTTATTTTGTGAGAGGGCTTGCTTATTTCAGTTTTCTATCAGTTTGGAGGAAGATCTCTTGGTGTTAGGCTTGCCTTCCCTTGGTGATTTTTGGATTGGGTTTCTGATCCATGTCTCTATATATCTGATCTATTCTAGTAATAAAAGTTATCTTCAGTAATTTCTGGGTTTTTTGCAGCACTGTAAATTGTAATACAGATCTATAGCTTATTATGCAGTATTTTGATGTAATTCCAATTGGATCTTGTTCTTCAATTCTTGTAGTTTCCAGATCTGTATTAGATCTGATGTTTTACCTATGTATTTGTAATATATATGAATTATAATGTACAGTAGATGAATCATTTGACAAATAACGTTGTACCTTCTTGTTGCAGATCAATACATTGTTGCAGCCCCTTTTTCTAAGGGCTTTCTTCATTAAATTCACTATCTTTTACATGTAAATTATATGGGCCATGTATCTGATCTGATTCATCAATTTTTAGACCCTAAATATCTAAACCCTTCAGCTAAGTATGCTCTCAAGCTTCAGTAAAATTCTGTAGTAAGAAAGTCATGGGGAATCAAGGTTTTTAAGCCTAGTTTGAGAAGGAGGGACTGTTTATCTGAGCTAGGATTATTTTTTTGAGCCAAAATTTGGAGAATAGGT
Source organism: Pinus albicaulis (assembly GCA_034641835.2). Taxonomy (NCBI): domain Eukaryota; kingdom Viridiplantae; phylum Streptophyta; class Pinopsida; order Pinales; family Pinaceae; genus Pinus; species Pinus albicaulis. The sequence continues at coordinate 1,295,740,483 of CM076580.1, read as the reverse complement.
CTCTCATGACCTAATATAAGCTGTAAAACCGTCCCCTTCCTCTTTTTTTATGCAGATATATGAATTTATGTGTTTTTTGGATAAAATCACTACTTTTCCCCCATCCTTTGTGAAGAGAATTAACCTTATTTCTTGATGTTGTATATACCTTTGATGCTGAAGTGTTTTTAGACCCATATCAAAGCTTTTAGTTTGTTTCTACTCCAATACAGTGTTTAAGTTACTGCAGCCCCTTCTGTTGGATGGTTTTTTACTAGTCTTGATTGTGGGATACCTGTATAAGGCCTTAGAACTTATTTGTTTATACTAAAATTCATTTTATAAGTTCTTCACAGCCCAAAAAATGGGAACCCAACTCTAAAATTCCTTATTTTTGTATATTTTAGCTTATACAGTGTCCCTCTTGAGCCCATTGCTGCATTTTCTGAGTTGGAGTTTTTGGCCACTCCTCATCTACCTGGTTTTTGCTCCTCTTTGGTTCCTCATCTTAGATATGATGATCTAAGGACCCCAAGGGCACAAAAATCATAAGGAGTGTGTTAAATTCCCTTTTTATGTGTTATCCCTGTACTCTATAGACAGAGTCTAGATCGGGCCAGGTAGCCTCTGGATCTCATCCTCTCTTTAGAGGTGAAATATCCAGTAAAAGCCCCTCTATTCCATCTCTGGTTTAGAATTTGCGGGTGTATTTTCCATACTATTGTGATTCCATAGAGGAATATCTTAAGATATTCCCTATTGTGCCTATTCTTCCCCATTTGGAACATTACACCTCCCCTCCCAAATGTTGTTTTTCCTCAAGCAACTACAAGGATATATTTTCAAAATATAGGGAAAAGAAACCAACTGTAATATTCCCAAATGGGAAAAGCAGGAATATAGCGCAAAATGTTGGAACAATAGTGTTACACATCATATAAGATCAAGAGGAAAAATTGGAGGCATATCATTCATTATAACAACAGAAAAATATGCATAAGAAATAGGCCATAATATGTACAACAAGTAAGAACAAGCCTCCAATGGAAAACATCCCTGAAAAGAGGTGCCGCTACTATATAACAAGAGCTGGAAGGATGCTACAATGCTGTTTAAAAGGCACTGCTACAAAAAATGGTTATACAACAAATCTAGGGCTGATATATGCCACAAAATATAGATCTAATATAGATCTAGGCACTATACAACCTCCTTTGAAGAACCCCTAACGGGTTTTCAGCAAAACACCATTTACAAAATGGGAATATAAGCCCTGGGGCTAAAGATACACTGCAACATATAGATCTGGAAAGTGTGGCTGATCTGATGTAAGAAATAATGCAACCTCCTCCAATAGACTCTCTAGATCAAGGGCTGATCCATTCTCTAGAAAACCTCCTCTCCAAATGGTGTGCCAAAACCAGCCTGTAACTCCTCCCACAAAATAACGCAGATTGGAAAGAAACTACATTGTAGGGGAAAATAAATCAATTTCTTGAAGCCAAGATATGAAAATAAGCACAAGGGCCTTCCTTACTATCCTCCCAATGGAAAGGAACCCTTCTGCACTGAAAATAAGAAATGAAATGACCCAAATATGGTCTCCACTGCTGCAAATTGCAAAACAACTCAACTCTCAACAAGATCTATGTTGTAAATGAAAGATGAAGCTTGGCCTTAAGCCTAAAAGTGGACAATGTAGTACAATACTGCATTAAGAGCTTCTCAATGGAAGAGGTGGTATTCCCGATTAGGAACACCTAGTGCTAAACAACAAAAAAATCTCAGCTAAACAACCAGAGAAAGCTATATGTCTATACAGAACATATATTTAGAAATATAATATACCAATACATAATGAATATGGCTTCCATACTCTTCCTTATATAATTTTTGAGCTTCCAAACCCTAAGCCCCATCCAATAATGGCACTACTTCCATGCACAGAATCTCCATCTAAAACTGCATTGTCCCTCATTGATTTCCACTCCTCCATGACAACATTGTTGATTTGGTCAAAGTTGACCCAGTCAAGGTGTTCCAGCCCCTTTTCACACCTAAAGGTGCTCAATTAAGCTGCTAAGATATATCGTTTTCACATTGGCATTGCTTTTTTCATTATTAAGGAGACTTATGTACCTCCATTGTCCTCTTATTCATAAAACAAAGTAGCAAAATAAAAATTAATATTCCAACTAGCTCATGGCTATTTGGGAATATTATAGTCCTCCCTTCCCAAATGTTGCTTGTCCTCAAGAAACTGACAAGGTGAGTGCTTCAACTTTTCTCCTCCATCATTGGTGACACCACCATGTGATAAGAAACCCTCATAAGCTAAGTGTCTACCAATCCATCCCTCCATGAAATTATCCTCAAAAGTTCTCATGAGATGTTACTCCTTCCCACAAGGAAGCAATAGAGCCAATGAAATAAACATGGTTTGCCCAATGTTCTCCCTGAAACATGTAGCATGATGAACATGGAGAATCTCTCTCCCATAGGGCACATACATTCCTCCCATCCTCCCTCCAATTATTCCCATAAAAAGAATAAGTACATCATCAATGTATGGGATCAAAACTAAATACATACAAACAGAAATATGCAAAAATGGATGTGGGTCATAGTCCCACATGTGGAACCAGAAGAGTAAATCTCTTGAATGCATCAAATAGTGATATGGTAAGTGGTTTCCCCACCACCTAATTTTTGCCCAAGTCTTCTCACAATGGCTGAAAATGTGAGATATGTTTGGTGCTTTTGGAGTGCACCCACAATGATACAACATCTCCTTATATCTCCCAAGGGATTGGCCATGTTTAGAAATGTTTATGGCCCAAATTTGGCCATGAAGTTGATATGGAATAATGCTCCTCCTTGGAGCTATGGCCTGCATATACATGGTAAAGGAATGCAAGTAATCATCAAATGAAACATTATGTACATAAGCATGTTCCTCACCAAAATTTCTGCTCATACAAATGGTTTGGTCCATAGATATATCCCCTCTCATTCCAAAAGAGGAAAGAGGTGGTTGTGATAATTCCTTCATTGAGTTATGCCTCTCTTCCAATGCCACATGGTTCATGCATCTTTGAAAATTCTGATATATTTCCTCTTCAAAGCCTTTCCAATTGTAGCTCTCCATGATATTGTTGTAGGCTCTCATGGAATAAGTATGGCTGAAAAGGAATTCTTCAAGTGCCCTTTGTAGCAACTTTTCATTGAGCTTTGAGGCTCTAGATAAGAATATCCTACCATGATAATAGATGACTTCATCTTGGACTGAATATCCCTCCTCATGTAGCTGGTCATCAAGTATCATGCATGTAAAAAGATCCTTTGAATAATCCACCAACAGTTGGGATTTCCAATATGGATCAATCTCCTATAGTGACAATGTTGATGATCTATCACAAAGAAAATATGTCATATGGATGCCCTTATCCTTGAAATATCTCATGCCAAAGGTATATGTTGGAAGGTTTCTATCCTTCCCATGCTTCTCCACCCACAGCGCAGAATCTGAAAGAAGTGATAAATCATTGTATATGTCCCCATGGTCACTGATAGGGATGGAACATAATGCATGCATTGAATAGTTCTATCTCCTAGGACCAAAACAGAGAATCCCTCAAAAGCATCAGTGGGTATTGCCCTCCTCTGCACTAGTTGGGCATTAATTAAATTGTGGGTATCCCCACTGTCAATCAAAACAAAAACCCTCTAATCTAAGATGGAACCTCGAACCCTCAAGTTCAAGTACTTAGGTTCTCCTCTCAATGACGCAAGAGCCCCTCCAATTGGAGCAAATTCCCCATTCCCATCTCCTGATGGTGTTGGTTCATCTCTTGTTGTGTCGGCGTTGTGACCTCTTCTTGGTTCATCTTCTTCTTCCTCCTCATCGTCTGAGAAGACATCTATGTAGTGTGCCTTTCCTACTGCACATTTATGTCTGGGTGCCCAAGATTCTTGGCATGTGAAGAAAAGCTTCTTCCTCCTCAAATATTTTCAAACTGTTATCACTCTAATAATTCCCAAAGTTGTGAGATTTTAATTTTATATCTTAAAGAATATTAGAGGTAACCACAGACCTACTTTTAAGCGTTAGGATCTAGCCTTCTTAAGGCTTAGAGAGGGCTCTCTCTATAAGATTTAACTTTTTTTTATGTTTGAATTTAGGCTATTTATATAGGGAAAATTGATTTTGGAGTTTTGATTGGTTTTGGTGGGAAAATCACTTAATGAGATGGATAGCTATGAATTTTTAATCCATTTGGAAGATGGAGTTAATGTGTCAAGCAAAAATATTAGGATCAAGTTCTAAAGTCAAATATTTAAAGGGAAAGATAGAAAAGTCACTAAATATCTTCAAAGGATGATTGGTGAAGTGGTTTTAATCGAGATAAAGAGAAATTAAGAATTATTTAATTTGGATAAGGAGTGAGAAGGTAGGGGTCAATCAAAATTAGGAGAAATTAAGGGTTCCCTAGTCTGGATATCAGTAGAAAACATTTAAATGAAAAATAGTCAATAACAGAGCGCTTTTAACAAATTTTGATATAAAAATTCCTGATTGCACATTAAAATTTAGAACAAATTTATGAATGGATGAGAAACATAAGAAAATAGATAGATAATAGTAGAAAGTACTTCACTTTAGTGGCCCAACACATGAATCTAGTAATATGATGCTTTATTCCTTGAAATCTAGTCTTTTGACTTGAGCTTGATTGCAAAAACCCTTAGGTTCAGAATGTTCTCGCTATAAAAATATTCAGCAATTAATCCACAATAATACTTCAAATGATGAAGTATTTATACAAAAATTAATGCAAAATATCCTAGAATAGTCCTAGGAATTCTTTTTTGGAAAATAAAATATCTTATTACAAAAATATAGTGATAGCTGCATAACAAACTTGCCAGCTGTCCTATTTAATAAAATAAAATATCTTTTCTGTTGGTTTTGGGCTGCAGCTGGTTGTTGTGTTGTCATTAACGTTTTTAATCTGATCTTCAATCAGTTTTGAAACTTTATCTCTCACCTGATACTCTTTAACTAATGCACTTTACCTCTCATACACTTTAACCTGCTGTTTTGACTTTTTTACTGCTTCAAAAAATATGTTTTTAATGTGTAAAAACAACACTTTTTTTTCTCATCCTCTTTCACTGCAAATTGTTCTTTTAAAATAAATATGTGAGCTTCTGCAAAAACTCTTCTTCTGGTAACTTAATCTTTGTAAGTTTTCTGAAATTCTCATATGCTTCAGTATACCTAACAAATGTTGGCTTGACTACAAAGAGGTGTTTTAACTCATGCTGTAAAAAATAATAATTTTTCAACACTTTTATGCAACACCTTTCCTGTTGGAACTCCTTGCCAATCTTCCTTGTTTACTTGTCCTCTGGAAAATTCCATGATCTTCTTATTGTAATATTCTTGCTTCATCAGCTTATCATTGATAACAAGAATTTTTTGCAAGCCTTTTTGTCTTAATGTGTAAAACTTAACCATGAATCTAGTTATGGCCATGTCCATATTTTGACACTTCTCTTCCAATCATTTCATTAAATTTTTCTTTGAGAGTACCATTCTTACCTCAATAATTGTTTCAATTCTATTAGTTATCCCAATTTCATCCAATTATTGCTTCTTTTTAGTATTGAGAAACTTGATTATTTCTTGGGCTTCTTCGGGCTTAGCACCTAGCTCTTCTTTTGTCTTCAATATCTCTTCTTTGGCTTCCTTAAGTAAGTCCTTTTGCTCATAAATCACTTGAATTGATGGCCAAGTATCATTCATTGACTCAATGATCTTGGACCATAGCTGATTTTTGATGTATGCCATGGGCTCTTTTAAGGTTAATTCTGTTTCTACCTTTTTTAACTGTTCACTTAACCTTTTGGCCTTTTGTTCCTCTGTTTTAGCATTTATCTGTGCTAATTTATTGGCATATTCCAAGTTCTTGATTTGTTATTTCAATATATTTATCTCATTATTCTATATTGGCATGTATTCCATGGCTTTAATGAGTTTTCTGGCCTCATCTGACTGTTGAACTGCTGAAGTGGAAGATTCTATGGCAGAATTAGTAGAAGAAGTGACTGGCACTACTGTGGCCAGTGGAAATTTTGGTTCTAAATCTTCTGCTAGAGTTGAAGGAACTATTGTTGTTACCATGGGAATGACTATAGGAGGAATATTTTGAGTCTTTGTAGCTTCTTTTTCTTGGACAAGATTTTCCATCTCAATTTCCATCTCCTTGATATGTGCTGTCATTTGTAGTATGAGACTCATCATATCATATTTTTTATTTGCCTCTTGCACAATCTCCTTAGCCTGTGGATGTTCTGTTGGAGGTAGTTTCAGTTGCTTTCTAAATGCTACAATATCAGGATTCTTCTTCTTTATTAATTCCTCCGCTGCTTTCACATTTGAAGGGTCATACCCTACTTCAATCACCATTTCTTCTAAAGACTTGATTCTAGTGTCTTTAGAATATGAAGAGGCCTTTTCAACCTTAAGTTGATCTCTCATATTGGTCACAGTATTATGAAGATTTTGGACACTCATTGCCTTTGTGGTCATGGTAGAATATAACATTTATGAGCTCTACTTGAGAAATTCAATCTGGTCCAAGGGATGAATATATTGGACTGGCACCTCAAATTCAATCTTGTTATAATCTGCTGCTGTTTTAGGTGCTGGCATAGTAGGCTGAAGAATTGACATAAGAAATTTCTTATTTGTATATTCAAAGGCTGAAAGCAACCTGTTTTTATTTCCTGGAGTCTTCTTTGAGTATTGTGAATAGATTTCATTTTTAATCTCTTCATTCTTGGCCTTGATTTATTTATACTTATCTTTGATATCCCTATCTTTATCCTCTGCCTGTTGTGATGAAGATATTTCCCCACTTTGTTTTTTTTGAATCATCTGTGTGTTTAACGTAGCTGGTTGATGCTCATTTTCAATTGTTGTATGAGTTACAATGTCTTTCTCTAGATTTTCTTCATCTAAAATCTGGTTCCTGTGGTTGTTTCAACAATATATGAGCTTTCTTCTCTGATTCTCTTTGTCATTATTTCCTCTTGAATTGGATTTTGCAAAGTGTGACTAGTATCACCTTGCTTGACAGATTCCATTAATGTATTTTCCAACCATTCAACTTGGTTGGAAAAATTTTCAATTTCAGGCTTCTTATCATGAATATATGGGGTTAATTTGCATTTTACCCTCATCTTACTGATTATTCCATAAGGATCATAGTTCCATAGGAAACTTTCATCAAACTTATACTCTAGCAATTGTTTTGTTGTCTCTGCACCTACTTCCCTATTGTTTCATATGAAAGGACCCACTTGATTTTTCAACTTGAACTAATTTTTCTTTTTAGCAGCTAAAAAGTATACAGAATCTGAGTTTAGAATTTTTCTTATATACTCTAAGGCAAGCACTCTCATTGGCAAGTAATTTTCCAATTTGTAGGGCAAGAGATTTGATCCATAAACCCTAATCTCTGTGTGGTTTTGGTATAAGTACTAATCACCAGTTTTTCTCTACTCTGATAGCTGTAAAAATTTCTTAATCTCATCACCTATCCTTGGTTGAACACTATTTGTAAGAATATTTATCCATGGGTGAATAAAACAGTCTGTGAAATCTACATAAGTGAACTCAGTTGACTCTTTTATAATTAAATAATTCTAGAAAATAACTAAAAAATGATTAACTTCTACATCCAATTTATGAAGGGCTATTGGGAATTTATCTGCTTGGAAGTAGAGGAACATATGAAAGAGGAAGGAGGTATATCTGAAAACACCTTCAGTAGGAATTTGTACAAGATGATCATGGATATTATTAGCTATATACTCAACATAGTTATAAATGACTATAGGGGGCTGACCAAGCACAAAAGTGGATAGAAAACCAAGTATAACCTCATCAGTGTGCTCATTAGTAAAGTAACCAAGGATAAAAGACAACATTGAGAATATAATGTGTCTCGTTCCTTCCATGAATTTGGAGGATGAAGATGGAGGGTTTATCTTTGGGATTTCAACATATGAAGGCATGAATATTTAAAAGATCTGAAATCTTTTAGGAAATTCTAACTCCAGATAAAGCTTTGTAAGTGCTTCTATAGACAATGGGACTTCATTAGGATCTGGTTGCAACCGAAGCATTTGGTTTGTGGATTTTGAAGTGATAGTGAATAATAATTATTTCTCAACATTAAAAATAACTCTTCGGTCAGGGGAATAGTGGGCTTGACACAATCTAATGACCTTTGGACACTGATGGGTATGGGGAACTACATATTTCGGAAAATTAGACTCCCAAACAAGTACTTCATCAACGTGATCCAAGGATTTCTCTTGACTCTAGTAGTGGAGGTCAAGAAGATTGAATGCAATTACTGGATTAGTGATTTTATAGTCAACATCAGCTAAAGCAGTGTGTTCAACATCTAGAACAGGAGGTTGTAGTGGGTTGATGACAATTGTGCTTTTAGAAGCCATTTATAGGTTTGTTTCTTATAATTTAGCCCTTAGGATCTTAAAACTCTGTTTTTTAGGTTTTTATATACTTTTGTAAGCTTATATTGTTTACAAAATGTCTTTTTGGTATGAAAAGGGTTTCTTTTGAACAACAATAGGTAAAATTTTGGTCTCTTTAGTTTTAAACTGTCAATTCTACTCCCAAAATCAAATTTTAAACTTTTTACACACTCAGGAAAGGTTTAACAAGGGTTTACTACTCTTTTCTTGGATAAAACAAACCTAAAACAATCAAATTTATGCACAAAGGGATTCTAAATATTTGCAAAGGATTTTGAATCAATCAGAGGATATCTAAGGGTCTGTAAATATCTAAACCTCTTCAATTTGCTTAAAACAGGTTACAGTCTTCAGAAACTGTGAATTTATTAGGGATTTGAAATCAAATATGAATTTTGAAGGAAATTAGGGTATTTATTTTGGAAAACAGACTTACAGAAGGCTGAAATTCAGTAGTATAGCTCTTTTCAGATGAAGAATGGGAATTTTTCTTGAAAAATACCTATTATTTCAAGTATTCGACTCAAAGAGGGTTTTCTTGGACATATGGGAGCTTTCAAAAGCTTGATTGAGGTCCTTTAAACACAAATTGGAATGTCTGGGTGGTCGCAATAGTAAATTCTAACTAAATTATGGTTGTTTGTGCATGAAAATAGGGCGGCAACGTCTTTTCCTTAATCGGAGGCAGTTTGTGAGTAGAAAATGTAGAAAAAAGGTTTAAACACGTGCATTCGGCTATTTTATAGAGAATTTAGTTAAACAGTGTCTGCATTCAATGACAATCAATTCAAATGGGAAGTGGTTTGGCGCGGGGAGGTTAAATACCACCAAGTGGTTATCGCATGATTGGAGGGCGGTAAATGTTTTTTTATCAAACAAGTACGATCCAATTGCTTTATGTCGTGTGGAGGAGAGATAATGGGGCAATACCGCCCATATCACAAATTCAAAAATGATTTATTTTCGTGCCATTATATTTGCAATATGGCTTGTGGTTCATTGGATCGGGTGGAGGGAGTGCGAACGACCACGATTGAGCAGTGAAGTTGCTAGGCATATGGGCGTGGGGCCTGGGATGTTTTGTGTGGTGGCGTTCAATGTTATTACATTAAAACATAGTTTAAAAGTAAGATATTAGTGTTTAAATGGATAGAAGGGATAGGCGAGATATGTGAATATTTAACGTTTTTCATGGAAAATAGGCTATTTACAGTTGTAAAGTAAACTTCGGCTAGTTTATATAAAATATATGTTTTTAAACCTATGGGGGAGCGGAATATTTCACGTGTGGAATTAAAACCATAGGATAAATAATAATAAAGTGGGTCGGTACTTTATTCAATATAAGGGATTTAATATATTATGGGGTAGGGTATATAATGGAATTAATAAAATAGGGTAAATGTTAATATGAAAATGAATAGAATAAGTGGAAATACATATAAATGAACTAAGTAAAGTGTAAATTGAGCGTTTGGGTGCATTTTTTCATAGTAGTGGCCCCATACTTACTTTTCACACTTAATACTTTAGTATAATGTATTTTTGTGGTTTTTTTTAATGTTTTTGTATGAAATGAAATTAGTTAAGGGGGTTTTTACTTTTCCTAAGAAAAAAATGTGTTTTAACTTAGGAAAAGGGATTTTAAGTTAGGAGAAGGGGTGAAGTTGAATAAAAGAGTTTTTATGAAGGGAATCCAATACTTAGTGCCAATCAATATTTAAGCCTTGGGTCCGGTCCCAAAAAAAGTCAGAGAAATGCTCTAAGACTTTATAACTGAAGGTTTTTAATACTAGAATACTTTGAAGGGAGGGAAATTAGTAATTTGCCAGAGGATGTTTATTCATGCCTTATGTAACTGATTTCTACCTACCCATAATTTATTCTATCATTTTTTATTTATTTTCATGGGTGCATTTGAGCTTGCAACCCTAAATCCATTTTTCTTTTAAAGAAAGAAACTATCTAATTCTAACCTTATTTCATCCAAGGGCTCATATTAAATTGTTGAGCTCCTCGTTTATTCTCTAACTATCTACTGATTTTTGAAGTTTAAACTGTTTGAAAAAATATTTATTCTCTATCTATAAACATGAAATCCAAGATTAAACTATTTAACTCATCATGGATTATGGCATTTTGAACAAGCTGCACATAATCATTTATTTGCAGTAAAAAGTAACTAGTAGTGGCATTTTGACTTGCATCACTTTCATTTCTTATTCTTATCTTTGTGTTTGGGGTCCATTTTTTATTCTTTTTTATCCTTTTTCTTTTCAAGTCCTTTGATTTTTTCTTTTAGGACTTTTACCCTTTTTTCATTTTTTATTATTTTCAAATATGGGAAAACAATTTGCAGAAAGTAAGGTATGTACATATTTACAAGACTTATCAAAGTCAATTAAAAAATTATGAACCCTATTATTATAGGACCCTAACACAAACATCATCATCAAGAGTTTTTCTGTATTGGCTCTCCTTTGAAGGAAGAGACTTCTCATCTTTTCCCTTTGATGGTGTTGGAACAGGGTCCCCTAAAAGCTGCAATTTTGTATAAGTTTTGTATATTTCGGTCTTGATTAGTCTAATGTAGGGATTTTGGGGTGGGTAAAAGCCCCTAATGCATTATAATAGGTCAAGGGTAGACCAAGAGTCCGCAAACCATGGTTTGCAGACGATTGGATGCATAGGCTAAATCGGTATAAATAGATGAACCTTTTTGAGTCATAGGTAGGAAAGAATAGAGATTGATGATAGTTGCAAATTGTTAAGATCTGTTTGGGTTGCTAGGGTAGGGACTCCTGATGGCTGTGTGCATGGAGATCCTCAGTACTGTTATGTGTGGACCCTGCTGGCTTTGTGCGCAGGCTGTGTTTGATTGTATTTGGTTTGGATGCTAATATATTCTAATCTGTTTAGAATATCTCTGCGTTATCTGGGTTTATGTATTACTGTTGATGCGAACTATTGGATCTATGGTTGGCTATCTCTTGTTGCTACGAATATGTCTTTTTTATAATACGAAGTATTCCTATGATCTATTGTTTGTACGAAGGTGTTGATTTAATAGTAACTCTGGTAACTGTGGACTATAACTGATTAGCGAACCTGTGAATAGATCTATTTTATAGCTACAAGAATATCCTTGTTCCTATTATATGAATCTACAATCTGTTGATTACTGCAATTATAGTTGTTGTACTGATAGATCGGTGTTACGCACGTGGATGCAAAGGTATTTATTAGATATGAGCTCTGCAGTATAAGTCTGTAACTAGATCTATTAAAGACAAAGTTGATAAGCTAGGAACGCAACACTTCTTGACTTACCTGCTCTCTCTTAGGGTGTGGAAACCTAGTTCCAGCACCCTCCCATACTGCTTCGGGTGAGACTTTGGCCTGCGCAAGCAAGTCACTGTCGAAATGGCCAGTAGTATAGGGTTTGTTGACAAACCTTAACCTCTGAACCTGGGTCAGGACCCCTCAAGCCAACAAATGGTTCCGTTTCTGGGATCAGGAGAATTTTGAGAGAGAGATCGGGTAATGCCAAGAGAATATTGGAAACCTGAGAAGAAAGAAATTGAGGAGTGGTTCGAAAAACAAATTCAGGAATTCGCAATAAAAGGGAATCACAGCACAAGGTTGATGGCAGAAAAATGGAAGAATGAGTACATTTGCATAGAGATATACGAGATTTTATTTGTGATATTTGCGACCGAGCTTCAGGAGTGGCTTGCAAGGCTCGTAGAGTTCTATAAGGGTTGGACGGATGAACAGATCACGCAGTGGACCCCAGAGTTGATTCAACAGTTAGAAAATACTGGTAACACCATCACTCAGATGGTAGATCATCAGGTGGACAGTGTGATAGGAGGGTTTGTGACAGAATTTTCTATTGATTAAGTTGTTCCCTACTCTAAGGCAGAATGAAGATTCTTCAAGGGTTTCTGAGGTAATTTTCTGAAAACTCTGCCATTACTGATTAAGATCTTATTGTACGAAAAGAGTATCTTGTGTAGTCATACAGAGTGAATGAGATCCGATAAAAATGAGGGTACAACGCGCACTACAGAACCAATCAAGAAGGGGATCAATCTATCAACAGTACAGTAAGAAATTCTACTGCACATAACTCTCCATCTACACCGCCATTGAACCCTAATAGGGGTAAGAATTTACCTTCGCCACCACTGAAAGACGATATGGCCTCACACATGAAGCTACCCACCTTCAAGGGCGCAGAGGATGAAGATATGGATTGGTTTTGGTTCATCGCGGGATCGGTATGGACTACGCAGAATGTAGCAGTGATGTGATAAAGAGGGCACAGCTATCCTTGGCCTTTGAGGGAAGGGATTTGGACTGGTATATGGGATACATCGACCAGCATGTAAATGCCACCATCGAGGAGATTAAGAATGCCTTAAAGAAATAGTTCGAGAATCCCAAGTCCTACTCATAGATAGTGAACAATTTGAAGGATTTCAAGCAAGGACCGTCCGAGTCCATATGGGAGGCCGACCAAAAATTAAAGAATGTAATTATAGAAGGAGGATTTCTGTACGATGACAGGCAAGACACGAAGTGGTTCATTGCTATGCTGCTACCCCACTTGCGCGTGCCAATGGGACATCAAGCCATTGAATCGTAGGAAAAGGCCTTGGAAATTGTGATGAAGCTAGAAGCTACCCCAAGAGATAAGCGGCCCAGTTAGGAGTACAACATATACAAGGCCAGTTATAAGTAATGCATATGGATATATAGAATGCAGGCTAGCCCTGAAAGATAGTGCATACGATGCAAGGTGAATGGACACACCAAGGATAACTCTCCTCTGCTAGCAGACTACATACAGGCTGGGGGACCTAGTTCGTTGCGACCTAGGGAAACTGCAGGACCCAGTTTGGTGATTTGGTGCAATGTGTTAGCCACCTGTGAAATTTGTTATACCAAAAGGTGGCTAAAACATTTTGGAGCCTTCAAGGAACAAATTTTATTACAAAAAGTGTTGGCTCTTGAAGACTCTTGAAGGCCTCATGCCTCTGTCCAAATCTTCATTGTTGTACCCATTTTACACTCAGAAATCCTGCTGACTCCCAAGAGAGAATACTGCTGCAAACACCATTTTCCCCTCCTTCCACTTCAAAACTAACCTTCATTTTTCTCCCCCTTTTTCTCCATAAAACTCCTCTATTCTCATGTTTCCTCTTCTTCCATTCATGAAAATCATTTTAAAAAGGTTAAGAAATCACTTTTTAACCTTACCAAAGTCCTCAAATTCCTTTGAAAATCATTGAAAATCTATAAAAATCATATTTTTTATATATTATAGACTTAAGCCCCTTGGGCTAAGTCTTTAACCCTTCCCCTCCTTATGCCTTGGTGTTAGAACCAAGTGCCAACCTTCCAAGTGCTTATTGCATCACCCTAATGCCAATTAGTCCTCCGTTCTATCTCCCTCAGTCATATTATCTTCCATGCGCCCAAACGCCTCATAGACGGCACACAATCCATCGCCCTGGTGGTCCCTGCCAATCACTCACTGTTCAAAACCAAGCGGGATTCATTGCACTGCTTTCGTTGACAAAAACGCCCTCGTCGCGCGTTAAATGTCGGATGTGGAGTGGGTGCGATATTGATGCGCGCCGTCCGATCTGAGACCGCTTATCGGATGGTGGTCGCACTCCAAAGAAGCCCGTGCGATAACCACAGGTATGATGCAGTCATAAAAGAATTTCCGCCATCGATCTGATTTGCAGATCGACGACCCATACTCCATCGCCCTGGTCCCCTCGTCCACAGCGGCAGCCGATGATCCATTTGCCACTTCAGCGTCCACGTGGAACAATTAATTGGGGCGGGTCTCCATGTTTTCCTCGCACAGTCAGCAGATGCGGACCCGGGAATATTTATACAGTATGGTTTAATTAAAGTTCTAAGTCCGGGGCATGTTTCTAAGGTTTATTGATGCCTTTTCTCCGCCGTTGGTCACGTGGGCCGATCTCATTCGACGGCCCACGTTTGTCCCAATCCCCGAACCAGATTTTGTGACCATTTCTGTCCAAAACGAAGGTTTTGAACCATTTCTCTGTTTCACTTTGACTTTCTGCCTCCGCTCCCGACCATTGATCTCTGCGCAATCAACGGCTCCGATTTAATTCCTCCCCCCATTTCCTTTTGACTCACTCTAAATCAATCTTAACCGTTGGATGATGCCATCCAATGGCTGCGCTCTCCCCACATGTATTTCCAAAGCAATAAAACTATACATGCAGGATTTTATAATATTTTTTTGTATTTTGTAGGGTTTAAAGGTTTTTTCCACTATATATGAAGAAAATTCAAAGGCAGAGGGTGACGATCCTCCTACCATCAATTCACCAGAGGAAACCATTCGTAGTAAGTAATTCCACATTTCATCAATGATTCATGAAGCATTGATGCCACATGACCCCTGCGCATCCCTGCACCCCAGAAAAAACACAATGAATCAAGTAGAGTCAAAGAAGTATCACTGTAGAAGACAAGAGCACACCAGAACAGAAGGTTGGAAACAAATCTTCAGGTATTACGTCTAAAATGGTTTATCAAAAGCCTAATCCCTGATTAAAACGCAGTTAAAGGAGAAAATCATAAAGGTTCATCAGACAGAAAGCCTCCACCGCCACATCTGAGGCAAATTGATTCCTCCCAACTACCGAAATGCCACTTGCACCTCAAAGTAGTCAATCAAAGGCCAAAGTTATTGATGAAGATCAGATATCTGCCTCACAACCACCAAAGAGTTAATTCATCTAGAAGACTAAGTGCAAAAATATCTGCAGAATTAATTTAACATGACACAGAGCCTCAAAGGTCAAAAAGAGCTCCCACCAAGCTTAAATCTTTATGTAAATCATTTAATACAGAGGACACCTATGTAAGCTTATTCATTAAGCCCCCAAAGGCCGAGAAGCCATTTAAGTCTGTATTAATTATCTCTAGAGATCTTTTATCAGATCTCACCTCCTCATTCTTCTATAAATACTACTACAGAAGATGAGAGAGGGGTTGGTTGATCACTAGTTGTAATATTGGAACTCTCTGAAATAATACATAGTCTGTTGAAGTTGAAGAAGAAATTGAAGTCTTGGAAACCCTGATGATGTTGTTGCATGCTTGTTACTGAGAAGGCTCTATCATTGGATCCATGAGCTTGGCTATTGGTGAAGTATTCTTAACTATTTAATGTTTTCTCCTGTTTTCATTCTGTTCCATAATTTCTTACTACAGTAGGTTGAAATTTTTAGGCTAAGAAATGACTCCTAGAAGCACCTTATACTTGTTCATCCTTCATTGTTTCATGTTTTCTTCTACTGAAGTATTTTAGAGTCTTTAATTTCTCTCTTTATTATTCATGCTTGTTTATTTCCTTAATAGTTCGAATAGTTGGTTCCAACATGTTTTATGGTTTTCCCTACTTGTCTGCTGCCACTTAAAAGCTATTATTGAAGTCTCCCTTTAAAGTTTCTTGTTTACAGTGAGTCAAGGAGGTCTGTTCTGATCTTGCCCTTTGTCCTTGCTTAAACAATTGGCTTAAAGGCCGTTATAATTGTGATCATAGATGTATTAGGTGTTCCCTCTTCTATGAATGAAATTATCAGTGAATATTTTATGTTTTCTAAGTCAATTGAAATAAAATATTTGAGGAAATAGGGTGTTCCCCAAATCTTAGATTTCATTTTAAAAGTTGTTTTTGAAATCATTATTTGCTTAAAGGTGTGATTTGTAGAATTCATGGTTAGCCCTGTCTATCAAATGGCTCTTTATTGTTCAAATTTTGTTTTCAAATTCCCTTTGTTGAGAATTTAAATTCTCTTTCCAGATCATTGATGTCCATCTCATTCCAAAAACCAAAGGATCCTATGGCCAAGTTAGATTTTCCCTCTGATATCTGATATCCATTGATAAGCTTTTCATGACCTCTTTTTGACTCCATTGCCCAATGAAGCT
Organism: Pinus albicaulis; assembly: GCA_034641835.2. Classification (NCBI taxonomy): domain Eukaryota; kingdom Viridiplantae; phylum Streptophyta; class Pinopsida; order Pinales; family Pinaceae; genus Pinus; species Pinus albicaulis. Next base: position 1,295,723,941 of record CM076580.1, on the reverse strand, counting down.
ACTACTTCCTCTTTCTACCTACCTTTCCTAGATCTTTCATATTCTGCTATATCAATCCAACCAAACAAACAAACAAACACCTGCACTAAATAACTAGTCTGAAATCCATAATCTAAGCACACAAGATAAACCTTTGCAAACAAAAATTTGAGAGATCCCTCTCTGAGAACAGGAGGAATAGATCCTGTAACTCTAAAGATTGGTTTTGATGTTGCCTTGTCTTTTGATTTTCCAAACTATCAAAACACGGGACACCAACATAATGGCAATCACGGTGGGACCCTGAGTAAAGTCTTCAAAATTAAACACTCACTGTCTAGTATAACATAAGTAACCATTCTTTAAGCACTACCAAGCATAATAGTAACCATGATAGGACTTATTTTGAATCAGTGACAAACTAAGTAACCCTTAGGATTCTCTTAGAACCTCATCAAACCTTGAAGGAATCAGTTACCAAGCCATAAGAGTGAACTATGTATGTTTTAACACCCTAGCTAAGTGTTAAGTCAGATTTAGGACACTCTCATAACCTATAAGATCAAGAAGCTCAGAAAACCCCAAAAAACATCTCATTTTGGCTTCATAATAAACTTGGTGGTGGACCATAAGACCTTTTACCTCCAAAAGAGCTAAAAATTTCCACCTGGTGACTCCACGATCCTAAACAGACCTTAAGACTCCACTGGGAGGACCCATAATCTTTGTAACATCACACAAACTCAGTTAGAAGGCTTTATGATTAAAGTTTTCTTCTTTTTAAAAAAAAATCAGTTAGCCTCTTAAATATTGTCATATTTGGTTAAACTTCTCCTTTAGTTGGGTTCGAAAAATATAACATAGTGGCTCCTAGAAAGATTCATACTAGAGCCTTCCCTGACCCAAACCCACCAGAGATAGTTGATAACCTAGAAAGTATTCTTAGGAAGTCTCCTAGGATTAAATTATCAATTATTTTCAGATCACCCTTGAGAGCTAATTCAGTCCCTGAAAATATTTTAGCGCTACAAAAATCACAAGTTGACTTGGTAAATCCCTTTAGAACTAGGTCTCTTGGTGATTCAGGTCAGTTAGATTCTGAGGCTTCACTTTCATCTCCTGAAACAAGTGAACATCCTGGTAGCAGAGAAACAACACCTCCTGATCTACATTTCCTTCACAACTTAGATGTCTCTCACCCAAGATCAGCTCAGCAATCTACTCCTGGTCCATCCACTTATGCTCACCCTACATCCATTGCTCAAACCACTCCACTTCAGCCCACTTTCCCTTTTGTTAGTCCACCCCTTGTGAATCCACCCCCACCACATATCATGGTAGCATGGTATGCTCCCTTAGTCCTTCCTGTACCATTAGTCAATCTCCCACAGGACTATCAGTCCAAAATTCCATTATATGATGCTAGTAATGCTACAACTGCATCAAAACATGTGGATAAGATGAATGACTACTTCGACAGAAATGAAATTGATGATGATTTTGTCAAGCTTAGATTATTTGCTCAAAGTTTGGGGGGAGAAGTAAGAAAATGGTTTAAAGGTTTAACCCCCCATAGTATTAATGATCTCCAAGACTTCCATCAAACATTCTTAAACAAATGGGAAGTGAAGAAAAATCCTCTCCAAGTCCTTTCTGATTACAAAAATCTCCATAGAAACACGGGGGAAAGTGTACAAGATTATTGTACCAGATTCAACAATGTATATAATGCACTTTCCCCAGAGCTAAAACCTCCACAAGGCTCATCTTTAAACAAGTTTCCTGAAGGGTTTAACCCTAAGATGGCCTATCAGTTGAGGGAAAGAGATCCTAAAATTCTTGAAGAGATGCAAAAGGGTGCTCTTTCTGTGGAATTCAACTTAATGGAGAAGAGAGCAAGAATGAAAAATGAAAGGAGAGTGTCCTTTAGAGAGGAATCTACACCCTCTACTTCCAACTCAAAGATGGAGAGAATGATGGAAGAGATGATGAAAGAGATGAGCATAATTAAGAGAGCACAAGCAAGCCAAAACCAAACTGATCCTCAAAATAACCAAAACAGAAATAGAAATCAGAATTATAGAAGAGAAAACAATCAAGATAAGCAAAAGGAAAGCGACCAACAGATTATACCCCCCTTCCAACAGAACTATGTAGATCAATATGAGGAAGATAGGGAGTTGGAAAGGTTGGAAGAATCTCATGTAAACTTGCTTAGATCAGACAATGGGGATGATGTTTTCCTCACTGAGGAAGAACAAGGTTTTTCCTCTTATGATCAAAATACAAACACCTATGAAGATTTTGATGACTATAGATTGGGTTTTGAAAATGCAATCATGGAGGTGCATAAACAATATGATCTTAGGAGCAAAGGGAACATAGACAATTCAAAGGATAAGAACACTAGCACTACTGTCAAGAAAAATGTAGAAAGTTAGCCTAAGAAGACAACAGACAAAACCAACATTTTGATCAAGAAACCAGACATAAAAAAATAAAAAAGTGTCCAGCACGATGTTGAACAGAGTACCCCTAGCACTTCAGCTAGTGGTCCTAATAAAACTGTCCCAATTACCAGTCCAAACAAGGTTCAGAAAATCAAAATTGCTGAAAAGAATTCAATGGAAAAGACAAATGTAAATATGAACAAGTCAATTATTCCTTTCATCCTTGAGGGAGAGATTGCTAAGATAAAAATTACCATTCCCCTAGCTGAACTAGTAACCCAAGAAGTGTACAAAAACCAAGTTTTGAAAGCTTTGAACTTAGGAAGTGATACTGACACCTTGAACTTGACAGATGACAAGCCTGAGTTGTTGTTTGGTCCAAAAGTTGAAGGAAAATACCAAGAATGGGTTGTCCCTCCCTTCTATGTTAGCTTGAACATACATGAGAAAATTTTACACAATGCCATGTTAGATTCAGGAGCTTCACACAATCTAATGCCCAAGGTGGTAATGGAAAGCTTAGGCTTGGAAATTACTAAACCATACAAATATTTGTATTCCTTTGACTCAAGAAGAGTCAAATGTTTGGGTTTAATCAAAGATTTATGTGTTAAATTGGCTCAAATCCCTGCTAAGAGTCTAGTAATGGACATAGTTGTAGCTGATATTCCCCCTAAGTATGGCATGCTCTTATCAAGATCTTGGGGAGCCAAACTTCAGAGAAGCCTTCAAATGGACATGTCTTATGCCACCATCCCTATTTTCAACCAAAACAGAAGACTATACAGGGAATCTCACATGAAGTACATGGTGAGCAACATAGACAAACCAAACAACTCTCCAATCTATTCTATTCAATCAAGTTTAGATTCCTTTATCTTATGTAACGAAGATGAAATTACTCAACAAGATAAGGAAAACATCGACCAAATCAGTTCACCAGAACAACCAAATCTTCCCTCGAATCAAATTCAAAACATTGAAAATCAACAGCAACAAGAAAATGGAAATGAAGCAAATATACTTTGGACAATAAATTTCGATGGATCTTGTAATAAAACAAGTGCAGGGGCAGGTGTTTGGATTCAAAATACGAATCAAATTTTTTCATATAAATTAGATTTCCCATGCACTAACAATATTTCTGAGTATGAAGAACTTCTCCTAGGCTTACAATTTCTTAAACAGTTAGAAGCCCAAAAGATATCCATCTTAGGGGATTCTGAACTTATCATAAAAAAAATCAAAGGAGAATACTCAGCTAGAAATCCAAGGCTTAGGGAATATCGGAACGCTGCCCTTGATTTATTGAAAACCTTCAAAAAATATGAACTCATTTTCATCCCTAGAGCATTGAATCATCTAGCAAATGAACTCGCCTTCAATGCCAGCAACTTCCAAATACCTGAGATAAATGAAAAACTCACTATAAAGGTAAAACACAGGCCTGTTGTGCCTGATAACGAAGATAACTAGAAAGTGTTTGACTCTGACAAATGCATAGATGATTTCTTAAAATCAGAAAACGACTTCGACATACCAATATCAGAATCCAGCCATAAAGAAAATTGTTTGTATATTGAACAAATCCCAGAAGTTGAAATGACATATACTACTGATATAAATCATTATGAGAATCCTCTTGAAGCAGAGATAACTGACAACGTAGACCAAGAAGACTTGGAAGTTTTACAATGCAAAAATGATAAAATCCCAAGAGGTCTCACACCTTTAGAACACCTTTTTGATTTTAACGATGTAGCCAAATAACCGAGAATGGAGCCTATGGAAAAAAATGTAGAAGAGCATAACATAGGCAGTCTAGCAGAACCCAAGATGATCAAACTATCCAGCACTCTCCCAGCTCACATAAAATCATGATACATAGAGCTGTTCAAAAATTTTAAATATTTTTTCACTTGGGGATAAAAAGACTTGAAATCATATGATACCACCATCATTCAGCACAAAATCCCTCTTAGAGAAAATCAAAAGCCTTTCAAACAAAATTTGAGGAGAATAAACCCTATTTTATTACCTTTAGTTAAAGCAGAGATTGAAAAGATACATGATGCTGGGATCATAGTACCCATTAGATTTTTAGAATGGGTATCAAACTTAGTTTCTGTTAGAAAGAAAACAGGGGAAATCAGGCTCTGTATTGACTTCAGAAATTTAAATAGAGCCTCTTTAAAGGACAACTACCCCTTACCCAAGATGGACCATATAATTCAAAAGGTAGTTGGGTCAAGAAGGATATCCCTCTTAGATGGGTTCTCGGGTTACAATTAGGTGTTAGTACTCCCAAGTGATCAAATCAAAACTGCTTTTACCACACATTGGGGCACCTTTATGTATGTCAAAATGCCTTTTAGATTAATGAATGCAGGGGCCGCCTTCCAAAGGGCCATGGACATAGCCTTTTCTGAAGATGTTAGCGATTTCATAATCATTTACCTTGATGACATAACCGTTTTCTCAAAAACTGATGAAGAACATTTGATTCACCTGAGAAATTTTTTTGAGAAGTGTAGGAAATTTGGCTTATCATTGAATCCCAAGAAAACACCTTTTGGTCTCCAAGAAGGTAAAATTATTGGCCGTATAATTTCGGAAGAAGGAATCAAAATAGACCCTACAAGGATAGATGGAATATTACAAATCAGTCATCCAAGAAGCCTCAAAGAGTTGCAATCTTTCATCGGAAAGATTAATTTTCTGAGGAGGTTTATCCCTAATCTTGCTGAGCTATTAAAAAAAATTACAAACATGCTTAAGAAAGATGTCGGTGTAAAATGGACTCTACCAGCTAAACAATCATTTGAACTGGTCAAACAAGCTCTTACTCAAACACCAGTCCTGATTAGTCCAAATTTCACCAAAGACTTTTATATCTTTTCTTTCACATCTGAGCATACAATAGCTGCAATATTACTTCAAAAGAATGACTTGGGGCAAGAAAAACCAATATATTTCTTTATTAGGGCCTTAAGAGATGCTCCTCTCAAATATAACATCATGGAGAAGCAAGCCTAAAGCTTTAAAAGACTTTAGGGTCTATATTTTACACTCTCACATAATTTCTTTTGTTCCACATACTGTTGTCAAGGACATTCTAAGTCAAGACCCTGATGGTAAAAGGGGAAAATTGATTGCAACTATTCTTGAGTATGACTTAGAGATCGGGCCCACCAAACTAGTTAAAGGGCAAGGATTAGCAAAACTTATGGCTGAGTCTAACTTCCAATCACTAGACATGAATATGGTAGATGTGTTGGAAGAAATAGAAGAATCTACTACTCCTTTTATTGAAGAAACATTTTTGAATTCTCCTTGGTATGTCGACATTATTTATGTGCTTTTATATTTAAATACCTCTCCTTCTTTTTCTAAAACTAAAGCTAGATTTTTGAAACAAAAAGCTTTGAGTTTTTGCATCTTAGATGGTGTATTATATTGGAAAAATGCTGTTGGAATTTTTCTTAAATGTTTACTTGAAGATGATGCAGGAAAAATCATGCATGATTTGCATGACGGAGAATGTGGAGGACACCTCTACTGGAAGGCCACATCGAACAAAATTCTTAGATCTAGTTACTATTGGCCTACCCTTTTCCCAGACACTCAGAAGTTGGTCATGTCTTGCCATAAGTGTCAAATCTTTGATGGAAAAAGAAAACTTCTTCCCTTACCTTTACATCCTATGAGAGTTGAGACACCTTTTCAACAATGGGGTTTAGACTTCATTGGGGAAATTCACCCATCCTCCTCAACTCAACATAAGTGGATCCTCATAGCCACTAACTTCTTTACCAAGTGGATAGAAGCTATACCCTCCAGAAATACTAATGACTCTATCATTATCAAGTTTCTTGAAACAAATATCCTATCCAGATTTGGTTTTCCTAGAAAAATCATAACAGACAATGCTGCTTCTTTTAAATCTAAAAAGATGGTCGATTTCTGTTACAAATACCACATAACCTTGGGCCATTCCACTTCTTACTATCCCCAAGGAAATGGATTAGCTAACTCTTCCAAAAAGAGCCTCATCAATATCATTAAAAAACTGTTGGAAAAAAATCAGAAATCATGGCATAGTAAATTGGTTCATGCCTTATGGGCTGATAGGTTAACTACAAAGAAATCAATAAATATTTCCCCTATCAGCTAGTTTATGGCATGGATGCAGTTTTTCCCACCTCATTGGGAGTGCTAGTCATGAAGCGCCTTCAAGAAGTGCATATTGAAGAGAATGATATACAGAGGAGAATCAACCAAACAATCCATTTACAGTAGACCAGAGAGGAAGTCTATGAAAGAACACAGTTAGTCCAAGAAAATATGAAGAAGCTATTTGATAAGAGGACTAAGGAAAAAATTTTCTAACTTGGAAATGTTGTTCTTAAATGGGATTCAAGAAGAGAAGAAAAGGGAAAACATGGCAAGTTTGAGAACTTGTGGAAAGGGCCATATATTATTCATGTTGAAAGGGGTCACAATGCATTTTTCCTGAAAGAATTGAATGGAGAAGATCTATATGGAGGTCCTGTCAATGGCAAGATGCTCAAGCATTACTTCTGCCAAGAGTCTTGAGTTTTAAAGCATTTAATTTTTTCATTGTAAATATCATAGCCTAAACATTGCATTCAAAGTTATAAAAATTAAAAAAATACAAAAACAAAGAAAAGAAAGAAAAGAGGGCAGAGTGTGAAAATAACAAAGGTATAGCCCCATACCAAAAAAAAGAAACAAATTCTGAAAGTGTGCAAGCTTAAATGCCACTCCTGAAGAAAACACTTCTAAAAATTCATACAGCCTAATCTTGACTGATTAGTTTTAAATTTTCTGCTGATAGGATAGTGAATTTGATTTGTCAAACTGTTTAATCTTGGCTTATCAGTAGATAGATTAGGATAGAAATTAAAGGTTAAAACATGCTCAAAATCTGAACCTAAAGTTTCAAAGAGAGAATGATTCAAAATCTGTTTCAAATTTTGAGTCAAAAGATATAAAAATCTGGTTCTCAACAGTTTAAAATCTGAACCAGTTAGCAAAGCAAAGACAGCTCAAGTAAGAGTCAAAACAGAGCTGTAAAAAAGTGAAGGAAATACTTTGAAATTTCAGATCTCAAACCTTCCTTTGTGTTTTAAATTTTGTGCAAAATAATGTCTATGTGCAGCTTGTTTTATGCCATAGACCAGCATCAAGTTAGACTGTTCAATCCTAACTTGAATTCTTTTAAATTTCTGTCGTAGAATTTAGAGAATAAAGGTCTATTGGAAAATTTAATCCCAACAGATAGTATATTAGGTAGAGAATCATATGGAATCAACCGTTTGATCTGAGTCCATGGAGAAATAAGAAGTAGAAATAGGTTAGATTTCCTACTTTCAAAAGAATAAAATGTTGTGAAAGAGTTTTCCAATCCAAGTGCACTCGAATGAAGAAAAAATGTTAGATCAGTAGGATTGGGTAGGTAGAAAGATTGTATTGATGAAGTTCCATTGTTAATCCATGAATGCTAATATGTTTCAGAGAAAAAGAAGATCATCTATAGAAAGAAAGGCAGACCAATGGATGAGGCAACTGATCAGCCTCCCAGAGAATCCAAGTTTGAAGTTATTGATGCCTTCAAGAAGGCATCATCCCCAAGTGGAGCCACTGTTAGCCACCTGTGAAATTTGTTATACCAAAAGGTGGCTAAATCATTTTGGAGCCTTCAAGGAATAAATTTTATTGCAAAACGTGTTGGCTCTCTAAGACTCTTGATGGCCTCATGTCTCTGTCCAAATCTTCATTGTTGTGCCCATTTTACACTCAGAAATCCTACTGACTCCCAAGAGAGAATACTACTGCAAACACCATTTTCCCCTCCTTCCACTTCAAAACTAACCTTCATTTTTCTCCCCCTTTTTCGCCATAAAACTCCTCTATTTTCATGTTTCCTCTTCTTCCATTCATGAAAATCATTCTAACAAGGTTAAGAACTCACTTTTTAACCTTACCGAAGTCCTCAAATTCCTTTGAAAATCATTGAAAATCTATAAAAATCACATTTTTTATATATTATAGACTTAAGCCCCTTGGGCTAAGTCTTTAACCCTTCCCCTCCATACGCCTTGGTGCTAGAACCAAGTGCCAGCCTTCCAAGCGCTTATCGCGTCACCCCGATGCTGATTAGCCCTCCGTTCTATCTCCCTCGATCATATTATCTTCCATGTGCCCAAAGGCCTCACAGACGACATGCAATCCATCACCTCAGTGGTCCCCGCCAGTCACTCACTATTCAAAACCAAGCGGGATTCATCACACGGCTTTCAAGAGGAAGGTGGTTTTTCCTCGATCGACAGTGATTCCATTCACCGCTCGACGCGTGGCCTTGAGCACTGTTGAAAAAACCACCCTCATCGCGCGTTAAATGTCGGATGTGGAGTGGGTGCGATATTGATGTGTGTCGTCCGATCTGAGGCTGCTCATCGGATGGTGGTCGCGCTCCGACGAAGCCCATGCGATAAACACATGTACGGTGCAGTCATAAAAGAATTTCCGCCTTCGATCTGATCTGCAGATCGACGAACCATACTCCATCGCCTCGGTCCCCTCGTCCACAACGACAGCCGATGATCCCTTTGCCACTTCAGCGTCCACGCGGCAGAATTAATTGGGGCAAGTCTCCATGTTTTCCTCGCACAGTCAGCAGATGCGGACCCAAGAAACTTTATACAGTATGGTTTAATTAAAGCTCTAAGTCCGGGGCATGTTTCTAATGTTTATTGATGCCTTTTCTCCGCCGTTGATCACGTGGGCCGATCTCATCTGACGACCCACGTTTGTCCCGATCCCCAAACCAGATTTTTTGACCATTTCTGTCCAAAACAAAGGTTTTGAACCATTTCTCTGTTTCACTTTGACTTTTCGCCTCCACTCCCAACCGTCGATCTCTACGCGATCGACGACTCTGATTTAATTCCTCCCCCCGTTTCCTTTTGACTCACTCTAAATCAATCTCAACCATTGGATGATGCCATCCAATGGCTGCACTCTCCCCACATGTCTTTCCAAAGCAGTAAACCTATACATGCAGGATTTTATAATAGTTGTTTGTATTTTGCAGGGTTTAAATGTTTTTTCCGCTATATCTGAAGAAAATTCAAAGGCAGAGGGTGACGATCCTCCTGCCTTCGATTCACCAGAGGAAACCATTCGCAGGAAGTAACTCCACGTTTCATCAATGATTCATGAAGCATTGATGCCACATGACCCCTGTGCAGCCCTGCACCCCAGCAAAAACACAATGAATCGAGCAGAGTCAGAGAAGTATCACTATAGAAGACAAAAGCACACCAAAACAGAAGATTGGAAACAAATATTTGGGGATTACATCTAAAATGGTTTATCAAAAGCCTAATCCTCGATTAAAACGCATTTAAAGGAGAAAATCATAAAGGTTCATCAGACAGAAAGCCTCCACCACCACATCTGAGGCAAATTGATTCCTCCCAGCTACCGAAATGCCACCTGCGCCTCAAAGTATTCAATCAAAGGCCAAAGTTATTGATGAAGATCAGATATCTACCTCACAACCACCAAAGAGTTAATTCAGCCAGAAGACTAAGTGCAAAAAGATCTGAAAAAATAATTTAACATGACACAGAGCCTCAAAGGTCAAAAAGAGCTCCCACCGAGCTTAAATCTTTATGTAAATAATTTAATACAGAGGACACCTATGTAAGCTTCTTCATTGATCCCCCAAAGGCCGAGAAGCCATTTAAGTCTGTATTAATTATATCTAGAGATCTTTTATCAGATCTCACCTCCTCATTCTTCTATAAATACTCCTGCAGAAGATGAGAGAGGGGTTGGTTGATCACTAGTTGTAATATTGGAACTCTTTGAAATAATATGTAGTCTGTTGAAGTTGAAGAAGAAATTGAAGTCTTGGAACCCCTCATGATGTTGTTGCATTCGTGTTACTTAGAAGGCTCTATCATTGGATCCATGAGCTTAGCTATTGGTGAAGTATTCTGAACTGTTTAATGTTTGCTCCTGTTTTCATTCTGTTCCATAATTTCTTACTACAATAGGTTGAAAGTGTTAGGCTAAGAAATGACTCCTGGAAGCACCTTAGACCTGTTCATCCTTCACTGTTTCATGTTTTCTTCTGTTGAAGTATTTTAGAGTCTTTAATCTCTCTCTTTAGTCTTCATGTTTTTTTATTTCCTTAATAGTTCGAATAGTTGGTTCCAGCATGATTTATGGTCTTCCCTGCTTGTCTACTACCACCTAAAAACTGTTATTGAAGATCCCTTTGAAGTTTCTTGTTTACAGTGAGTAAAGGAGGTTTGTTCTGATCTTTCCCTTTGTCCTTGCTTAAATAGTTGGCTTAAAGGTCGTTATAATTGTGATCATAGATGTATTAGGTGTTCCCTCTTCTATGACTGCAATTATCAGTGAATCTTTTATGTTTTCTAAGTCATTTGAAATAAAATATTTTAGGAAATAGGGTGTTCCCCAAATCTTAGATTTAATTTTAAAAGTTGTTTTTGAAATCATAGTTTGCTTAAAGGTGTGATTTGTAGAATTCATGGTTAGCCCTATCTATCAAATGGCTCTTTATTGTTCAAATTGTGTTTTCAAATTCCCTTTTCTGAGAATTTAAATTCTCTTTCCAAATCATTGATGTCCATCTCATTCCAAAAACCAAAGGATCCTGTGGCCAAGTTAGATTTTCCCTCTGATATCCCATATCCATTGATAAGTTTGTCATGACCTATTTTTGACTCAATTGCCCAATGAAGCTACTACTTCCTCTTTCTACCTACCTTTCCTAGATCTTTGATATTCTGCTATCTCAATCCAACCAAACAAACAAACAAACACCTGCACTTAATAACTAGTCTAAAATCCATACTCTAAGCACACAAGATAAACCTTTGCAAAAAAACATTTGAGAGATCCCTATCTGAGAATAGGAGGACTAGATCCTGTAACTATAAAGATTGGTTTTGATGTTGCCTTGTCTTTTGATTTTCCAAACTATAAAAACAGGGGACACCAACACAATGATTTTCATGTTGATGGGCTACACAATACCAACCACTGCCCCTGCCTTGCTGCATATGTCCCATAAATAAAGCAACAATGGTGCAGGTTCTGCAGATCTATAGGCCATAATGAACATAATTACTAAACGTACGATCTAATGATATATCAAGGAAATATATATAGGGTACAGGTGGATCTACCATCACCAATATCCCCCTCGGGCATAGGTGGTTCTCCAGCCAGGGGTAGGGGAGGGGGCTGAGGTGGAAGTGTGGGTAGGGAGAGAGCACAGTTGGTTTTCTATAACTGATGAGAAATAGGGCACTTTGTAAGGGACTGCATAAACCCTACAAGAAAATCCTACAGATACTATAGACAGCTGGATCATGTGATCGAAGATTTCTCGATTCTGATGGCCAAAATGCAGGAGAAGAAATAGACACCTACGAAAATCTACAAAGGGTCAAGTTGGAACCTCGAGATGAAGGGCCAAGTGTTAATTTTATCACACACAGTGGCATGACCACTGGAGGAGCTGTGCAAAAAGCTGAGGCAGACTCTCTCATCCAAAAAGTGGCTGTTAAACAAGAAGGTTTGGACTTACAGGAAGTAAAAGAAACCTTTGTCACAACTCGCCAAGACTTTTCTAAGGCTGAGGCACCTACTCCTTAGGCCCCTGCAAACCTCAAGGAAGATGATGAGGTCAAACCATTTCTGCATGCATGTATGAAGCTGCTGTGCAACCAAATGGACATTGAAAACCTCCAATATTTGATATATAGTTGCGTAGAAAAGACAACCCCAACCATGGAAATTAAGGATGTAGACAAACTCTATAAGCATAAGAGATGCACTAGCAGGGAGATGTGATTAACCGCGCATATTGGTGACTATGAGATGGATCAGGTTATTCTGGACCTAGGCTTGGATGCAAACATACTACCTAAGAAAACCTAGCAGTGAATGGGAGAACCTAAGTTGGAATGGTCCACTATCTAGCTGCGCATGGCTAATCAACAAAATTGTTGGGTATACGACCAAAGTCCCACATTGACTAGAAGTGGGGAGGATCATGGGTATATAAGGATGGACAAATATCTCCATTGGTATGAGGCCTTTTGGGGTAAAGCCCATAAGCAAAGCCACGAGGGCTTAGGCCCAAAGTGGACAATATCATACCATTGTGGAGATATGTGGTGTCAAGAATCCTTACAAGTGGTATCGGAGCCATGCCTCGAAGTTAGTGAAGTCGATGAATCCTCGAATGTCGAACGAAGGTGGTGGGCCCCGGTAATATCACGATGGGATCCATGGATGAGCTCGGTTAGACAGGCGGTATGCTCCAGATTCTTCATGGACGTGTCCTGGTCCCAACACGGTGAAGAGGAGTTGACCTGGGATAGAGCAAGCTCTCGAGGTAGGTTAAGGCGTGTGCTTCCAACGCATTGGAGCGGAGAGCCCTGGTTGGTAGAGAGTGGACGGATGGATAATCGTTTGAGGGGAGGCTCGATGGTCCTTTGTTCGAGGGGAGGATTGTTGGGTATACGACCAAAGTCCCACATTGACTAAAAGTGGGGAGGATCATGGGTATATAAGGATGGACAAATATCTCCATTGGTATGAGGCCTTTTGGGGTAAAGCCCATAAGCAAAGCCATGAGGGCTTAGGCCCAAAGTGGACAATATCATACCATTGTGGAGATATGTGGTGTTCAGAATCCTTACAAAAATATCATAATTTTAGGAAGATTACCAAAGATCATGGTAGACATCGCAGGGGTCAAATTTCGAGTTTATTTTGATGTCATTCAGGCTGTAGAAGATGTAGACCCCTATCCTATGCTCCTAGGATTATACTGGGCCAAAGATGTGGGCAGTATTATCAACTTAAAAAAATAGGAGCATGGTATTTGAAAGTGAAGGAACACGGGTGATAGTACCACTAGATCCTGCAGAAGGAGAGAGGTATACAAATCTAGTTCACGAGGAAGAAGAGGTTGATCCCATCTATAAGCTAACTGTGAGGGGAAAAGACTAGATCAATCCTATGGCCAATGGTATGCTTTGTTGGGAAAGAGATAGTGAATGCTTCTCTGACTCTGACGAGGAAATGGAAAATCGGAAAAATCGGCTGCATGATGTCTATGCATTGTGCTGCCTGTGAATTACAAGGGACTTCTGTTGCATATCTTCAGAGGTAAGAGAACTGCCCTAATTAGATGACCCAGTAGTATAAAAGAATGCGATCAGGATCTGTGCAATGTCTCTATTCCCAAGTCAGAGGGGGAGCGCGCAGTTGCAGGACCTCCACTACAGACTGTGGACGCGTCAAAGCATCAAAAACAACTGCGTTCGATCCTTGGACATAAAATACAGAAGTATCGACACTATCTGTTGGTAGGACACTTTAAGATGTTTACAAATAATTCGGTTTTAAAGTCCCTGGTGAATAAGCCTGTGTTAGGGGGGAAACTCTGCAGGTGGCTATTGATGTTTCAGGAATACAATTTTAAAATCATGGTCAATCTAGTGAAGCTGAACGCTGGGCCGGATCACTAGTCCCAACTTGAGATGGGTGGGGAACCCACTAACTTGAGGGAAGGATTTCCTGATGCCCAGCAGTTTACCATTAGGGTCATTGATGTGCACTTCACTGATATCATTCAGCTCCTTAATATAGGAATAGCATCTGCAGAATGTTTAGTATGACAAAAGATGGATTTTTTTACCCGGGTAGCAGATTTTACCATTATCGCGGGTCCTTTATATAAACTAGCCACTAGTGAAGTGTTGTGTAGATATGTTCTGGAGCACGAAAGGAATGCGATCGTGGCAGACTCTCACGAAGGCATAGTAGGAGGTCACTACGAAATGGTGTAACAACGCAGGCAAGACAATGGCACAAAAAATCTTGCGGGCTGGGCTATGGCAACGTAGAATTACATTTGGAAGGAATAAGCTCAGGCTGCAGCCGGTGCGCTGGGAGTGCAGGGGTACACTGAGTGCACCCAGGGTGCAAAAACTAGCCATTGAAATAGTCAAATCAGGTAAAAGAAAAAAATATCATTGGATGGGATGGGCAGGCGACATTTAATGAGGTGATTTCTGGAGATTTTTTACCATTTACTTGATGGTAAGTCTACCCTACTGTTGGGCAATCGCTAAAGCTATAAAACAAGTGGGCTAGAGCAAACAAGGGTTCTGTATCGCTTGAATAGCTCCTACTTGGCATATTTGTACTGGACAAATTTATGCTGTAGGAATTTCTGTGCCTCTAGCGTCTCTTTCCTATCTAAGAAACCTGCTCCCTCGAACAGTAGCAATCCCAATTTTGTCTTTTGTGACAGGATGACGGCTATGAAATCCGCTGAACCCTTGGAACTAGTAATCTTGGTGGAACAAGGCACTGAGGAAGTGGTGGAAATTTATTCTGAGGTAGAAGAAGTTTTCTCCACCCTAGTCACAAATAAGGGCAAGGAAAAATCAGAAGACTCTGGGAAACCCCCAAAACCCGCTCAATGGGTTAAGGGGAAACCTCGTGCTTCCCAGCAGAATGTAATATCCTTGAAGGCGGCACCCTAGGCATGAGCTGCTCAGGAGGAGGCCTAGTCTGCTAGACCAATCAGTTGGTTACCTCCCTTCGTCCATCCGCGTAGAACCTCGACGGGTGATCACTTATTTGTAGACATTGTTGACCCTAGGAGAAATCCCAATCATTAGTGACCCTGTTGGAAAGTTGCACAAGATCAAATTTGACGATCATGACTTGGCGAGTTTGGAGGCCTTCCCTGAGCTAGCACCTGAATTATACCTTGACACGATTCAAGAAGACAATGGGATCAAAATTGTTCCTCAGCACTAGGTGCGTGGAATGGTCGGGTTTGGGCTCCTGAACTTGCTATGGATGCCTCACTCCGGTCACTACAACATGACGGACCGACTAGCCCGACAGTTGCTTTCCCTAATTCATGATGGTTGCTTGTGGATCCGGGACAGAACCCCCATTAACGCTGAGCTGGTGCAAAAAATTACTAGCCTTCCCAGGCACGGCCCCAACTCTCCAGAGCGCATGGGTAAAAAGTATGAGGCAGAAATGGTTGAGTATGTGCGTAAGACCTACCATGTGGAGCGCAATACTTGGGCTTTTATAATCAAGTCTATCAGTGACCAAGGCACGTAGCTGGGAACGATGTTGTTGTCATGCAAAATTATGATAAAATTTGAAGTATCCTCTGTTCCAGCCTACGTAATTCAGTTAGCAGGCCAATGTGGGAAAGGGGTATGTTTTAACTAGGCCTAGTATTTGTGTGATGAGTTTCTGACTAATGTTTGTGATTCCTAGGAGCAGGGCCATGCCTTTTGTTATTCCTGGTTACTGTTCCTCATAGCATGGGTTGCCTGAGAATCCCCTAAGGAGTCATTCCTTCCTGGAATTACCCCAGACATGTGCAAAGGGGCTTGCTATGCGCACTTGTGAGATTCTAAGGGCCCGCAGCGTCCTGAGGATAACCAAGTTTTCTGGGTCCTCTTTCAGAGTAGCTTGGCCGCAGCCATTAACTCCCGACCATGGTTGTAACCTGACGTGTATGATATATAAAAGGACATTACAACATTTGAGATCACTATGCACAACGTCCAGATCAAAGCACAAAAGGATAAAGCCTGGACTTCGCTTCCCTATATGGTGGCAGATGCAGAAATTGAGAACGCCATTGCGCTCTAGCCTCCTAATTGGAAGATCAGCTTCAAAAATAGCACGAAGGGCATCGAAGGGACCAACACATCAAAATTCACCCCCTATGTTGGCATCACAGATACCAGAGATGCGACCAAGAGTACAAACAATACATGATTGCGACTGCACAAAAGGATGCGCAGCAGAAACAAACCTTTGAGAAGGACGTTGAGGTAGAGACTCAGGTATATTCGCAGCCAGCCCTAGGAACAAAAGGACTGAATATAGGAGGACCTGCTTATCCCCGCGGCATGAAACAAATAAATGAACCTGTCAAAATGCCCCGCAAGAAGCAGTGCTCCCAACGAACAACACGTGACGAGACAGTCACATTGACTGATGGAGACCTTGAACAAATCACAGATGTGATCATTTTAGCTATGGAGGACAGATGTGTAGCCTTAGAGGAGAAGTAGAAAGTTGTGGTCGACACAATCCAGGTCGAGCTCTGGGCACTACAGATGAAGACAACTACATTTCAAACCACCGTGAAGCACGTGGAGCTCGAAAACGTGAATCACCAACTTTGCGCAGATGTTACCACAGAGATCCCGGCCATAGCCACCCCTCAAGTGAAGGTTGAAAGGTTGGTCTCAGCACTAAAGGCCTCCTGCGAGGAATTTTAGATGGTCCAGGCACGAACAGAGCAGCAGATCTCCGACCTCCAAGCTAAGTTGCAGCCTGAAACACTTCTAGAGGTACATGCCCAGTACATTGCGCTGGTCACTGAGGCTATGAATACCATTACATGGAAAATCATGCAGGGTGCCCAATTATTAAAAACGACAATGCAGCTATGGAACAAGGTCCAACGTGACTCGATCCTACATAGCATCAACCAGGACCTACAACAGAAAGAAGAAGAGTTCGATATGTTAGAAGCTACCCTACCCACTTTAGTTCCTACTCAATGCTTGACACATCTACGCACTAGTCATGACCTCCAAGCTGATATTGATGAGCTTTGGCAAAAGAAAAATTCCCTTGGCGACCGCCTGAAGCCTTGGGTTGTTGAGGCCCTCAAGCTTTCACAAGATGTGGATGTTGTGGTTAAGCAGTTGAACCAGACTCTGGTGAGTGTCACCACCGCGATAAAAGGCCCTATTTCACAAAATTTGGTTGACATCGCACAGAATGCCGCTGCTCAGAGTGAAGGCATGCTAGCTCCATTAGCCAAGGCGACCAAACTTTTTCAGGCACAGGTGGAGAACCCACCATATTAGTGACTCGGAATGAGTCACAAGATTGTGTTGGGGGACTGTTGGAACAGGGTCCCCTAAAAGCTTCAATTTTGTAATATTCCCAATTAGCCCAAGCTAATGGGAATATTCAATTTTTCTTTGTCTTACTTTGATTTTCATGTTTATGAATAAAATGTGAAGGAGGAAATGTAAAACTCCTAAGAACATCAAAATAAATCAATTCCTATGTAAACAGAGACATATCTGGGCCATGTAAATAAACTCTTGTAGGTGTGAATTGGTTTAAACCATGAGATTGGGTCAACTTTGACCAAGCCAACAACACAGTCTAGATGCAATGAACCTCATGGATAGACAACGCAATTTTAAATGGAGGCTCCACATGTGATAAGAGTTAACTCATTGAACTGGTTTAGGGTTTGGCAAGGATTTCAGCTTATAAAAGAAGGAGGAGGAAAACAGGAAAAGGTTGTTGATGTTATTATTTTCTGAAGGTATTGTCTACTTAGACAACCCTTGTTGGGGTTTCCTGTTCAGGAATTCCCACCTCCTTCCTTGAGCAGCTCTTGGAGGAGTCATGTTTGTCTAGTCCACTATCCAGCATTTGGCCAAGCCACATATTGCATCTACAGTGCAGTTCTTCTTAGGATTGGGTTGTCCATGTGAGCTACAGAAAGTGGAATTCTAGATCTGCAAAGATCTAGCTTGTATTGGAGCCTCTTCTCAGTGAGTGTGTATTTTAACCTCCTGGAAGAGTGCATCCATAGTTTGAGCTTCAGATCGATGCATTGGTAGTAGGCCAAAGCATTTCCAGGGCCTACAGCACAGACCCTCTTCCATGACTGCGTTATTTGCAAAAGTAGAGTTGCAGGGTGCCTTGGCATCAATTTAGAGGAGGAATATCTCTAGTGATTGGATCCTTCCTTTCATTGTGGTGATCCATGGATTGGCCAACCAATCCATGTTAGTTCAGATATTATCTTCTGTATATGTTATGATTCATAATTTTTTGAATACTTCTGCAAATTTGTGCCTTAGATCTCAGATCTACTCACCGTTGTTCATGTTTTGCTAAGATCCCTAAGGGGAATGTATAGAGGAGGCCTATCTTGTACACATATCTAAAATAGATCTATCATTTCATGTACAGATCTGCTCTAGATCTGAGTTTTATTCTACTGCATGATTCAACAATGAAAATAATGATGTTAAGCTTATTTTTCCATTTCTTGTTGTTGTAGTAGCTCATTTTGAGGCTTTTGTCTTATATAATCATCATATTTCTATTGTACACTGTATAAGTTGTATTGTAAATCAATTTTTCTAATGTATAGCCGAAATATAAACCTCCATGTTGGTCTCATGTTTTTAAATTGATAAACTACGTTATTTCTGAAGTAGTCTTTTGCATATAGCTGCAGCCCCTCTCTTTGGGTGATTTCCAGCTAGACTAGTTTGTGGGAGATCTGTTTAACCCACCTAGTTTGATTTGTTTTTGTTCTCCTTTTGGATTTAGATCTTAGATGATCTGATCTAAGGGATCCAGGAGCTGCAAACTCATTTTTGTGCATAGATTTCTCAGGAGTGCGTTATTTCAACAGGCTTGTTTTGTTGTTCCAGATTTGGAATATTGCAGTGGTATCAAAGCATCAATCTTGGCACATCCTGTGCATTCTTTGAGCCAATATGTCTTCATAGGGATTAGAGCCTCTCACTGATAGAGATCATAGGCATCATGAAAGAAGATAGAAGAAAAATTATTACACCATTGAAACCCCTGTGTATGGAAGAATAGAAGGAGTAGATTTCTCTAACATTATTTCTCAAGCTTTGCATGAGCTGGAGGAGGAAATCAAGGGAGGGAGGAATGGAAGATCAAAAGATCCCTTGAGGAGGTTTACACATGAGAAAATCCCCACTACTTCATATGATGTGTGTGAGCATTCAGCCACACAATCTGTTCCACAACATGGTAGCATGCCTGCTTTCTTGTCAAAGGAAGGAGGAGGAGGAGAAACACCAAAGGAGGGATCTCTTGGTGAATGTCTCCAAGAATATGAATCTCAATTAGAGAGATTCAAAGAGAATATCAGTTTCCTAGAGTTCTGTCAACTCAAAGAAGAAATATCTTACAGCTACAGTAGGAGGAAAGGGTGCATGCAACACACTTTGGGTAGATTCTCTCTACCTACATTTGATGGATCACCTAAAGACTCAGCCAAGTCTTGGGTAAAGAAGATTGAAACATACTTTCAGCTGCATCAAGTATCAGAGGAAGAAGCCTTGAGAGTAGCAGTGTTGCATCTTCATGGGAAGGCTTATGCTTGGTGGTTGTTTGAGTCTTCTTCCTTGGAAGGGAGCAACATATCTTCTTATGCAAGATTCACAGGAGACTAGTGGAAATATTTGATGAGAGACATTTTGAGACTTATTTGGGGGAGAAAATCAAGCCCAAGAAATCTGAATATTTACATGAGTTGGAAGATTCCATGGAGCCAACTCTAGTCCTAAACATTTTTGAAAGGGTTGAATATTTGTTGAACTTTGTATCAGAGGCAAAGACCCCAATTCAGTAAGATCTCTTTTCCCAAAGAGAAGGCTTGAGGATTCTTTCCTCACTAAGAGATCGAGATAGAGGACCCTATGATGATGGAACATTCTCCACTGATAAGGAGCAGGGAGAAGGAAAGAAAGGAAGATCATCCAGTGTTGTGCAAGCAGGAGGAGGTCTATTTTCATTTGGAGATGGAGTTGAAGCAATGGCTCCCATTATAGGGATTCTTGCACCTTTGCAAGAAGTTCGAGGGATTCTTCCATATGAAGGACATGAGCTACATGTGTCTTTACTAAAAGACAATGAGACAGAAAAAAGGAGGCTTCACATAGTTGATCCACTATCAGAAGATGGGGCAAGGGCTCCAATAAGAGGCACTCTTACACCATTAAGAGGGGTCTACAAGTTTCATGGTACTTCCACACAACATTCAGAGATGGATTTGCGCAATGGAAGAAGTCATGATGTGTTCCCACCTATTGTTCACATGGGAATGAGCCTTGATACATCATTATCTTATGGTGTACCATTTGGGAAACCACCTGAGATGTATATGATTAAATATGTTTCATACATTGATGCTCCTTTATTAGATCCAAGGGAGGGGGGGGGGGCACTAGAATATCATGCCACAGCGCTGAGAGTATGAGGGAGGTAGAAATAAAGGGAGAGAATTTTTCCTTTGAATTCACTATCTATCATCATCTCTCAAGTTACATTGAGGAGATATGTTTCAAGAAGAGGAAATGAAACGATCATGAAGCATGGGAGGCAAGATTTGAATCAGAAGAAATTTTTTTTTGAAGAACACCCTTCCCTGCTGGAAGAGAGATGGTGGTATCACATGCATGCTTTGGCCAAAACAGAGAGGACTTGGACAGATGATAGCCTTCCATGGAAGACTAACTCCCAAGAGCTTCCTTCCTCTCTGAAGCATGTGCATGAGCAAGGCAGGTAGCAAGGAAGGAATAGCAACCTTCCATCTCATACCTTTGGCATCAGAGATGTCAAAGAGGAGAAGAATGGGAGGCATGACCTTCCAACATACACCTTGGAAATAGAGGATGTCAAGGAGAATAGCAGCAACATGGCAGCCACTTTAGTTGGCACATTATCAACGCTGTCATTGTTGGGCACACTAGATCCCTATTGGAAATTCCAACAGCTGGTGGAATATTCCAAGGATATTTATACTTGCATGATTTTGGATGACTGGTTGCATGAGGAGAGCTATTCAATATTTTATGGAGTCATCTGTAATCATGGTAGAATATTCTTGTATAGAGCCTTCAAGCTCAAGGGGAAGCTTCTTCAAAGGGCTTATGAAGAGTTCCATCTTAGCCACACTTATTCTATGAAGCTCAAAAATATCATATTGAGGAGCTATTACTGGGAGGGCTTTGAAAGGGAACTATATCAGCATTATCAGAGATGCATGGATTCTGTGGAGTTGGAGTAGAAATATGACTCTAAGGGGGAATTAAATCAGCCCTCTCTTCCTTCCCTTGAAGGAGAGAGTATATCTATGCACCACTCCATTGATAGGAGGAGAATTGTTGGTGGAGAGCATACTCCTAATACACGTATTTTATATTCTGACTTCATGCATTCTTACACCATGTTTTTGCAGGCCATGACTCCAATAAGGAGTGTTATATTTTTTCAATCTCATGGAAAATATGGGGCCACAACAATTTTTGTACTTGGCCACTCCCTTGGTGGACAAAGGGAGATCTTTTTTCATGATGGGTGCTTTCCTAAGGCACCAAACATATCTCACACATTCAACGATAGTGATATGGCATGGGCTACAAGTAAGTGGTGGGAAAACCACTTACCACATCTTGATCTAATGCAGGCAGGAGATTCCCTATGATGGTACCATATATGGGATTATGACCCACCTCCTCATGTTCCAATTTCTGTTTATGTATTTGTAGTTTTTCTTCCATACATGTATGATGTACTTGTCTTATTTTTGGGATTGTATGGAGGGAGGATAGGAGGCATGTGTGTACCACATGGGATGGATACTTTCTTTGTATGCTTTTCTACATATTTCAAGGAGATTAGGGGTTCATCCATGTTTGTTTTAATAGCATTCTTGACACTTTATGGGATGAATCATGAACATCTCATAATGATCTTGTAGAGACACTCATGGGAGGATGGATTGGTGAACACTCAACATATGCAGAAAGTTGGATCCTTGATGGTGTCACCAATGGGGAAGGAGAAGTGTTACAACACTCACGCTATCAATTGCTTGAGGAAAAGTGACATTTTGGAGAGGAGGACTGTAATATTCCCAATTAGCCCAAGCTAATGGGAATATTCAAATTTTCTTTGTCTTACTTTGATTTTCATGTTGATGAATAAAATGTGAAGGAGGACATGTAAAACTCATAAGAACATCAAAATAAATCAATGCCTATGTAAACAGTGACATATCCGGGCCATGTAAATAAACTCTTGCAGGTGTGAATGGGTTTAAACCATGAGATTGGGTCAACTTTTACCAAGTCAACAACACAGTCTAGATGCAATGAACCTCATGGATAGACAACGCAGTTTTAGATGGAGGCTCCACATGTGAAAGGAATTAACTCATTGAAGTGGTTTAGGGTTTGGCAAGGCTTTCAGCTTATAAAATAAGGAGGAGGACAACACGAAAATGTTGTTGATGTTATTATTTTCTGAAGGTATTGTCTGCTTAGACAACCCTTCTTGGGGTTTCCTGTTCAGAAATTTCCACCTCCTTCCTTGAGCAGCTCTTGGAGGAGTCTTGTTTGTCTAGTCCACTATCCGGCATTTTTCCAAGCCACATTTTGCATATACAACACAGTTCTACTTAGGATTGGGTTGTCCATGTGAGCCACATCAAGTGGAATTCTAGATCTGCAAAGATCTAGCTTGTATTGGAGCCTCTTCTCAGTGAATGTGTCTTTTAACCTCCTAAAAGAGTGCATCCATAGTTTGAGCTTCAGATCCATCCATTGACAGTAGGCCAAAGCATTTCCTTGGCCTACAGCACAGTCCCTCTTCCATGACTGCATTATTTGCAAAAGTAGAGTTGCAGGGTGTATTGACATCAGTTTAGAGGAGGAAGATCTCTAGTGATTGGATCCCTCCTTTCACTGTGGTGACCCGTGGATTGTAAAACCAATC
The DNA here is from genome assembly GCA_034641835.2 of Pinus albicaulis. NCBI lineage: Eukaryota > Viridiplantae > Streptophyta > Pinopsida > Pinales > Pinaceae > Pinus > Pinus albicaulis. The sequence continues at coordinate 1,295,700,806 of CM076580.1, read as the reverse complement.
CATGTTAGTTCAGATCTGATCTGCCTTATATGTTATGATTCATAATTTTTTGAATACTTCTGCAGATCTATGCCTTAGATCTCAGATCTACTCACATTTGTTCATGTTTTTTTGGGAACCCCAAGGGGAATGTATAGAGGAGCCTATATTGTACACAGATATGAAATAGATCTATAATTTCATGTACATATCTGCTCTAGATCTGAGTTGTAATCTACTGCATGCTTTAGTAATGAAAATAACGTTGTTAAGATTATTCTACCATTTCTTGCTACTGTAGCAGCTCATTTTGAGGATTTTGTCTTGTATAATCATCCTATTTATGTTGTACACTGTATAAGATGTATTGTAAATCCATTTTTATAATGTATATCTAAAATATGAACCTCCATGTTGGTCTCATGTTTGTAAATTTATAAATTGTGTTATTTCTGAAGTAGTATTTTGCATATAGTTGTAGCACCTCTCTTTGGGTGATTTCCAGCTAGACTAGTTTGTGGGAGATCTATTTAATCCACCTATTTTGATTTGTTTTTTCTCTCCTTTTGGATTTAGATCTTATATGAGCTTATCTAAGGGATCTAGGAGCTTCAAACTCATTTCTGTGCATATATTTCTCAGGAGTGCGTTATTTCAGTAGGCTTGCTGTGCTGTTCCAGATTTGGAATATTACAAATTTTGTATAAGTTTTATATATTTTGGTCTTAATTAGTCTAATGTAGGGGTTTTGGGGTGGGTCAAAGCCCCTAATTCATTGTAACAGGTCAAGGATAGACCAAGAGTCTGCAAACCACGGTTTGCGGACCATTGGATGCATAGGATAAATTAGTATAAATAGATGAACCTTTTTGAGTCATAGGTAGGAAAGAATAGAGATTGATGATAGTTGTGAATTGTTAAGATATTTTTGGGTTGCTAGGGTAAGGACTCCTATTGGCTGTGTGCGCGGAGATCCTCAAACTTGCTGTGTGCGCTGGACCCTGCTGGCTATGTGCATAGGCTGTGTTGGATTTTATTGGGTTTTGGATTGTTATAGTGTCATTTATCACCTTCATGTACTTGATGATTTACACTTTGGCCTTGGGCACCCTTTCCCACAGACTTAAAAATTTTCTCAAAAAAAAGTGTCTTAAAACCCATACGCGACTCTACCCAGACTTTTCCGCGTATACACGCGAGTCCATTCATAGAGATCCATGTATACCTTTTTAATTATTAAAAATATATATAAATTCCTTATATTTGAGGTGGGTTTGATGGTTATTCCAGTGATTCAACCACCCCAGCCCATGGCCTAACTGCTCCTAACTGCAGAAACTAATTTGAGGCAGTATAAAATCCCCTCAAAGGAATGGCCTAAGGGAGGGAGAAAAATATAGATATTATACTCTGTTGGAGCCCGGTGACACCGTACACCCTTATATGTTGCAGTTTCACCACAACAACATCTTATATGTTGGCTCTCGAGTTGCGTGTTTTACCATTTGTTGCACCACTTATGATTTGGTACTTGGAGATTTAGTTGTGACTTCTATGCTCAAATATCTATTACAGCATCATTGATCAGTATTCTATATGTGATACTTGAACCTGATTTTGACTTGTATTTTTGGGCAGTGATCAGTGATCAGATGATTCATTATGTACTTTATATTTTTTCAGCTATACTTGTATACATTTTGGATCTGCTCCATATTTCATATGCGAACATGCTTTTCTTTCACTGAGCATGGGTATGCACGTGTCAGACATGAGCTATTTCTTTGATTTCTCTCACTGGTTTTTTGGCAGGCTGAAATCTGGTGAAATCCTCTCTACTCCTTGCAAGGTTCTTTCTATGCACATTATACATTTCGGCCATCATGTACCCCTTCTGACCTCATATATTAGGGGGCATCTGTTATAGTTTCATTTATCAACTTCATGTACTTGATGATTTACACTTTGGCCTTGGGCACCCTTTCCCCCAGACTTGAACATTTTCTCAAAAAAAATTATCTTAAGACCCATATGTGACTCTGCCTAGACTTTTCCGCATATACACGTGAGTCCATTCATATAGATCCGTATATACATTTTTAATTATTAAAAAATTTATAAATTCCCTATATTTGAGGTGGGTTTGATGGTTATTCTAGTAATTCAACCACCCTAGCCTGTGGCCTAACTGCTCCTAACTACAGAAACTAATTTGATAAAATCCCCTCAAAGGAATGGCCTAAGGGAGGGAGAAAAATATAGATATTATACTCTGTTGGAGCCCTATTCAAGTATGATATTCCCGTGCCTCCTGCACTTCCTAGGTATATTTAGGAAACCCTTGTTTCCTTGAGATGTTCATCATCATATATGACATATATTATGCACACATCTTGGAAGAATTCTCACGAGGCTAGGGCTAGACGGATCTAGAGGATGGTATGCTCAAACGTCGTGGCAAGATTCAGGTGATCTCTCCACGTTTTGATTACTGTACGTGTCATTCATAATAAGAAGTGCCATCCTATTTCCGATGTTCACATGTTTATGATGCTTGATACATGTATAATAATATTTAATTGAATGTTTCACATTGTTTTTATCACATTATGTATGGTTTTCAATGACATCTAGGAACTATATATGTTGTAAAACTAAGTTTTTGTGTCCGTTCTTTGTGGATTTACAGGTTTCAGAGCACAAAGTGTTGCAGGGGGTTTGCACCCTGCAGGATCTACATCAACCGAGGGACTTTCAGGTAAGTTCTACAACCAGTAGGATCTAGTTTTCAGTATAGAAGTTGGTTAAAGTGATTCCTTCTTGAATGGCATGCCCCTGATCTGTGAAGGTTGTCAACCCAAGAAATTTAGGGTATTATTTCCCAAAACAGAAATGGCGACTTCATTGGCGATCACATTCTTGTGATTTCCCGTTTGGGTTGTTTCATCTATCTTGTAGGTTCCCAACAGTTTCTATCACTTTTTTCAGTCTAGCAAGTCCTTTTTCAGTTAGACAGAAGACCTAGTCTCTTGATCAGGCTTGAATTTTTGTTTTGTTTTTTTTTCCTTATCTTTTTTTACATACGCAGTTTTTTCTTTACACAGTCATGTATACACATTTTTTTTTTGCAAAGGGACCCATGTATACACGATTTTCCTTTGTTATAGTCACGTATTCACGCTTGTTGCTCTCTAAAAAAGTGTGTATGCTTGCGAAAATTTGAAATTTTTAATTTCTAGCCGCTATGGTCTTGTATGTCTATGTTGAGCTATTCCTGTAGAGTCTTGAAGGTCTCTAGACTATGTTTAAAGTGATTTACCATCTATTTCTCTCTTTCTTATATGAAGACCTAGCCATTTGTTGAAATCCCTGTTTTGTGTGTTTGCAATTGCGGCTTGAGCACCAAGATCTTTCCCTAAAGGTTCTTGGTTGTCTTGAACATTCAGAACAATGAGCTTTTACTCATTTCCTCTTCTTGGCCTTATGCGTTGCTTCGCATTTGATTTTTTACTTCTTGGTGTAATTGGTTTTCTTGATTTCTTAAGACTTGTCTTGTTGCAAATTTTGAAAGATCTCTTTTCGATTTTTTGGAATTGTTGTTTATTGCAATATTATGCTATTGTACTGAATTTATTGCTTGAGTTTCTTGCTTCTTTTTTCTCGAATAAGCCCCTCTACGAAAGTTGCACGGTTGGCTTGAGTACTTTGAAGCCTTTGATTGGAGTTCATGTTTGTTTAATTCAGTTCCTGGATAGTTTCATTTATCTTCTTGAAATCTCTTTTCTTTCTTTTTATAAGTTGAAAAGCCCAAAAAAAATTTTGTTTTCCGTTGCTTTTTGCTTCCTACTTTGTCTATCGTTTTGTTTTTATCTTTTGAAGCTTTTGGTTAAGTTTCTAGTTTTCAGTTCGTGGCTTGATTTGGATGGAACTCTGTTCTTGATTTCCCTCTTTTATGTCAAGTGCTTTTCCGCATTTTTATACATAGGAGTTTTGATTTGGAACTAGCCTTATTGACTATCAAAAAGTGATTGAACCATTGATTTTTTTGGAATCTCCCCTTTTTTCTTCTTTAGAAATAGCATATTAGGATTTGCATATCATTAGTAGTTTTCATTAAGTGCATTCAAGCATCTTTTATTCTTTTTCATAATTTTCTGAGTTGTGAGTATCTGAAAAAGGAAACAATTTTTTTTTATTAGTTTCATAGAACTTGTGTAGAAATCACTCTTCATCTAAAAAAAATCATTGCATTTGAATGTAGTTTGGTTTTCATTGGTTTATTTTGTGTCTTAAAAACACCATCAATTTCACTTCTGTGCACCCTTGACTTAAATAACAGCCCATCTAAAATAAGCGATATAAATTTTAAAAGAAACTAGTAGTTTTTGTATTTTTTTCATTAATTATACACCAACTAGTTAGGTTGTAGGGCCTTGGATTAGGTGAGTGGAGAGTTAAGTCTCCAAGGTCACTCAAACTGTTAAACATAGAAGTTGATTCATGAGTGAAATCCAACATCATTAAGTGGACCGGGAAAGCTCTTTTCCAGAGAGTCAAGCACGAGGGATAGTGCAGGCAGAGAAGAGAGATAACCCCTCTCCTATTTGTTGAATCTTGACCTAAGACCGTTCCACCCAGCTTCCGATACGGATTGGTGCTCATAGCTGCCTATCCTAGGGACCACACAGGTGACTGCAGGGGGAGAATACCCGTGGTACCTAAGCCGCAAACGTTGTATCACTTCCATCAGTACTTCTGGAGGGTGCCCTTACGAAGCTTGGGTACTTTCACTGGCAAAGGCTATTGTTAGGAGGTCAGCATAAATGTTTATATTACCTTCACCAGTAGGTTTGGGTCGTAATTACCCCAGACTTATTTTGAGAGGTCGTATTATTTTGTTTTCTTGTATTTTGGTGTTCGGTCTTCATCACTCGGAGCAGTAATACTTGAGAGCTGCTTGTCTAGTTGTATCCTAGGAACTTTTTGAAGTGTGCTCTTTGCTCCTAGATTTCTTAGATTCATATATTTTTTTAGTCTAAAATAAATCTCTTAAAGTGGCTGACCGATCGCCTCGTCGATCAAGGAGGCTTCATGGGTTGTCTCCTGCGAGCGCTGAGCCTTCTTCAAAAAGGCGTAGGAGTAATTTGGAGGGTTATTTTCACCAGGTGGTTTCAGACGCAGTGGAGAGATATCCTCCGTCAGGACTTGTTGTTTCGGTAGGTATTTCTGGTGTTGGTGTCAGTACAGAGAGGATTGCCTCACCCATCTTGAGAGTTTTATTTCCTGTAGAAGAAGTAGAAGTAGAGGAAGTTACTCAGCCTGCTGAGTCTCTTCCATATCCTCTTCCTGCTGATCATCCTTTCATCATTCAATACATCGGACCAGAGTCTCAGAGACCCGCAAGTCATATCCATCATATTCGCACCTTTCGATGGCCACGACTGGGAACATAGCTTTAGCTATGAGCGCTACAAGTATTCAGACCCCTCTTTCGATGGAAGGAGGGGGCACTATTAATATATCTATAATCACTTCTAGTACTGTTGTGTTTGGCTCTGGTCACACCCAAGCACATGCTTCACAATCTGGTCCCTTTTCTTTTAGAATGCCCACTAGTGGGATTCCTTCTTTCTCCTTTTCTGTTGTTTCAGCTGCATCTGCACCTATTAGTCATCTATAATTTCACTAACTGAATATGACTAAGTATCGGTTCTATATTTCAAGAAACAAATTTCATGAACATTGTGAGTTCTAGAAATCTCACTACCTTCATTATCCTTAAGATAATTTTTTTCACTATTTCATCATCCCATCATGTCAATGATCAGCTCACCCATCCTAGAAGACCCATCATGGGCTCATGTCACTCAGTGTGTCTTTTTTGTGTCACCTTGGGCCTCAGCCCTCTATTTTATTTTTCCTAACTCCTCCATTGTCCATCTAGGGTTTTTTAGGGAAAATTTTCTTGTTTTCATGACCTCCATGGTTAAAACATCAACAAGGCTTGTACCTTGATGATATTACATCTCCTCCTATCCTCAATATACCTTCATAACAACTTCCCATGACTCCTATTCCTCAAACTCATCATTTTTATACAAAACCTATCCTATTGCTACAAATTGACACTTTTCAAGACTAGTTATGTGTTTTTCCCTTTTGGACCCTTTCCCCTCACTCAATCCTTTAAATTACACTTTCCCCTACTCCCTAGCATCCATCTATTCCCAAAAATTTCCCCAAGAATTTAGACAATCCTTAACCCCTTCATTCCCCTCCCTCTACAAGGCAGTCCTAATTTCCCTACACCAAACCCTAATTTCCTCTTCCAACTAAGCTAGGATTTTCTATGGAAAAGAGGCATCAGAGCAGAATATCCATATTTTAGGTCATATCAACAATCCCCAAGCCATACCAACGCATAAACATCACGCCTTCATCATTTTCCAAGAATTCATTTCAAGGGCCAAGTCATTTTCCACACCTAGGGCCAGTTTTGCTTAGAAATATGTTTTTGGCCAACCAGAGATGAATTTGGAAAAAGTGAGAGAGTTTTTTTTTCCATCATAGGGTCAATAGGAAAAAACTCCTTCAGTTTTTACACAGGTATCATGGTTTTGAGGTAATATAAAAAACATAGGTGTCCTAGGAGAATTTCTACACTTCTGGAGTGACCTTGGGAAAATAATGTCTTCTCATAGCTGGAGTTTCCAAATGACTTTCTTGATGAGTCAAAATACAAGTAGACTTGAAGAGCTTTCCAAATAGCTATCATAGAGCTCATTCTGACAACAGGAAGGCCTCCAAATGCCCTATACAAATTGGTGTTATGCACAGACACAACAGAGCACCTAAAAACTACCTGTTACGCACCGACGCTACGCCCCGGTGTTATGCACAGACAAATTTTGTCTAAAATTTCTAAAAGGAGACAAAAATTTGGTTTTTCACCTCCAAATTTTCTGCAAAAGTCAAGACACAAGGTTGGTGGTTTATTTTCTTGCCTCCAAAGCTTTCATTTGCCTAAGCAAAGAGATATTCAAAGGCTTAATTAAACCAAACCCTAGGATGCCTAAGAAATCAGTTTTAAATATCTTTGGTTAGGGTTTGCAAAAAAAAAAATATTGTGTATGCTAGAGAACAATGAGATGACAACAACAAAGAAGAGTCAAAGCCAAAAAAGAAGGCCAAGAGAGTGATGATAGCATGGATGAAAGTGATGAAAATGGTAAGGATAGTAGGGAAGAAACAGAGCCTAATGATAAGAAAATAATGATGACATAGAGGAGGAAAATGAACATGAAATTCTGAAGATAAGGAAGACAGTAACCCATTGGATCAAAACAGTGATAGTGGTGACACCCATAAAACAATCTCTGGTGCAGAAAAGAGTGTTGATGATGAGCAAGATGACAACCAAGGGGATTATGAAAAAAAAAATGAACATGACAGTCAGTAGGAAAGTACCCAAGAAATCTAAGAAGAAGATGATTTTTAGCATGACAGTGAGCCCAATCACAATGACAAAGGTGCTGAAATAAATGAAGAAAATAAAGATGAAGAGACAGGGGAAGAGGGTGAAGAAACTGAATACCAAGAGCAAACAAATAATGAGGGTGAGACAGAGTTTGAGGGTGAATAAATTGACCAAGACAGTGATAAAAATGATACATTCAATGACAGATGTCATGACTATCATGAAACTCATCATGCCTCCATCATTTTCCAAGATCTCATTCCAAGAGTCAAGCCATTTGTCACTCCTAGGGCTAGTTTTGCTTCAAATTATGTTTCTGAGCTAACATAGATGAATTTTACAAAAGTGAGAGAGGTTCTTGTCCATAATAGGTACAATAAGAAAAAAATCCTTCATTTTTTACACAGGTATCATGGTTTGGGAGAAATGTCAAAAATACAGGTGTCACGGATTTCGTTCATCTTCTTTGGAGTGGCCGAGTGGAAAAATTAGTTTTTCTCACAGTGGGATTTTGCAAATGAATTTCTTGATAGGTAAAATGAAATTATACTCAAAATTATTTCCAACAAGCCATCACGGAGCCAAATCTGACATCGGGAAGTGGTCCAAAACATGGTTGCAAAACACCCTATTTTTCTGCTGAGGTGGTGTTACGCACATAGTAGTGCTGGAAGCTTTGAATTTAGAGCATCCAAATTGCATCCAATCAGCACAAATCAAGAATTTCTGGAAATTATTCTCATCAAGCTTTCCAACGAGCCATCACAGGCCCAATTCTAACACCGGGAAGGCCTCCAAATGCCCTATGTAAAATGGCGCTGCACACAGGAGAAGTTGGCTAGAATTGCCACATAGAGATCAAAAACCTAAAAGAGGAAAAAAAGCATGAAATCATTGGAGTTTTGGCTGAGGCTTATCAGCAGGTGTCCAAGACCTCTTGAAGGACCATTTCACAAATTTTGAGGCAATTTGGACAACTTTTTGTTTTTTTTCAAATTTTTGACCCCTAGGAGCGCAACACCCTAGGCGCTACACACAAAATTGGTGCATCATAAGCTCTCAAAGTTTACATTTTTGTATTTTTGACATCACCAAAAGTCTACTCACCAATTTTCAGTTCATTTGGAGCATTTTTTCCCCCTCAAAAGGTCAAAAAACATCAAAAATTTGACCTTTCTACCTCCTTTTCAGACCAGGTGTTACGCACAAAGAAGTGTTAGGATATTTGATTTTTAGGAAGTTAGATGGCATCCAATAAGCACAAATAAAACATTTTTGGAACGTAGACTCATCAGGCTTTCCAACGAACCATCATAGAGCCAAATCTAGTGTCGGGAAGTCCTCCAAAATACTGCTGCAAAAAGACCTATTTTTGTGTTACGCACCTGGAAAATTTTCACTGTTTGACACATGTGCTACGCTCCTGTGGCTGAGTGGGAAAAATGTGCGTTTGGAAAGTTTTATTAGGCATGTCAGACCTAAAATTAAATTTCATTTCTGTTTATAGTCGGAAAAGATATTTATTTAGATATTTTTGTGCCTTGGGCTCTGCAAAGCCTCGAGGACAAATTAGGATATTTCTCTTTGGCCAACATGCTTCTAAATGCTCTAGTAGGCTCTCCTCTCCTCATTTATTATATAAGACATGAGGATTCATTGTAAACTATTGGGACTTGATGTGTTTAAGAGCTATACATGGTTTTATGAGCTTGGAGAAGATATTGGTTTTATAAAGTGAATGAATGGCTTGTGTGGCTTGATGTTGGAGAAGCTTGCTTGCAGGATTCCATAGCTTGGTGAATGGTGATGTTTTCCTAACTTTTTAATTTTTTCTTGTCCTCGTTTTGTTTCAGTTTGCTTGGTTGCTATAGATCAGAAAATTATAGGTTGAGATACGCTCATGGAAGCACCTCAAACCTCCTGTTTTCTATAGTTTTTATGTTTTCTTCTTTTAGTCATCTTAAGGAATTCTTGACTGCTCCTTAGGCCCACTAAAACTTTTTTTTGTTTCATTAATGGTTAGTATGTTAGACTATAAATATGATTCATGGTATGCCCTGATTATTTAAAGTTTTCAAAACCCTACCTTGAAGCTTTTCTATGGAATATTGATTGATTAGGTTAAGACAAAGAGGCCTTGTTTCTATCTTTCTCTTTGCCCATGCTTACCAACCTGTTTCAAAGTTCTCGATAGTTTGATATATGTTGTTTAGGAGTTCCCTCTCCATATATTGATTTGTTTGTTTATCTTATGTGTTTTCTCATAAAGCTAAAGGTGAATTTCTAAAGTAAGGAGTTCTAATGCTTCTATGTATCACCGGAATGTTCATCTTAGATGTTTATCAGTTTGATTATTGTTAATAGAGATTAATGGTTTGCCCTACCTCATGAGTTATTAATTTCAAACTATATATGTTTAAGACCTCTTAGTTTTTCCCAAACTTAATGTTCATTACACCTCATACATCACCTAAGGATCCATTAACCTTGCTAAATTGGCCCTGCAATACACTCTACTTCATCATTTAGACACCCTTGACTTCATCTGACCCCATAGCCCTATTGATTTGACAGCCTCTTATTCCACCTATCCTACTTAGTCATATTACCCCAACCCAAAACAAACAAACAAATTACACTTAACAACTAGCCTAAAATCAATCATCCAAAGCAAACAAGTTCACGTCCTTCACACAATAGAGAGAGCCCTCTCTGAGTCCAGGAAGGCTAGATCCTAGGACTCCAAAGACTAGTCTGATGCTACCTTTTCATTTGGTTTATCCAATCTACCAAATTACGGGACACTAACATAATGGCGATCACGGTGGGACCTTATGAGTTCATAACAATATAAATACCCCTTAGGAATCCATAATCCCTTCATCAAACACTATCATATGATTTATAGCTACCTCATCACTATCGCTAACATAATAGTGATTATGATGCAACCTCTAATGTCAGTGACAAACTAAGTATCCCTTAGGACTTAAAAAACCTTCGACAGATCATAGAGAACTTAATTGATAGCCTAAGAGTAGAATCTAGCTTTTTCACCATCTTAGCAAATTGATGACTCAGCTATAGGACACTCTTATAAACCTTTGAGCTACATATAGAAACTCAAACAACCCCAAAAACATCCCTAGATTGGTTTTTTGTCAGTATTGGTGGTGGAACATACACGTATATCCTCAAAACAAATAAAAACATCCACTTGGTGACTCCAAAAACTCTCAATAGACCTGAAGACTCTAGTGGAGGAAGAATCTGAAACATGACCAGTCGTCCTAGAAAGAAAGAGCATTCAGGCCTAAGTTGGATTCAAGAAATTATTGTTTTTATCTATAACTATGTTCTATCCTACTTTAAGCCTGATCAAGAATACACTGATGAGATCTACATTGATCATTGGAAAGATCTCAAGCCTCGAAGAGCTAAACCTCAAATTTCAGACCATGAGCAGACTTATACACCTGTGCTTACCCCAAATTCACCTGTTAAAAACCTAGTGAAACATGATCCTCGTGCTACCATTCCTGCTCTTGCTGAAACCTCAAACAGTCATAAATCTATTTTTACGCTACCTATACCCACACAGGTCTCAGAAATATACAAGCCTTTGATTTTACCTCCTATCTTTCAACCCCTCCCTGCAAATATTGCAAATAAATTACCCAGATTTGATGGAGAAAGCTCAAAAGTCACTGCTGAAGAACACATTCAAAATCTTGAGAATTTACTTGACATTTTTGAAATAGAAGAAGATGATGTGTGTATTAGAATGTTTGTCTTATCATTACAAGGAAAAATTAAGAGTTGCTTTAAGGACCTTCTAGCTGCAAGCATTATCAATTTTCATCAATTCACTCAAGTCTTCTTAGATAGGTGGGTGATCATTGGAAATGAAGTTCTCATCATAGAGGAATACAAGAATTTAAAAAGAAAACCAGGGGAGACAGTAAAATACTTTTCATCCAGGTTCAATAAGGTATACAATGCAATACCTGCTAAGATAAAGCCACCTTCAGGGTGGGCTTTCTTGCACTACCAAAGTACTTTTGACCCAGAGATGGAATTCCAGATAAGAGAAAAAGACCCTTCAAACATGGAAGAAATGCAAAATATGGAAATTACTGTGGAATTTAACATACTAGAAAAAGAGGCAAAGTTAGAAGAAATAAGGAAGGACAAATTAGCTCAAGAGAAACTAATATCTTCAGAGGTAAAGCTAGAGATGCTGACAGATACAATGAACAAAATTATGCATATACTCAGTAGGAAAGAGGAAGAATACAAGGTTAAGGTTGATGCTAATTATTCAGAGTAGTCGGTAGCATGTTCTTGGGAGGAACCAAATCAGTCATTTAAATGCAAGGATAGCTATCAAGACATACTGGCTGACCAAGGTTGCAAAGAAGAAGATGCAGAAAGTTGTCAAGTAAGTACTATATGCCTTCCTACATCTTGTGCTTCACTATTAAGAGAGTATTAAAAGAAAATTGAAAATAGAAACAAGGTAGAATTCTCTAATGAATCTATAAGGGAGGAAATATATAATACAAGCCCTTTTTCAAATCCAGAAGTTCTCCCCTCAAATCATCTTGGCATGACTGTTTGGATTACAAAACCAGAAATGGAAGATGAGACAACACCTCTTGAGTCCCTACCCTTGTGCTTCAAATAATTTCAGATTGCTAAAAGATAGGCTATTGGCCATGAATACTCTCCTTTTCATATGATGGAACAAACTATTGATCAATTGTGTATAATAGATGACATTCCTCCTATAAATAAGCTGCCCAAATATGCTCAATATGATGATTATTATGTTCTCCAAACTCAAGATAACACTACAGAACAATCAATGATTAGTTTGTGGGACAAAGACAATCATTTTCAACAGCTCAAATACAGTGATCAACAAATACCACTGAGCTATGACAGTGAAGAAGAAAGTGCAGAAAGTTTGGGAGAATGGGAAGGGTATTTACCTCTTTGTTGTACTTATTTTCAGTTCATCAAAGACAACCTTAATGCAATCATAAGTCAATAATCTTTGGGTATTGGTTTCAACAACAAAGAACACATTCAGCCCTATGTTGAGCCTTCCCAAGAGAAAGTGGATTGTTGTAGTTATATCCAAAGGAAGATAAAAATGCCTCCCTTTTTAACTGAAGAGGAGATAAATCGACTTATAAACATGCAGTCAGCCTCTATTTATTTTCCTCCTAATCTTAACTATCACATAGTAGAAAATGGATTTATAGATCAATTCAAAGAGGAACAATCTGATATTCCAATATGTATTGTTGGTGAAATTAATTATATTGATGATTCTCCAAGGTTTGATCAATATGTTGATAATGATGATGCTTTCCAAACAGAAGCTAACTTTGTAGAGTATTCAACACTCGGTTTTTGGGAGGAAGCTCAATTTCATGAACTTGAGAAAGGTAAACAACAAATGCATAGTAGCTATGACAGTGATGAGGAAAGCTTAGAAATTTTGGAAGAAAATGAAGGCTTAAAAATTGATGATCACAAGAAAGTTGTTGCTCTTCTTTCTCAAGAATATTTTTTTCCAAGGAGTGCTCCTACTCATCAACATGGTGGTTTTCACACAGAACTCAGTCCACTCAGTCAAAACCCATCAAGTTTTCTAAAGGATAAAGTTGCAATCTATGATGAGTGTACCAGTTCAGATGATCATGAGGAAGAGGAAGAGTTTCTTTCCCAAACAATTCCTAAGCTCAGCCAATTGGAGGAAGAAACAGGCCTAGATCAAGCTTATTTTCCAAATCTTCATATTCAGGTATTGTTTCATGATCCCTTTGTTGATTTGTTAAAAACATTTGAAGAGGGAGTGAAATATGTTAAGAGCAGTTTGATGCAAGGTTTAAAGAGAATTTTAGGCACCATTTCTCAAAAGAAAGTAAGATGGGAGTGGCCCTTTTGTTTTTCCAACATACTCAAGGAGCTAAACCAAGATCCCTCATGGAATCATCTACTTGACTGGTTGTGTTGGAAAGGAGAGTTCACCAGCTGAATGTGTATCATGTATATTTTAGATTAGGATAGATAGGAATGAAAATAAGCTCAGCCTTTGATCATATTTTAAATTTAGATTTTTTTGAAAAAAGAAAGAAAAAACTCAAAAACATAGAAAGAATGACAAAGAGGGAATATTTGAAAAGAGGTAAAGCCCCATACCCAAAAAATAGTACTACTGAAAGTGAGCAACCTTAAATTCCACTGTTGGTTCAAAAAGAAGGTCTTGTTCACTCATCTAGCCTAATCATGGCTGAACATGTTTTCAATTTATTGCCGATAAGTTAGTGAAAGAGAGCTTGCTAAATCGTTCAAACTTGACTTGTAACAAGGAGATAGATTATGGAATGAAAGATACTGGTTCCACATGCTCAAAACAGAACCAAAGAGGAAGATGAGGATGCATAACAAATGATAGATCACAACCCTTATCTTTCTATTTTACTTCTATGAAAAATAATGTTTGTGTGCAGCTTGTTCTTATGCCACAACTCATGGTAAGTTAGATTTCCTAATCCTGATTTAAACCATGCTTTCAATTTCATGTTTATAGCTTAGAGAATGAATTTTTTCAAACAACTTAATCTTGAAAAATGATTAGACTGGGTAGAGAATAAGATAGTTCATTAGCCTAATCTAAACTCTTAGAAGAAATAAGGGTACAATTAGATAGTTTGATTTGTGTTTTCAAAAGGAAAAATGTCGAGGGTTTGCAAATCCAAGTGCACCCAAGTGAAGAAAAAATGTTAGGCTAGGTAAGATGGGTAGGTAGGAAAGAGGTTGAAGCAAACATGTCTTTTCATATTGTGAGATCATAGCTTCAAAAGCACATCAGTAAATGAAGAAAGAAATATCTGCAAAGTGCAAGTAAGGCACTTGTCTTCAAAACTCAGAGATCTGAACTCTAAGGTTCTGGACACCTCCTGAAAAGGAGCTGCCATCCCCAAGTGGAGCCACTGTTAGTCATCTATAATTTTCACTATCTATAACGATCAGCTCACCCATCCCCGAATACCCATCATGGGCTCATGTCACTAAGTGTATCTTTTTTGTGTCACCTTGGGCCTCAACCCTCTATTTTGTTTTGCCTAACTCCTCCATTGTCCCTCTAGGGTTTTTGAGGGAAAATTTTACTGTTTTCATGACCTCCATGGTTAAAAAATAAACAAGGCATGTACCTTCATGCTCTTACACCTCCTCTTATCCTCAATATACCTTCATAAGCACTTTCCATCACTCCAATCCCTCAAACTCATCATTTTTCTACAAAACCTATCCTATTGCTACAAATTGACACTTTTCGAGACTAGGCCTATGTTTTTCCCTTTTGGACCCTTTCCCCTCACTCAATCCTTGAAATTACACTTTACCCTACTCCCTAACATCCATCCCTATTCCCCAAAATTTCCCCAAGAATTTAGACAACCCTTCACCCCTTCATTCCCCTCCCTCTACAAGGAAGTCCTAATTTCCCTACACCAAACCCTAATTTCCTCTTCCAAATAAGCTACGGTTTGCTATGGAAAAGAGGAGCCAGAGTAGAAGATACATATGGTAGGTCATATCAGCAATAATTAAGCCATACCAATGCATAAACATCATGCCTCCATCATTTTCCAAGAATTAATTGCAAGGGCCAAGTCATTTGCCGCACCTAGGGCCAGTTTTTCTTAAAAATATGTTTTTGACCAAACAGAGATGAATTTGGAAAAAGTGAGAGAGGTTGTTTTCCATGATAGGGCCAAGAAGAAAAAACTCCTTCATGTTTTACACATGTATCATTTTTTGGAGGAAATATTAAAAACACAGGTGTCCCAGGAGAATTTCTGCACTGTTGAAGTGACCTTGGGAAAATAAGGTTTTCTCATTGTTGTATTGTTCAAATGACTTCGTTGATGAGTCAAAATACAACTAGACTTGAAGAGCTTTCCAACGAGTTATCACAGAGCTCATTACGACACTAGGAAGAACTCCAAATTCCCTATGCAAATTGGCATTACGCACAGACACAACAGAGCGCCTACAAATTACCTGTTACGCACCGGCACTACGCACCGGTGTTATGCACAGAAAGAGTTTGTCTAAAATTGCTAAAAGGAGTCAAAATTTTGGTTTTTCACCTCCAAATTTTCTGCAAAATTCAAGACACGAGGTTGGTGGTTTATTTTCTTGCCTCCAAAGCTTTCATTTTCCTAGGCAAAGAGATATTCAAAGGATTAAATAAACAAAACCCTAGGTTGCCTAATAAATCAGTTTTAAATATCTTTGGTTAGGGTTTGCAAAAGAAAAAAATATTGTGTATTCCAGAGAACAATGAGATGCCAACAGCAAAGAAGAGGCAAAGCCTAAAAAGAAGACCAAGAGAGTGATGATAGCATGGATGAAAGTGATGAAAATGGTAAGGAAAGTAGGGCAGAAACAGAGCCTGATGATGAAGAAAATAATGATGACATAGAGGAGGAAAATGAACATGATAATCTAAAGATAAGGAAGACATTAAGCCATTGGATCAAAAAAGTGATAGTGGTGACACCCATAGAACAATCTCTGGTGCAGAAAAGACTGTTGATGATGAGCAAGATGACAACCAAGGGGATTATGAAAAGAAAAATGAAGATGACAGTCAATAGGAAAGTGCCCAAGACAGCCAAGAAGAATATTATTTTGAGCATGACAGTGAGCCCAATCACAGTGACAAAGGTGCTAAAATAAATGAAGAAAATAAAGATGAAGAGACAAGGGGAAGAGGGTGAAGAAACTGAAGACCATGAGTAAACAAATAATGAGGGTGAGACAGAGTTTGAGGGTGAAGACATTGACCAAGACAATGATAAAAATGATACAGTCAATTACATTTTTCATGACTGTCATGACACTCATCATGCCTCCATCATTTTCCAAGAACTCATTCCAAGAGTCAAGCCATTTGTCACTCCTAGGACTAATTTTTCTTCAAACTATGTTTCTGAGCTAACAGAGATGAATTTGACAAACATGAGAGAGGTTTTTTTTCCATCATAGGGCCAAGAATAAAAACCTCCTTCAGTTTTTACACAACTATCATGGTTTGGGAGCAATGTCAAAAATACAGGTGTCACCAAAGAATTTCTACATTGTTGGAGTGACCTTGGAAAAATCAGTTTTTCTCATAGCTGGAGTGTCCAAATGAATTTTGTGATGGGTCAAATGAAAACTATACTAGAACATATTTCCCACAATCCATCATGGAGCGAAATCCGACATCGGGAAGTGGTCCAGAACTTGGTTGCAAAACAACATATTTTTTTGTTGAAGAGGTGTTATGCACAGAGAAGTGTTGGGAGATTTGATTTTTGAGCAGTAAAATGGAATCCAATCAGCACAAATAAAGAATTTATGGAAATTAAACTCATCAGGATTTCCAACGAGCCATCACGGAGCCAAATATGACATCAGGAAGTGGTCCAAAACTTGGTTGCAAAACACCTTATTTTTCTGCTGAAGTGGTGTTACGCACAGAGCAGTGTTGGAAGATTTTATTTTTGAGTAGGAAAATTGCATCCACTCAGCACAGCTCAAGAATTTCTAGAAATTAGACTCATTAGGCTTTCGAACGAGCCATCACGGGCCCAATTCTGACACAAGGAAGGCCTCTAAATGCCCTCTGCAAAGTGGCACTGTACACAGGAGAAGTTGGCCAGAATTGCCACATAGAGATCAAAAGACTAAAAGAGGAAAAAAAGCATGACAGCCTTGGATTTCTGGCTAAGGCTTCTCAATAGGTGTCCAAGACCTCTTGAAGGACCATTCCACAAATTTTGAGGCAATTTGGACAACTTTTTTTTTCCAAATTTTGACCCCTAGGAGCGCAACACCCTAGGCGCTATGCACCAAATTGGTGCATCCTCATCTCTCAAAGTTTAATTTTTTGGATTTTTCACATCACCAAAAGTCTACTCACCAATTTTCAGATCATTTGGAGCATTTTCCCCCCCTCAAAAGGTCAGAAAACATCAAAAATTTGACCTTTCTGCCTCATTTTCAGACCAGGTGTTACGCACAGAGAAGTGTTGGGAGATTTGATTTTTGGGAAGGTAAATGGAATACAATCAGCACAACGTAATTTTTTTTGGAAATTAGACTCATCAGGCTTTCCAACAAGTGATCACGAAGCCAAATCCGGTGTCGGGAAGACCTCCAAAAGACTGCTGCAAAAAGACCTATTTCTGTGCTACGCACCTGGAAATTTTTCACTATTTGACATGTGCTACGCTCCTGTGGCTAAGTGGGAAAAATGTGCGTTTGGAAAGTTTTATTAGGCATGTCAAGCCTAAAATTCAATTTAATTTCTGTTTATAGTCGAAAAGGATATTTATTTAGATATTTTTGTGCCTTGGGCTTTGTAAAGCCTCAAGGACAAGTTAGGATATTTCTCTTTGGCCAATAGGCTTCTAGATGCTCTAGTACGATCTCCTCTCCTCATTTGTTATATAAGACATGAGGATTCATTGTAAACTGTTGGGACTTTATGTGTTTAAGAGAAATACATGGTTTTATGAGCTTGGACAAGATATTGGTTTTATGAAGTGAATTAATGGCTTGTGTGGCTTGATGTTGGAGAAGCTTGCTTGTAGGATTCCATAGCTTGGTGAATGGTGATGTTTTCCTAACTTGTTAATGTTTTCTTGTCCTCATTTTATTTTAGTCTTCTTGGTTGCTATAGATCGTAAAAGTATAGGTTGATATATGCTCATGGAAGCACCTAAAACCTCATGTTTGCTATAGTTTTGATGTTTTCTTCTTTTAGTCATCTTAAGGAATTCTTGACTACTCCTTAGGCCCACTAAAACTTGTTTTTGTTTCATGAATGGTTAGTATGTTAGCTTATAAATATGATTCATGATATGCCCTGCTTATTTAAAGTTTTCAAAACCCTATCTTGAAGCTTTTCTATGGAATATTGATTGATTAGTTTAAGACAAAGAGGCCTTGTTTCGATCTTGCCCTTTGTCCATGCTTACCAACCTGTTTTAGAGTTCCCGATAGTTTGATATATGTTGTTTAGGAGTTCCCTCTCCATCTATTGAGTTGTTTGTTTATCTTATGTGTTTTCTCAAAAATATGAAGGTGAATTTCTAAAGTTAGGAGTTTTAATGCTTCTATGTATCACTGGAATGTTCATCTTAGATGTTTATCAGTTTGAGTATTGTTCATAGAGATTAATGGTTTTCCCTACCTCATGAGTTATTGCTTTCAGTCTATATATGTTTAAGACCTCTTATTTTTTCCCAAATTTAATGTTCATTACACCTCATACATCACCTAAGGATCCATAACCTTGCTAAATCGACCCTACAATACACTCTGCTTCATCATCTAGACACCCTTGACTTCATCTGACCCCATAGCCCTATTGATTTGACAGACTCTTATTCCACCTATCCTACTTAGTTATCTTACCCCAACCCAAAACAAACAAACAAATTACCCTTAACAACTAGCCTAAAATCAATCATCCGAAGCGAACAAGTTCACATCCTTCGCACAATGGAGAGAGCCCTCTCTAAGTCCAGGAAGGCTAGGTCCTAGGACTCCAAAGACTGGTCTGATGTTACCCTGTCATTTGGTTTAGCCAATCTACCAAATTATGGGACACTAACAACACCCATACCCTCTATGGCTAGTGGATCAACTTCTTTTCAAGGGTTCCCCTTTGGGAGTGGGAATATACCTCATTCCACCCCTTCAATAGGATCTTTTCCTTTTGCTTCTCAGACTCAGGGTTTCAATCCATGGCCTAGAGGCCAAAGTTCTAATACCTTTACAGGTTGGAATCCTGTTTTTACAGCAATGGGAGTGGGGAATCAGTTTCTCGCTGGTCAGCAAGGGAATGTTCCTTTCCCTGCATCGAGTTCTTCTCAAGCCTTTTCTTCGTTTTCAAATGCTTGGAACCATTATCAAGGTGTTTCCTCTCCATTCACTACCTCATTGGGGGGAAATGGTCTTGTTTATAGTAACTCCATGTTTGGGGGGGGGGTCCCCTTCTCTGAATGTTGGGTCACAAGGATTTTCCTATGGCCCAACATTCTCTATGAACAACATATGGCAACCTGGTGCCTCAAAAAATCTAGGGTATTCTTTTCAGAATGTTGGGAATCCTTCCTATGGAGGTAGGAATTCCCAGGCTCCTCCTCGATTACCATTTCTCACAACGTTAAACTTGAAAGATTTGTCAAAATTTACTAAAAATCCAATTCGATATAGTCTGGGATGGCCTCTGGTCCCCACCAAACTCCCCTCAGACATTCCAAAGTTTGAAGGGAAGAATGGAGAGGATCTGGCAGATCATATCACCACTTTCCATTTATGGTGTTCATCCAACTCCCTAAATTATGATGATTTTATTAGGTTGAGGTGATTTCAATGCACATTAACTGGAAATGTAGCTAAGTTGTATATTGAGTTAACTGGGGGCAGTTTTTCCACTTTTGTAGATTTGGCTACCATGTTCTTAAACCACTTTTAGTTTTCTATCTGTTATGACACCAGGACTGACCTCTTGGCCAATTTTTAGCAGGATAAGGCAACTCATGTTTCTGATCATATTCAGGAATGGAGAAGAAGTAAGAGGCTCATAAAAGCCCATATTCCGAATGAATTCCTTCTAGAATGGTTTTTGAAGTCTTTGCAGCCAGATATTTCTAAAGATGTATCCTATTTAGGGGTATTTTCTGAAGAGCAGGCTATTTTTAGGGCTCAACAATTATAACTGATTTATTCTCAGTCAAGAGTCCTTAATAAAAAAATTTCAGATGCTCCTCACTCCAAATTGGACTTGTCCAAAACCAAACCCGACCCTCATGTTGATCGGCTTATTGGTTCGATCGATAGTGGTGCAGCTAACCTACTTAGTTAATCGTAGCAGTTGTCTATACAATCTTCTTATTATGGTCAGGTTGTGCCTTCCGTGTCAACTCCTTCTCAATCCTTGGCAATTAATGTCATCCAGAATTCTAACCCCAAAGGAAATCAACAGTTCGATGGGAATAAGAAAGGATGAAAAAACAAAAAGAAAGGCAAGGATGGGAAGGGGAATGCAAACATAACCAACGATCATGTTGGAGAGGGTCAAAAGGACAATAAGAGGAAAGTAAAGTTTCCATTAAAGTTGTGCACTTCAGACCATCTTACGCACCTTTGCCCTAAAATTCAGGATGCGCAGTGCTTGTTATCTCAACAGGGTTCTTCCAATTCCAAGGCTGTGTTAACAAACCCTTTTCCCCAAGGGTAGCAATTGATTGCTGGCGCAAATAAAAATACTGGGGCTCCCTTAAGGGGCATCTAGGAAGGGGAAATTTCATCAAACATATATATGATGAGTGCTCACGTAGATATCGCTATGAGATCTCATGATTATGATGAAGCTAAGTATTTGAAAGCTAAGGGTACTCCTGATAGTGCTGAACCACTTCATATTACGAAGCCTATTTTTGAGCCTACACCTTGGATGCCGAAGGAATCTTCAAAACATATGAAAATTAATCGAAATTATAAGGCCGCTTAGAACTACTCCATTGTAGAAGATCTGGCTCAGAGTCCTTGTGCTATGTCTACATTAGAGGTGCTCTAGTCTTGTCCTGCTCAGAAAAGTGCTTTGCTCACTGATATTGGGGCTTTAGATCCAAAGAACTCTCTTATGATTACATTTGATATGTCTAATTTTAAGAAGATACACCCTCATCATATGGCTTTCCATATTAGATCGAGTTACCGAAAATGCAAGATTTTTCGAACAGTCGTTGATGAAGGTGCTTCCACGTGTGTAATGTAACTTTCATGCTGGAAGGCTATTGGATCTCCTGCAGTTGTTCCTTCAGCCACTCTTTTGACTACGTTTGACGGTCATTCTCACAAGCTGCATGGTATTGTTCCAGCTTTTCCCATCTGTGTTAGGGGAAAAACTGTTAATATAGAAGTTGAGATAGTCGATGCAAGCTTAGACTATAACCTTCTGTTGGGGCGAAACAGGATCTATGAGATGGATGCCATTGCATCCTCTTTATTTCGTATTGTTTGTTTCCCTCAAGAAGGGAGAATTGTCACAATTGACCAACTGGATTGTTCTCTTATAGATCAGAATGCATCTTCTGACTCAACCATTCATTTAGTGAATGATACCAAGGCACCTGTTGAGATTTTAGGGGTTGGAATGTATTCTTCTTTGATGGGTACTTTTGATCTTTCGCCTCCTTCAGTTCATATCAACTAAATTTAATCCTCCAGGGTTCCCATTCAAAGAGAGTTTTTCAGAACTCATTATTTTTCAGACCCTTGGACCTTACCTTCTCCTACATCCACATTAGTAGAAGGTTAAGTGGGTGGAATGGTATTTCCAACGTCTACAGCTGAGATTACTTATAGCTCTATTGTTGACTCTGCAGAATCCATTCCCGTTTCTCTTTCACTGGAGGAATTGGATGGAGATGTGGCTCCGGCTTGGACTCTTAGTTCATCTTCAGCCTAGGAGTGTCTTGATACCACTCTTCCATCTAAAGAGGCCATCCTGGAAGCAATGGCTAGTGTAGAGAGACCATGGGATGATTTGCATCATTGGTCTTACTTTCTACTAGATTTGAGCGAAGTTGAATCAAGTTTTCCTAACCCTCAGTCTTCTGGTCCTGTTCACCCGGTCCTGAACCCTTTAGCACCAGCACAGGTTTTTCTGAAGGGAACATGGCTGTGATTTCTCCTACTATCCTGGTGAACATTTCTAGAGATCCCAACATTATCGAGAATATTTTCATCGGAGGTGAATGTTCCCTTGAAGAGGTTCAAATTTATACAAATCTCTTTCGAGATTTTAGGGATGTGTTCACTTGGTCTTATGAGGAAATGCCTAGTATAGATCCATCTATTTTCCAGCATGAGATCAAGGTGTAAAAAAATTCTAAGCCTATTAGGAAAAAGCTTCATTCGGTCAACCCTAGGAAGGCAGCAGCTATCAAAGTTGAGGTGGAGAAGTTGCTTAAGGCAGGATTCATTTTTTCCTGTTCCTTTGACAGAATGGGTTTCGAATCCAGTTCCCGTGGACAAGAAAAAAGGAACGATTTGAGTTTGCATCGATTTCAGAGACCTAAATAAAGCATTTCCTAAAGATAATTATCCCACACCATTTATAGATCAGATTATCGATGAGTGTGCAGGAAATGAGATTTTCTCCTTCATGTACGGTTTCTCTGGATATAATCAAATTAATATTCATCTTGAAGGTCAGCATAAGACTGCATTTATTTGTCCCTAGGGTACCTTTTCATACAAGAAGATGCCTTTTGGCCTTAAAAATGCTGGAGCAATTTTTCAGTGGGCTATGTCCTATGCCTTCCACAACATCAAACATATTATCGAGACATACTTGGATGATTTAGCTGATCGTTCTCGTAAGAGAATTGATCATCCTTCTCACCTCCGTCAAGTATTTGAATGATGTCACTATTACAAAATCTGGTTGAATTCGAACAAGTGTGTTTTTGCGGTCACATCCAGTCGGTTGTTGGGATTTATTGTATCTACGAAAGGGATTCGGATAGATCCCTTCAAGGTTGAGGCAATACTTCAGTTGCCTCCCCCGTCTTTAATTCGTCAACTTCAAAGTATGCAAGGAAAAGCTAATTTTATGTGGGGATTCATCATAAATTATGCCGAGATTACGAAAGGGTTTATGAGATTATTAATTAAGGAGTTCCATTCTTTTGGGATAAATTTTCTCAATGCTCATTCGATGCTTTGAAAAAAGCATTGACCTCTTCTCCTCTACTGAGTCCACCTGATTATAGCAGGGATTTCCTTTTTTATCTCGTGGCAGTAGAATCTACCATTGGTATGGTTTTGGTTCAGGAAGACGATGCACTTTCAGAGAATGTTATTTACTACCTTAGTCAAGGCTTGGTGGGACCTGAACTCTGGTACTCTCTGGTAGAGAAGCTTGCATTAGTAGCTATCCATGTTGTGCAACAACTCAGACATTATATTCTTCTTTTAAAAATGTATGTTTTAGCAGTGGTCAATCCATTTCAATTTGTTCTCAATAGGTGAGTGATTGGGGGAAAATACAATCGATGGATTGTGATTTTGTAGGAATTTGATCTTGAGTTTATGTCTACCAAGTCCAAGAAATCATTGGTTTTTGCGGAATTGATTTTTGGGTTGCCCTGTGGAGAAGAGATGGTTTATGATGAATCCTTCTCAGATGAACATCTTTTTCTCATTTCTTCACAAGATCCTTGGTATGGGGATCTCATAGTATATCTCCAGACTGCAGATTTTCCCTTGAATTTTTCGAAGGATGAGCGATGTAAGTTACGTCACCTAGCTAAAAGTTACTTGGTCATTGGTGACACTTTATATCATCGCGAGGTTGATTCAATCCTTAGGTGGTGCTTAACTCTCGAAGAATCTGAGGTTGTGCTTAATGATTTCCATAGTGGAGCTTGTGGTGGTCATTTATCTGGGCTTGCTACAGCCAAAAGAATATTGCGTGCAGGATACTTTTGGCCTTCAATTTTCAAATATTGTATGGAATCGATCAAAAGGTGTCATCTGTGCCAGGTTTATAGTCGAAATATGCACACTCATCCAGCTCTGCTCTTTCCTGTCATTACTGTTGGCCCCTTTACAAAGTGGGGTACTGATTATACTACTTGTAACTCGCCTTCGGCTAAAGGTCAGAAGTACATTATTGTAGTCGTAGACTACTTCACAAAGTGGGTCGAGGCTATGCCTACTTTTGGGAATGATGGTGAGACAACAGTTATTTTCCTTTTCAATCAAGTCATTTCTCGCTTTGGTATTCCAAAAGAGATTGTCACTGATCATGGCAGTCATTTTTAGAACAACATGATGGTTGAGTTGGCTCTGAAATTAGGTTTCTAGCAAGAGCACTCATCTCCATATTATCCTCAAGCAAATGGGTAGGTGGAAGCCATAAACAAATCCTTGAAGACAATTCTTCAAGGGGAAAATGATAAAACTCGATCCAATTGGTACATTATGTTCTATCCTATGCTTTGGGCATACTGAATGTCAGTCAAAACTGCAACTAGTTTTACTCTATTTCAACAAGCTTATGGGTTGGAATCTATCTTTCCCATTGAATGTGAAATTCCTTCTCTTAAGTTAGCTGTAGAAATTCTTCTTGAAACCTACAGTCTTGAAGAATGTCTCCTTCATCTGGAACATCTCGATGAGCAGCATTGGGATGCTACCACGATGAATGAGGCACATAAGAAACGGATTAAGGTTAAGTACGATAAAGCGTTCAAACCTAGGGTTTTCTTCGAAGGAGACCTTGTCTTGGTTTATGCCCAAGAGAAGGATGCCCTAGGGGAAGACAAGTTCAAATCTATGTGGTATGGCCCCTTGATTGTTAAAAAGGTCCTAAAAAAATGAGCTTATGCTTTGGTTGATTTTGACAGAAATGAGTTAGCGGAGCCCAGAAATGGGCTCTATTTGAAGAAGTATTATGCCTAGGCTTTTGCCTAGCATCTCACTTTTTGTATATATTTTTGTTTTTTTACATATCTGAGTTTTTGGTTTTTTGTGTGATTATGATGCATTTGATCTACTTTGGCAAGTTGTGTTGGATGTCATGAGTTATTTTGGTTTTGCTGATGGTGCTAGTAGACATACTCGAAATTTGGCTTCCGCGGCTTGGGTACTTCATTATCCATCCGATCAGTTGTTGGTTTCAAGAGGTGTCTGCATTGGTCCTGCTTTGAACAACGTAGAAGAATACATTGTAGTAGTTTATCTACTCTCGGAAGCAATATATTTAGGTGCAGATTCATTAGTAGTTTTCTTGGATTATTAGTTGGTGGTTTTGTAGTTGAACAACACATATTGGGTTTGAGACCCAATTTTTCACCGATTTTTTTTGAGGGTACGTTTATTACAGAGATCATTTCAATTTATAACATTCATTCACATTCCTCGAGCTGATAATTGGATGGCAGAATTATTGGCTAATTGATTGGCATATTCATCATTCAACACTTTAAATCAATATATCATATACATCATTCATTTTTCATACATTTGAGTAATCACATCATATATATATATATATATATATATAGTCAGAGTGTTCAAAATATAAAAAATTTGGATCCATCTGTCCTACAAAATTAGGGCTTATGCCCGAGCATGTTCAGTATCAAAAATATATTACAGTCATACGGTACAATCTATATATCTAATCCTATGGTCCCTGCATAAAATTTGTGTTCCAATAGAACACGATAACAATCGCTAAACGGTGGAATAACCACACCCAGTCTCATGGTACTCTGACTACTTGTCTTTGGATAGCCTCTGGTAAGTCCTCTACTACAGACATAGGCACTTGGCAAGTCAAACTCTCCAAGTTTCTCTGGACAGCATGGAAGGTCCTTCCCGGGTCTTCAGCATATGCCTCACCTCTGTGGTGCTTATGCCTTGGGTATCCCTCAGGTCTGACTGGTCCCGTATCTGTATCATGATCATCAATAATCTTGTAAGTCATTTGAGTTCAATCAAAAATATTTTTTCATTATCATATTTTGAAAAAATCCAAAAAATTATGTAATCAAAAAATAAAAAATTGCAATCTCATTGATTGCACCCCATGCTGCACCGGGTGGAAGGACTAGATCTGGATCACCACAAAAATCCATGCCAGCATAGGGATACTCTTCCATAGCGATAAATTGTTCCTCCCACCATTGGAAGAACTCGTCATCCCATGTGGTTCGGGGAACTTCACTTCCCCCTAGTCTCTTCTTCAGATCAGCCCACTGGGCTATTCTTGGATCTCTGGGGCTGCTGATGGTTGAGACGATTTTGGGTCGAAGCCCTGGAATCCTCTCAAAGGGATATTCTTGGATCTCTAGGGCTGCTGATGGTTGAGATGAATTTGGGTCGAAGCCCTGGAATCCTCTCAAAGAAGAATGTCAGTAAAATAGT
This sequence comes from Pinus albicaulis, assembly GCA_034641835.2. Taxonomy (NCBI): domain Eukaryota; kingdom Viridiplantae; phylum Streptophyta; class Pinopsida; order Pinales; family Pinaceae; genus Pinus; species Pinus albicaulis. The sequence goes on along the minus strand of CM076580.1, from coordinate 1,295,674,324 downwards.
TCCATACCCAAAGTGTTTTATTTTTTCCTTCCAGATCGAATTCAACTGTCTCTTCATGTTGCTCAGCAATGTTGTGCACTAATAAAAGAGGTGAATCAAACATTCTACCACAATACTCATTTGAGTCCTCGATGCCTGATGTAAGGAAGCAGATCCTGCTAACCTGCCAATGGTGAAAAGGAGAATCTTCATATATAATTCTTTCAAATATTTGATTCCACTATGAGTCCCTACTTTTTGATGCCCCTCTACACAATAGACTTGGATGTAGTCTTCCACAGTCAGCCCTCCCAAAGGCTTTCCGTGAAAATATAATAGATCTCCTCTCTGAGAGAGTCCAGTTATGAAATATATGTCTTCCACCTCTATGTGTATAGGAATTTGTTCTATCATGAAGCAATCTTCCTCCGTTTCCCAATGATCTACAAAAATTTGGAGAAACCAGACATTACTTTTCATATTTGGCATTTTAAAGAACTTGAGCAATCCAAAATTCTGAAGGATATCGAGCGAATTTTGATCTTCCATCACTTCATTATCAATGGCACTATGTTCACGCTCCCTCCAGCTAATTAACATCCTAAGAAAATTCATCAAACCATGTATTAGGTTCATTTTTAAAATTATCAGTTTGCGCATACGCGACTTCATTTACACACAGTCGTGTATCATATGTAGGTTCGTCCACACGAACTTGCGTATGCGTAGAGGGTTTCATGAAAAAAAATGTTTCCTATGGTCAAATTTCTAAATTTTTCTCTTAAAATGAAACAAAATTGATGGAAAAGATGAATTAAGAGCCTACATGATTGATTCGACGTGATTTGATGTCTAATTGCTCCTGTTCTAAGAAAGGGAATTTTTGCTCCAAAAGTCCTTTCTCCACTTCTGCAATGTGAAAATGATCCAAATATGAGGTAAATGGTTTATTTGTACCCAAAATTTGAAATTTTTTGCTAAATTGCTTTGTGCTTATTTTCCAAAATCTATCTAAGGCTGTATATCCGTGTTGCTTGTAAGTGTTGGGAAAGGTATTTTTTTAGGCACATTTTACTGAAGTTGAGATTTTTTTCGGTTTCTTTGGATCCATGACCACTAACTTATCATGGCAGGTATATGATTCTAAATTGGCATATAGGTTAGGGAATCCACTTTCCGTTTCATTCTGAATACTAGCCTCCATTCCGATCACTTGCCATAGGGTCGATCCCATCTTGTCATGAGTACTTCACCCATTTCACTCGCTGATTTTTAAATCATGACTTGGTGGTAGAGCCTTCCTTTACATGGGCTTCCTAGTTAGTTCCTCTCTAGCATTTGTCGCCCATGTTGTAATTGATGTAGACTTGGGAGTCCTCTTTAGTCCCACCATGACATATATGTTGAAGCTTCATTCTTCTTCTTCGCTATCATTTTTCTGTCTATTACCCTAGAGGCTCCCTTTTTTTTTCAAGTTGTATTTTTTCATTGCATATTGACTACTTGTTTATCTTGGCCTTTAGCTGGCTTCATTTGGACTCAATGTTTAAGCCATCTTTTGACCATGAATTTTTGTAAAAGTTAACCATGAAATCACTTAGCTACTACGACTTGACACCTTTTCACCCATGGATGGAACATTCCTCTAAGTATCACTTACCAGTTTTCACCACCTTGCATTGAGCATAGGATTGTTCCTATCCCCAGAGCTAGTGTATCTGTTTCATGATACTCATTCTATCTATTGTATTATAACATTCTTTTATTCTTTTTCAAGATTTAAATATGAAAAAGACAAAAAAATTTAAATATGTGAAAAAGAATAAGAACAGGATATTACTTCATATTTTGATGGCAGCTATAGTGTCAATTTTGTCACCCTTGAACAAAGCACAAAAAACTATGTATTTCCTTAATTTGGGATGGTTTTAGTTTTTGATTTAGGAGAAGCTATAACCTTGTCACATGCGTCAGTTCTCCCCCAGTTTTTTATATCTTCCAATCATATGGAGGGTTTGTTCGTGCCTCCTGCATGAAAAACTTATACAAAGTTATCATTTGCTGCCATAGTCAACATGAATCATGCTTTTGTTCAAGGGAAGTTAACTTGAATCAGCCTATCTGCGATGTCTCTTGACTCATTTTCAGTCGGCCTTCCTGGTCTTGTTAGTATCTTATTCTATCACATCAGATGTTTGGTCCTATGCTCATGCTGGTTTGAGAAGGTCTCCATTGACTTCTTGCTGGCAGGTTTGTCTCTTATCGACTACGACATATTGCTCTAAGAGTAAACCTAGAGTTGCAACCTGGCCCTATTTACATCATTGATAGGTTACCTAGTGCTCAACATTTGATCATCATCATGGGTCTTTGACTGAGTGGTTTCCCTTATGTTTGACATCAACTTAAATTATCACACCTAGGATTCATGCAGTACCTTGTTTTCCATTTGACCCTATCAGTGGATATCTCAACTCTTTGTCATATTTAATTATTGGTTGGTGTAGAGGGTTTCTATCGTGCAGTAGCTTCATCTTGTGCATGCCGGAAACATACTTCAGGTTGGTTATTTCACTCTAATTCATCCGATTCCTTCCAAATTTTGGCCCGTGGGTTACACTCGTGTTGGACTGATGTAGGATGCCTTACTGCCTTTCTTTCAGCAGATATTTTCCCATCAACTCCGACTCCTTGCTCTGGGAATAAGGTCTAGAGTCCTTTTTTCAGTACCTTAGGGTTTGTAGTCATCTGTGGCATATTCTTCGCCATTGATAGTGAGGATACATCATTGCCTCCTGATTGGTGGATTCTTTCAAGTGTTCGACTTCAACTCATTTATTCGAACTTGTTGGATTGTACTGGGGCACCTTGACACTCATTATCACTATTGGTGGGTTGTCTCACATTTGTTAACAGTATCATCAATGACCGGTAATCAAAAAATTTCTCAAATGGTCGACTTCAGCTCATTTATTCCTATTGTGTAGAGTTGTGCCATCGTGATCGATGAAGACCTTAGGTTTGCATTAGCATGATTCGGTTCACTTAGAAAGCTTCTTCATTTTTCTGCTGGTGACACCGTACACCCTTATATGTTGCAATTTCACCACAACAACATCTTATATGTTGGCTCCCGAGTTGCGTGTTATACCATTTGTTCCACCACTTATGATTTGGTACTTGGAGATTCAGTTGTGACTTCTGTGATCAGATATCTATTACAACATCATTGATCAGTCTTCTATATGTGATACTTAGACCTGATTTTGAATTGTATTTTCGAGCAGTGATCAGTGATCAGATGATTCATTATGTACTTTACATTTTTTCAGCTATACTTGAATACATTTTGGATCCGCTCCATATTTAATATGCGGACATGCTTTTCTTTCAATGAGCATGGGTATGCCCGCCTCAAACATGAGCTATCTCTTTGATTTCTCTCACTGGTTTTTTGGCAGGCTAAAATCTAGTGAAATCCTCTCTAGTCCTTGCAAGGTTCTTTCTATGCACATTATACATTTTGGCCATCATGTACCCCTTCTGGCCTCATATATTAGGGGGCATCTGTTATATTTTCATTTATCACCCTCATGTACTTGATGATTTACACTTTGACCTGAGGCACCCTTTCCCCCAGACTTGAACATTTTCTCAAAAAAAAGTATCTTAAAACCCATACGCGACTCTTCCCAGAATTTTCCGCGTATACATGAGAGTCCATTCATAGAGATCCACGTATACCTTTTTAACTATTAAAAATATATAAACTCCCTATATTTAAGGCGGGTTTGATGGTTATTCCATTAATTCAACCACCTTAGCCCGTGGCCTAACTGCTCCTAATTGCAGAAACTAATTTGAGGTAGTATAAAATCCCCTCAAAGGAATGGCCTAAGGGAGGGAGAAAAATATAGATATTATACTCTGTTGGAGCCCTATTCAAGTCTGATATTCTCGTGCCTCCTGCACTTCCTAGGTATATTTAGGAAACCCTTGTTTCCTTGAGATGTTCATCATCCTATATGACATCTATTGTGCACACATCTTGGAAGAATTCTCGCGAGGCTAGGGTTGGACGAATCCAAAGGATGGTATGCTCAAAGGTCGTGGTAGGATTCAGGTGATCTCTCCACATTTTGATTACTGTACGTGTCATTCATAATAAGAAGGGCCATCTTGTTCCTGATGTTCACGTGTTTATGATGCTTGATACATGTGTAATAATATTTAATTGAATGTTTCACATTGTTTTTATCACATTATGTATGGTTTTTACTGACATATAAGAACTATATATGTTGTACAACTAGTTTTTTGTGTCCGTTCTTTGTGGATTTACAGGTTTTAGAGCACAAAGTGTTGCAGGGGGTTTGCACCCCATGGGACCTACATCAACCGAGGGACTTTTGGGTAGGTTCTACAATCAGTAGGATAATTTTTTCAGTATAGAAGTTGGTTAAAGTGAGTCCTTCTTGAATGGAATGCCCCTGATCTATGAAGGTTATCAGCCCAAGACCTTTAGGGTATTATTTCCCGAAACATGGATGCTAATATATGTGAATCTGGTTAGAGTATCTCTGCGTTATATGAGTTTATGTATTACTGTTGATGTGAACTATTGGATCTATGGTTGGCTATCTATTGTTGCTATGAATCTATATTTGTTATAATACAAAGTATTCCTGTGATCTATTGTTTGTGTGAAGGTGCTAATTTAATACTAACTCTGGTAACTGTGGACTATAACTGATTATCGAACCTGCGAATAGATATTTTTTATAGCTACGAGAATATCCTTGTTCATGTTATATGAATCTATGATCTGTTGATTACTGCGATTATAGTTTTTGTACTGATAGATCGGTGCTATGAACATGGATGCAAAGGTAGTTAGTAGATATGAGCTCTGCAATATAAACCTGTAACTAGATCTGTTAAAGACAAAGCTGATAAGTTGGGAACGCAACTCTGCTTGACTTACCTGCTCTCTCTCAAGGTGTGGAAACCTAGTTCTAGCACGCTCCCATACTGCTTCGGGTGATACTTTGGCCTGTGCAAGCAGGTCACTACCAAAAGGGCCAGTAGTATAGGGGTTTTTTGGAAAACCTTAACCTCTGAACCTGGGTCAAAACCACTCAAGCCAATAGATGGAAAAGAGGGCTTATGCTGAAATGTTGCCTTTGATTTTGGAAAGGCATCTTGAAGATCTCTAGCCCTTTCAATGGAATATTGAAGGGTAGTGGGATTGGCAGACTTAACTAACCCATGAAGAGGTTCATCTAACCCATCAATGAACATATAGACCCTTCTTGCTGCAGATAAATCAGGAACCATAACAGAAAGTTTTAAAAACTTAGAATTGTGAGTTTCTGGATTACCTGATTGTTTGAGCTTTTCAAGCCCCATGAATGGTGCTTCGAGATCTCTTCTATCAAACCTCTCCACCAACCTCCTTGTGAAATTTGAATATTCAGTCACATTGGCATGACCCAATGTATACAAGCCATGGAACCACCAATCATGTGCTTCACCCTCAAGGTGCAGTGCTGCTATCTTAATGGCCTCCATTTCTGGAAATTTGTTCAAATGGAAGTAGATTTCAAGCTTCTCTACCCATGATTTGGCAGTTTATTTAGATGACCCATCAAAGTTGGGTAAGAGAAATCTGCCCATAGTGTGGTGTAGATCATGATTCTGAATGAATCCTCCACCTCTATTGTGATGCCTTAGTCTCCTATTGTCCTTGATTTGAAAAAATTATTGAAAACTAAAGTGGTCCTTGAATCTTTGAGTTTGAGACTCATACTCCATGAAATAGTCTTCAAGGGATTATTTCTCTTTAAAACATTCATTTCCCACTTCTAAGAAAGTAGGCATTGTAGAGCATTGGGAAGCTTGTTGTTGCTGCATTAGTTTATCACTCCAATGATGAGAAATTCTGGAGCCTTCACCATGTTGAAATCCTTTAGGGGATTCCTTGTATCTATCCATTCTAATATCCTTTGTTTATCTATCAATGTCTTGCATGGATCTAAAAGGATATTGGGGAACTCCTTCTCTTCATCTTCTCCTTCGAATAAAGGGGTTTTACCCTTGTCTTTTTTTTCATTTGTATAATCAAACTTCCGGTGTATTCTCCTTTGATACCTCTTCTCTCTATTAGTAAGAGAATATCCTTCTTCAGATGACATATTGTATTTTCAAGATATACAGGTTGTGCCAAGATTATGCTATGATACCACTGTAATATTCCCAAATGGGAAATGCAGGAATATAGTGCAAAATGCTGGAACAATAGTGTTAAACATCATATAAAAGCAAGAGGCCTATATGGATACCTTTCATTCATTATAACAGCAGCAAAATATGCATAAGAAATGGACCATAAGATGTACAACAAGAAAGAACAAACCTCCAATGGACCAAATCCATCAAAAGAGGTGATGCTACTATATAACAAGAGATAGAAGGATGATACATCACTATTTAAAAGGAACTGCTACATAAAATGGTTATACAACATATCTAGGGCTGATATGTGCCACAAAACATAGATCTGATATAGATCTAGGCATTATACAACCTCCTTTGAAGAACCCCTCTAGGGTTTTCAGCAAAACACCATGTACAAGATGGGAATCTAAGCCCTAGGGATGAAGATCCACTACAACATATAGATCTAGAAAGCGTGGCTGATCTGATACAAGAAATAATGCAACCTCCTCCAATAGACTCCCTAGATCAAGGGCTGATCCCTTCTTTAGAAAACCTCCTCTCCAAATGGTGTGCCAAAACCACCCTACAACTCCTCCCACAAAATAACGCAGATCTGAAAGAAACTGCACTGTATGGGCAAATAAATCAATGGCTTGAAGCCATGATATGAAAATAAGCACAAGGGCCTTCCTTAATATCCTCCCAATGGAGAGGAATGCTTCTCCACTGAAAATAAGCAATTAAATGACCCAAAGATGATCTCCACTGCTGCAACCTGCAAAAAAACTCAACCCTCAATAGGATCTATGTTGTAAATGAAAGATGAAACTTGGACTTAAGCCTAAAAGTGGAAAATGTAGTACAAGAATCCTCCAAGAGCTTCTCAATGGAAGAGGTGGGATTCTGAATCAAGAATACCCAGTGCTAAACAACACAACAATCTCATCTAAACAACCAGAGAAAGCTATATGTCTAAATAGACCATATATTCAGAAAGATAATATACCAATACATAATGAATATGGCTGCCATCCTCTTCCTTATATAATTTGTGAGCTTCCAAACCCTAAGCCCCATCCAATAATGCAACTACTTCCATAAAAATCATCTCCATATAAAACTACGATGTCACTCATTAATTGCCACTCCTCCATGACAACATTGTTGATTTGGTCAAAGTTGACCTAGTCAAGGTGTTCCATCCCCTTTTCACACCTAAAGGTGCTCAATTAAGCTACCAAGATATATCCTTTTCACATTGGCATTGCTTTATTCATTATTAAGGAAACTTGTTGACTTCCATTGCCCTCTCATTCATAAAACAAAGCAGAAAAACAAAAATTAATATTCCAACTAGCTCATGGCTAATTGGGAATATTACAGAGTGTTATTGATTATTGATTTTGTGGTCTGTATGACTTCTTGCACTCTCTAGTTGTTTAGCTGAGATTGCTGTGTTGTTTAGCACAAGGTGTTCCCGAGTGGGAATCCCACCTCTTCCCTTGAGGTATCCTCTAGGAAGAATATTGTACTATCATTTCCACACTTCGACATTCTCGCCAAGCTTTAGTATTCAACTACAGTGTAGTTTCTGTTCAGATCTGTGTTTTGTTGCAGGGTGTTCCAGTGGAGGGTTGAGAAACCCACTTTCTGAGCTAGTTTTTCAGGGGAGGAAGCATTATTCTCATTGGGAGATCAAAAAAGGAGTTTCTTGAGATTTATTTCACATCTTGGCACCGGTCCAACCTATTCCCATCGTCTACAGTGCATATTAACTCTTTGATTGCATTATTTTAGTGAGCATTTGCAGTGGAGGTTCTAGTGCTTGTTTTGGAGGGTGAGATCTTCAATGTTGGGATCAACCTTTCACTTTAAGGATCTATTGGAGGAGATCGATTCATTTAGATATAATTTTCATCCATCTCCATCCAATTATTCATTTGCAACTTCTATTCCGCCCTAGGGCCACATTATGGCATTTTGTACTTTTTGGTATTTCCGGAAACCCATCCTGGGTTGTCTTAGAAATGTGTTTGGGAGCCTTATACCATTGTAGCTCTGATACCACTGTAATATTCCCAAATGGGAAAATCAGGAATATAGTGCATAAAACTAGAAATAGAAATGTAAATCAACACATAAAATATAAGAATATCAAATAGCCATCATATTAATATCATAGCAGAAAAATGTATACAAGTTCTTGAGGAAACAGTCACTCAATTTAGGCAAAAACAAGCCTCAAGAGAAAATGTACATGAAACATGAAGAACACTGCTACACAATAACACCCAAGGCTGTGACAACATAATTTTATTAGAAATAATTGCTGCTGAAGAATGTAAATACATAGATCTGAAGTTATATGGCTCAAATAATGCTGGGAACAAAGGTCTAAGCTCCCAAGCACATTTTCAAGATAACCTAGAAAGGGTTTCCGTAAATACTAAAAAATGCAGAAATACAAATATGGCCCTAGGGATGAATAATCTGTACAACTGGATAGATGATAGGAGTTTACTGATCTGATCTAAAAATGTATCAAAACTCCTCCTATAGATTCTCCAAATAAGAGGTTGATCCTCTCATTTAAAATCTATATCCCCGAACTAGGGCTGCAAACCCTCTATTGCAATTGCACACTGAAATAATGCAATTTCTTCAGAAAACTGCACTGTAGCTGATAGCAATACCTTAGCCTGATGCTAGATGATGAAATAAGGCTCAAGGGTCCTCTTTTTTGGTCTCCCAATGGAAGGAAACTTTCCTCCAACTGAAATCAAGCAAGGAAGTGACCCAAATCAACTCTCCACTGCTGCACACTACAACACAAAAAAATACTCTGCAGATAGTGCATTGTACACCAAAGATGTAGTTTGGACTAATGTCGGATAGTGGAAAATGTAGTGCAATACTCGTCCATTGTTTTTTCTCATTTCATATCAACATAGACACATGCTTCTCATGATCTTCATATGTAAGATCCCTTGGAACTTCTTGCAAAGATACAAGATCTCCTCTAGTTGAAGAAATTTCTTCATCTCCATCTCCAAATAGAAGTAGATCTCCTCTTGCTATCACAGTGCTGGAGGATCTTTCTAGCTCTTCCTCTTCCTTCTCCTCATCAATGGATAGCACCTCATCATTAAGAGATCCTTTGTCTTGATCTCCTCTTGAAGGAGGAATCCTCAAGTCTTCTTCTTGAGAAGAAAATTCTTGCTAAAGTGGGGCTTTTTCCCTAGGCAAAGCATGTTACAGATATTTAACCCCCTCAAATTTTTTTTGAAATGGATTTGGTTTCATGGATCCTTCCAACTCATGCAAAGGTTCTGACTTCTCGGGTTTGGTTTTATCTCCCAAGGAAGTTTCAGATTGTTTCGAATCAAATAATTTCACTAACCTCCTAGTGAACTTTGCATAAGTAGATATATTTGCATTATTTAACAAATAAGAATCAAATAACCACCAAGCATAAGTCTTACCTTCAAGATGCAACACTGATACTCTAATGGCTTCCTCTTCTAAAACTTGATGTAGCTGGAAATATGTGTCTAGCTTCTTTACCCAAGCCTTGGCTATGCTCTTGGGTGACCCATCAAAAGTAGGTAGGAAGAATCTACCCAAAGTGTGCTGCATGCACCCTCTTCTTCTTTTGTGATTACTAGGTCTCCTCTCTTATTTTAGTTGACAAAACCCTTGGAAGCTTAGATGCTCCTTGAATATTCTAGACTAAGATTCATATTCTTTGAGATAGTCACCAAGAGTCTCCTCATTTGGTGTTTATCCTCCTCCTTCTTCTTCTCTTGCCAAGAATGTATGCATGGTACCACATTGTAGATCTGATTGTGCGGCTGAATGCTCACACACATAATACGAAGAACTGGAGATTTCTTCATGTGTAAATCTTCTTAAGGGATCTTCATCTCTTTCCCTCCGCATTCCTTTGATTTCTCTTTTAAGCTCATGCATAGTTTGGAGAATAAGTTCTGAAAACCTCTTTTCTCCATTTCTCCAAATAATGGAGACTTTCCTTTGTCTCTTTTGTGAGCCTTCTCTTTTCTTTGAGAAGCTTCTTCTTCTTCTGATAACATAGATGCAATGCATTCATACGTTGAGCCAAGATTATGCTCTGATACCACTGTAATATTCCTAAATGGGAAAAGCAGGAATATAGCTCATAATAATGGAAATAGAAGCAATAATTAACACATTACATGTGAGCCAATTGATATATCCATGGTATTATGTATAACAGCAATAAATAAGTACAAGATCTTCGGGATCAAGCCCCTCAAGATAGGCAAAAGAAGCCTCCAATGCCAAAATTCACCTAAAAACAAGTAATACACTGCTACACAACGTACTAAAGAAAGAAAAATGTAGTTTTGGTGACTAATACTACATCTAGGACATATAAATAAATGGATCTGATAAGATCATGCTCATACAAGGCCAAAAATGGAGATCTATGCTCCCATACACTTTCCCAAGACAACCCAGGAAGGGTTTCTGGAAATACACAAAATACAAATGGTGGATGTAAAGCCCTAGGGCTGAAGATTCACTACAAATGAAGAACATAGAAGGAGGTGGCTGAATATGATGTAGATCTGGAAGACTCCTCCAAAAGAACCCTCTCAATTAAGGGTTGATCCCTTCAATGGAAATCAAACACTCCAAATGGAGCACTGAACTTGCCCCTGCAACAACTCACCAAAATAACGTAGATCTGGATTGGAATTGCATTGTAGGGGATAAAATCAACTTATCTTGATGCCAAATATGTCAAATAAGCCCAAGGGGCTCCTTTAATGGCCTCCCAATGGAATGAAACCTTCCTCCATTGCAAAACTAGCTCAGAAAACACCCAATAAGATCTTCCACTGCTGCACCCTGCAACTCAACACATCCATCAAAAAAAACTACGCTGTACCACAAGACTGAAGCTTGGTCTAAAACTTGAATGTGGAAATCTAGTGCAAAGCTCTTCCAAGAGGCCTCTCAAGGATATAGGTGGGATTTCCGATCAAGAACACCTGGTGCTAAACAACTCTACAATCTTAGCTAAACAAGTGAAGAAAGCTTATATGTCTAAACAAACCATATAATCAAAAAACATAACATATCATAACATGAATAATATGGATGTCATCCTCTTCCTTTTATAAGAAATGAGCTTCCAAACCCTAAGCCCAATCCATTAATGACACTACTTCCATGCAATGTGTTCTAAAACTGTGTTGTACCTCATTGAATGCCACTCCTCCATGACAACGTTGTTGATTTGGTCAAAGTTGACCTAGTCCACATGCTCTAGCCCCTGTTCACACCTTAGGGTACTTTATTAAGCTGAAAAGATGATCCACTGTCACATTAGAAGTGGTTTTATTCCTAATAAAGAGATTTAGGGGTCTCCCTACCCACTTATTCATCAAACAAGAAATCAAAATTAGATTTTAATATTCCAATTAGCTGCATGCTAATTTAGGAATATTACAAAAATGACCAAAAAGGGGGCAGATTATTGCCCCCAACCTCCCTCCACAAATAATCTCAACGTTCACATTGTGCAACACATGCAATCATTTGATCACTCAATTCCTATATTTATGATCACTTATCAAATGGTACCTAATTACTCCAATAGTTCAAAGGGAGTGGAGAACCAAAGAGCAATAGTCTTCTATGATTTTTCACGAAAATCATGAAGCTCGACATTGTACTTACATCCCCCAATTTTGACCTATGTTATACGTCATATGATCATTGATCACCAAATACCCGAATGTAACCGATTTTGAACCTAGGTAGCCCCATCATCACCAAAACCCTAGGAAGGCTAAGGTGACCAATCATACTAGAAGGGCATGAAACCATCCAAGAACAACATGTGTTTATGCGATAGAAAGGGCCACACGGTCAATCAATGTCAGGAAATCAAGAAACTCATTGATAGTATTCGCATGGTCACCACGATACCGCATATCCATCTCTCTAATCAATAGAATATCACACGCTACTATTGGATGATTTTCTCGCAATTCCAACACACTATGAATTGTGAATACCTCCCATGGTTACGAGTAGCAAGAGAATCATTGAGTTTGGACTCACTGGAGGAGCCACATCAACCAAGACCAAAGACTCAAAGATGGCAGAAGCACAAAATTTCCCAATGCCCAATCATCTCCAAGCATCCACTTCTGGCATGGAGAGTAGTTTTTGTTCTCATACCATCTACTCAATAGGCACCTTTACTCATGCACCATTTGCACGAGCCATAACCATGAAACAAATACATGCCCCATAATGAAAAAATTTCGGCACCTCTGCATTCAACATAGCTTCCAAGTACAGGAAGGTGCACGTACCCTTAACACACCACCAGAAGAGCATGATTTTTATCTCAAACAAACAATCCTAACGAAAATTATTCCACTAGTTGATGTTGGTGACACAAAAAACCATATATGATGCATCTCATCAGGCATGGGAAACATGACTTGTGTTTTCTGCTCATCTTTCATTGGTGTCAAGACTGTTAGGGTCCTATAAATATAGGATTCACAATTTTGATTTGACTCTGTTAAAATTCTTGAAATATTGTACATACTTTTGCTTTCTACAAACGTATTCCCAAATTAAAAGATGAAAAGAGGGTATGTCCTAAAATAAAAATCAAAGGACAAAAAGAAACAAACATCAAAAAAAGAATATTAAATATGAACCCCATCAAAAATATATCATGAAAGTGTTTCAAGTTTAATTGCCACTACTTTAGTTTACTTTTTCAAATAAGATTGTGTGCAGCTTGTCCTAAATGCCACAATCCCTGAGGGTCAAATAGCTTAAACTTGACCTCTCATGCTTTAAATCTCATGTTGTTAGATAGAGAATAAAGATTTTTCAAACAGTTTAAACTTGATAAATCAGTAGATAAGATAGAGAATAAATGAGGAGCTCAAAAGTTTAATCTGAGCCCCCGGATGAATAAGGTTAGAATTAGATAGTTTTTATGTTTTGAAAGAAAATTTATTTAGGGTTGCAAGCTCAAATGCGCCCATGCAAATGAAGTAAAAAATGTTAGAATAATTATGGGTAGGTAGAAAGCAGTTGTGAAAGGCATGTAATAAAGCATCATCGGGAAAATTACTAATTTCCCCTCCCCCACAATGATCTAATATTCAAAACCTTCAGTTAAAGAGGCTTAGAGCATTACTCTGACTTCTGTTGGGACCAGACCCAAGGCTCGATAACTGATTGGTTAAAAATATTGAATTCCTACATAAAACCCATTTTCATCAACATTTACCCTTCATCAATAATCATGATCCCTTTTCCTAAGTAAAAACCCATTTTTACTTAGTAAAAGTCAAAAACCTAAATATTTAATTTCATTTCCCTTTCAAAATGTTCAAAATCCATGAAATACATTTTAACCTAAGTTAAAAAGTGTGAAAAAACAAAAGAAACAACAATGCTTTATTTTGTCTCTCATTTTTCACTTTATTTTAGAGTTAAACATGTGTTTTAATATCCCCTACACTTCACCCATTATTTCATACTAACTACTAACTATATATATTAATTACCTAAGTTACACCCTCCCGTATAATATTAAAATCCCTTAATATTAAATAAACCCACAAAAACCCTTTATTATTACTTTAACCCAATGTTTAAATACCCCATGTGCGCAATATTATCCCCACCCATCAACCCATTGGTTTAAAATTATTAAAATAACAAAGTATACCCCGCCCCCTATAGTTTTAAAACAATTGTCAAAAGTTGAGAAACTATATAATAAAAATCCGTGCCCATATGTATAATTAAAATGTTGGCAAATGTTTTAATTAACACATAAAACTTAGCCCTACCATCTATAAACTAAGGCTTGAACTTATTAAAATGTTTATTTCTAAAGTTTAAAACTCATCCCCGCCACATTGATAAGCCCTGGCCCCACTCCCCAATCCCGACGCAACTTCCCAATCAATCTGGGTCGTTCGCATTCAAACCCCAGATCTGACGGTTGAAAAACAATATCACGCAGAAAACATGCGCGGTCACTCCCAGCTCATTTTTGTGTGAAATGGGCGGTTTTATGATTTCCTCTCTCCTCCACGTGCTCGATTCTCATTGGATAATGTGGGTTAGCTCTAAAACTGCTTAGTGCCCAAATGTTCCGCGATAACCATTTCCAGTTTTCTGCCTTAAGCACCAAAACCGCTCTCTACTTTGACATGATCGTCATTCAATGCTTATTTCTAAACCTAAAACCTTATAAAAAGCTTCATATTATGCATATAAAAGCCCTTTTTCTTTGTTATCTATGCGTTCATCCTCCCGATTGAAAAGAAACAAGACTTGTACGTTGTTTTCACTCCTATAAAAGCCAGAAAAAGCTATTGCAACTGCTATTAAGACCATTGAAAACCTCAGCTTGTTTCAGAGACCTCCAAAGCCATCAGAACCTCTCCGACACCTCATAAATCTTGATCAAACCTCAAGTTTCAAATACTTTAACCTTTTTTAATTAAAGTTGAAGAAATTTATCTTTTTTTAGAACTTTAGAAAACCTTTGAAAGATTCAAACTATTGTACCAATGGTCAGAATCTAGAATTGTAACACTCAATTACTTAGTGCCAACTGAGTTAAAACATGCATCAGAGTTAAAGTGTAACAGTGAAAGTCAGAGTGAAAGTCAAATCAGTAAAAACAAAGCAGTCAAGGTAAAAGTAAAAGTAAATACATAGGTAGTAATGGTTAAACAAAGATGAAAATACTTTCACCAACAATGAAATTTATCCAAAGTGAAAGTAAAAACAGTGAAAAGAACAAAAAGGTTGAAAGATGAAAATAGAGCTAGAAGGGACATTTTTGCAGAAATTTCCTATTTAAGTCATTGTTTTGCAGAAACTATTGTGACCAATCCAAGATGAATTTTACAAAACTGAAGGAATTTTATGTTCCTAAGATGTCCAGCTACAGAAATCTCTCTCACTTTTCTAACAACCATTATGGCTTTGGAAATATTAAACAATATTGAAAGCACTTTTTGTAGAAAATTCCTGTTAAGTCATCATTTTGCAGAGAATATTGTGGCCAATATGAAATACATATTACAAACCTGAAGGATTTTTTTGTTCCTAAGAGACCCTTCTATAAAAACCTATCTCAGTTTTTACACAGGTATTACATAATGAGAGATACATGCACATATTTACAGCCTATGTTTCAGACTATGCAAAGCTCTATTTTAAACATATTTTTATAGACCCTAGTTTGACCAGCTGGAATTGAATTTTGGGAAACTGAGAGAGGTTTATATTAGTAACATATTTATCTACAAAAACCTCTTTTAATTTTTACATATATATTTCGTATGGAGAAATAAAATGGTATCATTGGACCCCAACTTTTGCAGAATTTCTGGAGAAGAATGCACAAAGAAAGGAAACAGTTAGTGACTTGGATGCCTCATCGTCAAATAAGAGTTGATATCAAATTAGAATTATCTTATTTTTCACCATCAATCCATAAGTATAGTGCCAAATATATTCATTATTTTTGAGTGTCATTTTATTAAGTTTTATTTATGTAATACAATTTGAGATATTTGTAAAACAATCTCGATATTGTTTCAAGATATTCTAGTCTAGAATTTGTATAAATACTTCATCCTTCGAAGTATTATTGTGGAATAAATTGTTGAATATTTCTATAGTCATTTCTTCTTGGAATTAAAGCTTTTTTGTGTCAAATCTTGAGTTAGCGGGCTGGATAGAAACAAATTGGCATCATATTTCAGGATTCCTGTGATAAGCTATTTGGAGTGAAGTATTTCCTCACTTGTCATTGTTATCTTTCTTTGTTACATGCATACATCTTTGTTTTTTATAAATATGAATGAATAAATAGGAATATTACTATAGGATTTTTTAAAAGCACCCTATTTTTAACTAGTTATCATTTGAATTTTTTCCTCTAATTACCAGTGTAGGGAATCCTTAATTGCTCCCTTTCTCGTTTGACCTCTTCCTACTACTTCCTTTTCCAAATCAAAGGATTCTTAATTTCCCTTTATCCCGATCATACCACCTCATAAAAACAACTTTCCAAGATCTTCAAGGGTTATCTATCTTTCCCTGAAAACATTTGATTTTTTGGCCTTGATCCTAGTTCTGTTTTCTTGATTTTAACTCCTTAGCCTAATGGACAAACATATTTCCCACTATCCATCTCATTAAGTGATTTTTCCCACCAAACCAAACAAACCAAAACCAATTTTCACATTTATAACTAGCCTAATATCTTATAATCAAAACAAAGTTAAAATTTATAGAGAGATCCCTCTCTAAACCCTACGAAGGCTAGACCCTAGAGTTTAAAAGTTGGTCTGTGGTTACCTCGGACCATTTATTTCTTTAACCTTGAGAAATTACTGAGTGATAACATATTGGCAACCCCACTAGGGAAACTAACATTTTCTTCAGAAATATTTTACAGGTTCGGATATGATTTATGATGGTGGACAACGATTAGATACACAAAGGTTAAAATCATCCACCTGGCGACTCCAAATCAATCTCACAATCAAGACTCCACTGGAGGAATGAACCTGAAAGAACAATATGGAAAGATTAGGTTTTAAACTTGGATCTTAATCCAAGATATTATGTTCTTTCTCATTAAGAATTTTTTTCAATGTATATTGTATTTTAGAAAAGATCTTAGATTAGTTTTTAATTATTTTCCTTTGAATATTATAAGTACTAATTCTCTTAATCTCTTTGACCAGCTTTCTTCTGAATCTAATGATGATCATTTTCCAATTAAGAAGCCTCAAATAATCAAGACTGATCTTACAATCCTTGTACATATTCCTATACCATATAAAGTTCCAGATAGATATAAGCCCCTTATTTTACCTCTTATACTCCATGATTTCACTGATAACTATTACAAATTTCTTCCCAAGTTTGATAGAGAAAATAATAACATCACTGCCCAAAAACATATTCAAGGTTTTGAAAATTATATGGATTTATTTGAGATTAATGAGGATGATGTTAAAATCAGATTTTTTGCTCTTTCTTTTCAAAATAGAATAAAAATTTGGTTCAAGAATCAACCTATTGCAAGCATCTCAAATTTCCAACAACTTTCCAAAAAATTTCTTGACAGATGGATAATTAAATTCAATATTTTTGTGATCATAGAAGAATATAATCAGTTAAAAAGACATCCAAATGAAACAATACAACAATTTTCTGACAGATTTAATCAAGTTTATTATTCAATGCCAGAAAATATTAGACCTCCTCATGATTCATCTCTCTTACATTATCCAATTTCCTTTGATCCAAAAATAGAATTTCAGTTAAGAGAAAGAGAGCCAGAAACACTTGAACAAATGAAAAATATTGCAATTGATGTAGAATTTAATTTGAAAATTAGACATGAAAAATTTAAGGCAGAAGAAGTAGAGAAGAAAAACATTAAAGAGGTAAAACTCAGCCTTTTGGTAAGAAAAATAGATGAAATCATACAAAATATCACTATGAAAGATGAATTTTTTGTTCAAAATCACCATGAAGAAATAGAAGGGGTTGATAGCCATGAACGAATTCCTACTAATTCCAATTATCATAGATCAGAAAATGGATTTATAGATCAATATGTGGAAGAGGAATCTAACGATTTAATGTGTTAGTTTTATGACAT
The DNA here is from genome assembly GCA_034641835.2 of Pinus albicaulis. Lineage (NCBI taxonomy): Eukaryota > Viridiplantae > Streptophyta > Pinopsida > Pinales > Pinaceae > Pinus > Pinus albicaulis. Next base: position 1,295,656,395 of record CM076580.1, on the reverse strand, counting down.
TCCTTCTTTTGATGATGTGCCTAAGTATGATCATTATGATGATAGTTATGTTCTCTAAAATCAAGCTAACTTTACAGAGCAATCAGAAGCTAGTTTGTGGGATGAGGAAACTCAGTTTCAGCAACCATAATACAGTGATCAGCCAATACAGATCAACCATGAAAGTGAGGAAGAAAAAGAAAAAAATTTGGAAATAAGTGAAGGTTCTTTACCTCTTTGTTTTTCTTCATTTCAATTCATTAGAGACAACTTTCATGCCATCAATAATCAGTAGTCTTTAGGAATTATTATTGACAACAAATAAGATAATCAAACTCTTGATCAGGATATTTTAGTTTCACAATTGTAGTTATCAGTTCCCATTGAAATACATGATCAAATGACACAAGAAAGTTCCATACCACTATGTTTTGAATCATTTCAGATTTTAAAGGAAATGTGGTATAACATCACTAAAGAAAAGGATAAGCAACTTGTTGAAGTTTATGAAGTCCCATGGAATTCCATATCTAATAAATTGCAGCCATCCTCACAAGTTTTTCATGATCCAATATCAGATATGTTGGATAATGAATGCATTCAAATCCTTTCACCATTAACTAACTATGAGTTTCAGAATCAAGTTGAAAAAGGTTTTAGCAGTCAAAAATTACAATCAGTAGGAGTATCATCATAAAACTTATCTGAAAGTTTGCAGGGAGATAAATATGAAAATAACATTTCAGTTTCATGGCATGGAGGCCATCCAGAACAGATGTACAATTGCTTAGATCAATTAAACATTAGTGCATATATCTTGGAAGATCTCTTTGAAAATTTTCTAGAGTCAACAAAGGAAATCAAGTATTTCCTTATCATCTCATTTGTTGACAAGTTTTTAATAGGTTGTAGAATTACAGTTTTGACAATCAACAAGCACATGCAACAAAATAACTCAATGTATATAATGCTTGAATGGTTGCATTGGATATTTCATTTTACCTAACCAATAGTTGGACAACTGATTAGAGTAAATAGATAGGATTTCATCTTATTTCAGTATTTAGTTTTCATCTAGTTTGAAATAATTCATTAAGATTTGAAGCCAAGGAAAAGGCCCTAAGATATTTATTATTTAGTAGTTTGGTTTGAAGGTTGCAGCACCTTTTAGTCTCAGATCAGATTTTAGTTTGCAGAAAAAGGTGTAAATTCAGTTCAAGAGTTTTTAGTCACAGCATATGCATGTTTGGGGTTGGCCCAATGGATCAGGCTACTAGTCGACAGTGTTCTTGAAATCTCACAAGGAGATTTCATCCCCATGTGAAGTTGTTGTTAGGGTCCTATAAATATAGGATTCATAATTTTGATTTGACTCTGTTAAAATTCTTGAAATATTGTACATACCTTTGCTTTCTACAAATGTATTCCCAAATTAAAAGATGAAAAGAGGGTATGTCCTAAAAGAACAATCAAAGGACAAAAAGAAACAAAGATCAAAAAAAGAATATTAAATATGAACCCCATCAAAAATAGATCATGAAAGTGTTGAAATTTTAAATGCCACTGCTTTAGTTTACTTTTGTAAATAAGATTGTGTGCAACTTGTCCTAAATTCCACAATCCATGAGGGTCAAACAACTTAAACTTGACCTCTCATGCTTTAAATCTCATGTCGTTAGATAGAGAATAAATATCTATCAAACAGTTTAAACTTGACAAATCAGTAGATAAGATAGAGAATAAATGAGGAGCTCAACAGTTTAATCTGAACCCTCGGATGAAATAAGGTTAGAATTAGATAGTTTTTATGTTTTGAAAGAAAATTGATTTAGGGTTGCAAGCTCAAATGCACCCATGCAAATGAAGTATAAAATGTTAGAATAATGATGGGTAGGTAGAAAGAAGTTGTGAAAGGCATGTAATAAAGCATCATCGGGAAAAATTACTAATTTCCCCTCCTCCACAATGATCCAGTATTCAAAACCTTCAGATAAAGAGACTCAGATCATTTCTCTGACTTCTGTTGGGACTGGACCCAAGGTTCGATAACTGATTGGTTAAAAATATTGAATTCCTACATAAAACCCATTTTCATCAACATTTACCCTTCATCGATAATCATGATCCCTTTTCCTATGTAAAAACCCATTTTTACTTAGTAAAAGTAAAAAACATAAATGATTAATTTCATTTCCCTTTCAAAACTCTCAAAACCCATGAAATACATTTTAACCTAATTTAAAGAGTGTGAAAAAACAAAAGAAACAACAATGCTTTATTTTGTCTCTCATTTTTCACTTTATTTTAGAGTTAAACATGTGTTTTCATATCCCCTACACTTCACCCTTTATTTCATACTAACTACTAACTATATATATTAATTACCTAAGTTACACACTCCCGTATAATATTAAAATCCCTTTATATTAAATAAACCCACAAAAACCCTTTATTATTACTTTAAACCAATGTTTAAATACCCCATGTGCGTAATATTATCCCTGCCCATCAACCCATTGGTTTAAAATTATGAAAATAAAAAATAATACCCCACCCCCTATAGTTTTAAAACAATTGTCAAAATTTGAGAAATTATATAATAAAAATCTGCGCCCATATGTATAATTAAAACGTTGGAAAATGTTTTAATTAACACATAAAACTTAGCCCTGCCATCATATAAAATAAGGTTTGAACTTATTAAAATGTTTATTTCTAAAGTTTAAAACCTTTCCCCACCACATTGATAAGCCCTGGCCCCACTCCCCAATCTCGATGCAACTTCAAAATCAATCTAGGCCGTTCGCATCTGAACACTAGATCTAATAGCTGAAAAACAATATTGCGCAGAAAACATGCGCGGTCACTCCCAACTCATTTCTGCATGAAATGGGTGGTTTTAGGATTTCCTCTCTCCTCCATGTGCTCGATTCTCATTGGATCGTGTGGGTTGGCTCTAAAACTGCATACCACCCAAATGTTGCACGATAACCATTTCTGGTTTTCTGCCTTAAGCGCTAAAACCGCCCTCTGCTTTGACATGATATTCATTCAATGCTTATTGCTAAACCTAAAACCTTATAAAAAGCTTCATATTATGCATAAAAAATCCATTTTTGTTTTTTATCCGTGTGTTCATCCTCCTAATTGAAAAGAAACAAGACTTGTATGTTGTTTTCAATCCTATAAAAGCCAGAAAAAGCTATTGCAACTGCTATCAAGAGCACTGGAAACCTTAGTTTGTTTCAGAGACCTCCAAAGTCATCAGAACCTCTCCGATGTGTCATAAATCCTGATCAAACCTCAAGTTTCGAATACTTTAACCTATTTTAATCAAATTTGAAGAAATTTATCCTTTTTTCAGACCTTTAGAAACCCTTTGAAAGATTCAAACTCTTTTACCAATGCTCAGAATCCGGAACTGTAACACTCAATTACTCAGTGCCAATAGAGTTAAAACCTCCTTAACCAGATCTTATTCCATAGGTCTTTCAAAAAGCCTTCAATCACCTCCCTACAGGCCTCTATTTAATTAACAATTATTTTGTTTTGCATGTCATTAGCAAAAGGATAATTTGGATAAAACAATCTAAATACTAGTTAAAGATCTTTCTTACTCCAAAAGTTGACAAAGAAAAGAATTTTAAATGATATTACTTAACAAAAATATTCCAGGCAGCAGAATAGAAAGAATTCATTTATGCAGAGAGAGATAAATTTTCATAGTAAATGGTAAAAGTGAAATGAGAATTCCCAATGACAGTGAAAACATAAACAGTCAACGAGCATTAGAGTTAAAGTGTATCTGTAAAAGACAGAGTGAAAGTCAAATCAGTAAAAACAAAGCAGTCAAGGTAAAAAGTAAAATTAAATATAGAGGCAGTAGTGGTTAAACAGAGATGAAAATACTTTCACCAACAATGAAATTTATCCAAAGTGAAAGTAAGAACAGTTAAAATAACAAAAAGGTTAAAAGATGAAAATAGAGCAAGAAAGGACATTTTTGCAGAAATTTCTTGTTTAATTCATTGTTTTGCAGAAACTATTGTGACCAATCCAAGATGATTTTTGCAAAACTGAAGGAATTTTATATTCCTGAGATGTCCAGCTACAAAAACCTCTCTCACTTTCCTAACAACCATTATGGGTTTGGAAATATTAAACAATATTGAAAGCACTTTTTGCAGAAAATTCTTGTTAAGTCATCATTTTGCAGAGAATATTGTGGCCAATATGAAATACATATTACAAACCTGAAGGAGGTTTTTGTTCCTAAGAGACCCTTCTATAAAAACCTATCTTAGTTTTTACACATGTATTACATAATGAGAGATACATGCACATATTTACAGCCTATGTTTCAGACTATGCAAAGCTCTGTTTTAAACATATTTTTACAGACCCTAGTTTGACCAGCTGGAATTGAATTTTGGGAAACTGAGAGAGGTTTATTTTAGTAACATATTTATCTACAAAAACCTCTTTTAAGTTTTACATATATATTTTTTATGGAGAAATAAAAAGGTATCATTGGACCCCAATTGTTTCAGAATTTATGGAGCAGAATGCACAAAGAAAGGAAACAATTAGTGACTTGGATGCCTCATCATCAACTAAGAGTTGATATTAAATTAGAATTATATTATTTTTCACCATCAATCCATAATTATAGTGCCAAATATATTCATTAGTTTTGAGTTTCCTTTTATTAAGTTCTATTTATGTAATACAGTTTGAGATATTTGTAAAACAATCTCGATATTTTTTCAAGATATTCTAGTTTAAAATTTGTATAAATACTTCATCCTTTGAATTATTATTGTGGAATAAATTGCTGAATATTTCTATAGTCATTTTTTCTTGGACTTAAAGCTTTTTTGTGTCAAATCTCGAGTTAGCAGGCTGGATTGAAACAAATTGGTATCATATTTCAAGATTCCTGTGATGAGCTATTTGGAGTGAAGTATTTCCTCACTTGTCATTGTTATCTTTCTTTGTTACGTGCATACATCTATGTTTTTTCTAAATCTTAACGAATAACTAGGAATATTACTATAGGATTTGTTAAAAGAACCCTATTTTTAACTAGTTATCATTTGAATTTTTTCCTTTGATTACCAGTGTAGGGAATCCTTAATTGCTCCCTTTCTCGTTTGACCTCTTCCTACTACTCCCTTATGCGGATCAAAGGATTCTTAATTTCCCTTTATCCCGATCATACCACCTCATAAAAATGACTTTCCAAGATCTTCAAGGGTTACCTATCTTTCCCTGAAAACGTTTGTCTTTTTGGCCTTGATCCTAGTTCTGTTTGCTTGATTTTGACTCCTTAGCCCAATGGAAAAACAGATTTCCCACTATCTATCTCATTAAGTGATTTTTCCCACCAAACCAAATAAACCAAAACCAATTGCACAATCACAAATATCCTAATATCTTATAATCAAAACAAAGTTAAAATTTATAGAGAGAGCCCTCTCTGAACCCTAGGAAGGCTAGATACTAGAGTTTAAAAGTTTGTCTTTGGTTACCTCAGACTATTCCTTTCTTTAACCTTGAGAAATTATTGAGTGATAACAAAGACCTCCAGAACTACCACAATATTAGTAGTACCGTCGATGGTGCAAACCCAACTTGTCTGCATCCTATCAACCTCGTCTGGTTCCATGGCATCAACCATAAAATCATAGTCATGTCTATCAACCAGCACTTTTATGCCTGAACTAATTCCTCACGACCTCGCACAAACCAATTTCCCCTTAGAAATCTTGTTTCACTCTGACGAAGATATTCTAGAGGCCATGATAGAACCAGATTTTCCGTGGGACTCAATGCATCACCACTCATTTTTTCTTCCTGAAAAAAAATTGGGCTTAGAAACCCAAAAGCCCAGGATATATACGCCATTGAATCTAAATAATTCCTTCCATATGGGAAGGTATATTGGTTCAAAAACCCTATCCCAATGCCAAATGCATTCGAAGAAGGGAATATGTCGAATATTTCGCCAACCATTAAGGTGAATATCTCAAGAAAACCAGTTAAAAACTGTTATGAAACCAACTCCAAAAATAGAAGGAAAGAGAGATCAACGCCTTAGAAATACGCCACTTCGAGGGGGAAACCTCTAATACATTACATAAATGAAAAATTCTTGGATGATACAAATGAAAAAACCTCCTTTCTATATATAGGAGTCCATGGGGCCACAATGTTATCCTAGCCGAACTAACAATAATAATGTAAGGGCGTAATAATAACAATATGGGGGTTACATGGGTACAACAATAACAATAAGGGGGTTACACTAACAAAAATAAGGGATTATACTAGTAATATAGGGACCTAACATGCTCCTCTCCTTTAAAAAGGTGTTGTCCTCAATGCTTGAGTAGCTCCGGGTGCTTCAGTATAAAATTCTCATCCTCCCATTTAGAATCTTCAATTGGTAAGTTCTTCCATTTGATGAGATATTCTGAAATTGATCGATTTCGTAGTTTTCAAGTTCTTATTTCCGTGACTTCTTCAAGTTCCAATATGGTTTTCTATTCATCATCAAGTTCTGGCAATATTGTTTGAATTTGAATTTTGTCCCCTATAACCTTCTTTAAGCATGAAACATGGAAAACTAGATGCACTTGCGAAGAAGCAGGAAGCTCCAATTTGTATGCCATTGTACCAATATTTTGCAAAACCTTGTAAGGACCATAGTACTTTGGCGATAATTTATTATCCTTCTTAGCTTTCTTGAGGGACATTTGTTTGTATGGGTGTAGCCATAAAAATACCCAGTCTCCTACATCAAAATTTCTCTCACTATGATGTTAATTTGCATGTTGCTTCACTCGATTTTGTGCCAAATTCAGGTTATCCTTTAAGAGTTGTAGAACTTCTTGTTGATGCTCGGTGTGATCTTCCACTGCTTTAACCCTAGAACTTTCCCTTAAAGAATATGTGATGGATGGTGGATGATATCCATAAAGTTCCATAAATGGGGTAATTTTTGCTGCAGTATGGAAGGAAGTGTTATACCACCATTTAACGAGAGGTAACCATTTGACCCATTGTGCTTTCTTATCAGATACAAAACAACGAAGATATCCCTCCAAACATTTATTCACTATCTCAGTTTGACCATCAGATTGAGGATGATAAGATGAGCTATGAGCTAGTTGAGTACCCAAACAAGAAAATAATTCCATCCAAAAATTTCCAGTAAAAATGGGATCTTTGTCACTTACAATAATCTTTGGGTTTCCATGTAGCTTTTGAATTATTTTCATAAATGCAGTAGCAACTGTAATTACTTTAAATGGATGATTTGTGCATAAAAGTGTGCATACTTGGTAATTCTATCAACTACCACCATGATGACACTCTTTCCTTCGAACTTAGGTAAACTTGTGATAAAATACATTGAAATCTCCTCCCAACGTTGACTTGGAATGGATAAAGGTTGTAGAAGACCCGGGGTATTAATTCTCTCAACTTTATTTTTCTGGCAAACCAAACATTCCGCCACAAACTTTTGAATATCAGATTTAAGGCCATCCCAAAGAAATTATTTCTTCACCCTGTGGTAAGTTTTTAAAAATCCAGAGTGTCCTCCTAAAGGAGAAGTGTGTAATTCCAAAAGAATCTTTTGTTTTAGTTGGGAATTATTGCAAATATATAAGCAATATTTGTACCATAAGGAATAATTTTTCCAACTAAATGTATCGGATGTACTAGGATCTTGCTGCAACTTTGGAATGAGTGTCCACACTTCTTCGTCCTTCTTCCATTCATCCCTTGCTTCGGTTATCCAATCTGGTTGGATAATAGAAATGGCACAAAGCAATGATTCCACCTCTTCATCCTTTCTTGAGAGTGCATCTGCAGTAACATTTAGCTTCCCTTTTTTGTAGATGATTTCAAAGTCATAACCCAACATCTTTGTGACCCATTTTTGCTGCTCTTCTGAAGATAGTCTTTGTTCCAAAAAGTGTTTAAGACTATCATGATCATTTTTTACCTTGAATTGTATTCCCATTAGGTAAGGTCGACATTTCTTTAGTGCATGTAGCATTGCCAAAATTTCCTTCTCATAAATATCCTTTTTTAAATACTTTCCTTTGATTGGATGACTTTCAAAAGAAATGGGTCTTCCTTCTTGCATTAAAACAACACCAATTCCATTTCTTGAGGCATCACATTCCACAATAAAGGTTTTTGTGAATTTTGGCATAGCTAAGACTAGTGCTAGGCACATTGCCTCTTTAATATGCTCAAAGGCCTTAGTTTCTTCAAGATTCCATGAAAATGCATCTTTCTTCAATAATGTTGTTAGAGTTGCTACTATTCTCCCGTAATTCTTAACATACTTGCGATAATACCCTGTTAACCCAAGAAATTCGCGCAACTACTTTATGGTTGTGGGGACTTTCCATTCCTTAATGGATTTGATTTTGTTAGGGTCTACCTTAACACCCTCATGAGATATAATATGACCTATATATTCCACCTCTTGTACTCAAAAGTGTAATATTCCCAATTTTCCATGAGCTAATTGGAATATTCATTTTCGATTTATTTTTCCTTTTGAAGAATAAAAGTGTAAAGGAGGTCTATAATACTCCTAAACCATGGATAAATCAATGCCAAATGTGAAAATGATAAATATTGGTTTTTTTAACAAGCACCCTTAGGTTTGGAAGGGGCTGGATGTTTTGACTGGGTCAACCTTGATCAAATCTACAATATTGTCTTGGAGGAGTGGCCATCAATGAGACACAACACAGTTTTAGTTGGAAATGGTTTGTGTGAAAAAAGCTATTTCTTTGAAGGTGGTGTAGGGTTTGCAAGCTCTTAACTTATAAAAGGAAGAGGATGGCAGGATGAGAAGGTTTTTGAATGATATTGATATTTTTATGTATTTTCTATTTATACATACAGCTTTCTTTGGTTGTTTAGCCTAGATTGCAAATGTTGTTTAGCATTGGGTGTTCCTAATCGGGAATCCCACCTCTTCCCATTGAGTAGCTCTTGGGAGAGTCTTGTATTTCATAGTCCACTATCTGGATGAAGGGAAAGCTTCTTCTTCCAACTACAACATAGATCCTGTTAAGGGTTTGGTTTGTCTTTGAAAGTTGCGGCAAGTGGAGGTGAGATCTACTCAGATCTAGACCATTTCAGTGCTCCTTTTCAGTGGAGAAGTCTTCTATTCCATTGGTAAGATAATATTGGACATCTTGAGCTTCATTTTCTAATCTTGGCATGTGGCCAATAATGTTCTAAACCCTACATTGTAGTATTTCTTCCAGAACTGCATTATTCCTGTAGGTGTTGTTGTAGGGTGTTTTGGCACATCATTTGGAGAGCTAGTTTTCAAGTGTTGGGGATTTTCCCTTTACTTTGAAGATCCGTTGAAGAAGGATCGCTGTATTTTTCATATCATATTTGATCTGTACATTTCTGAATATTTCTGAATCATTGAATATTGTTGCAAATCTGAAACTTAGATCTTAGATCTGTTGCTTGTACATGGTTTAATGCTAAAAACACCAAGGGGATCTGAAAGAGGAGCCTGTCTAGTGTATGGATCTGTTGCAGATATGAATTTTCATGCACAGATTTGCTCTAGATCTAAAATTTAATCAACAACTGTTGCAGCCTAATAAAATAACACTACCAAGGAAGTTTCAACCTATATGTATGGTTGCAACACCTCATTTTGAGGATTTTCTTCAATAGGAGCCTTCTATTTCCTATTATACATCTTATGGGCCATATTTTATATCTGATTTGTTGCTGTAAATACATTCAAAAGGTTTCCATATTGGCCTCTTGCTATGCTTTGGATGAACTGCGTTATTTTTCTGCAAATTTTCTTTCTATTGTTGCATTCCCCATTTGGGAATATTGTAGTGGTATCAGAGCGTCATCTTGGCATAGTCTGTGCTTTATAAGATGCCAATATGTCTTATGAAGAAGAAGAACCTCTTACTAATAGGGAGAAGAGGTATCTGAAGAGAAGACAGAAGAAGAAATTTGATTACACCAATGACAATGAAGACAAGGGTAAAGCCCCTGTATCTGGAAGTGAAGAAGAAGAAAAGGATTTTCCTAAGATCTTTTTCAAAGCCATGTAAGATCTTGCTAGAGATATCAAAGAGATGAGACTAGACAGAATCAAAGAATGCCCTAAATGATTTCATCTTTGAGAAAGCTCTGGCATGTCTCACCACTGGAATGATCAACCAGTGCATCAGCCACAAGTTTACCAACGCTCTACCATGCCTACCTTTTTGGCTGTGGGATATAAGGGTTTCAAGAGCAAGAATCCCTTGAAGACTATTTTGAAGAATATGAGTCTCAAAATCAGAGATTCAAATATCACTTGAGTTTTTAGAAGTTTTGTCACCTCAAGGACAAAAGAAGACCAGGGCATCATCATAGAGGTGGTGGATTCATTTAGAATCATGATCGACATCACTCTATGGGCAGATTCATCTTACCCAACTTTGATGGGTCATCCAAGTGTTCTACCAAATCATGGGTAGAAAAAATTGGCATCTACTTTCAGTTGAACAAGGTTCCAGAGATGGAGGCTATCAATATTGCAACACTGCACTTTGAAGGTGAAGCACATAATTGGTGGTTCCATGGCTTGTCTACATTGGGTCACTCCAATGTGACTACTTATTCAGATTTCACTAGAAGGCTGGTGGAAATATTTGATAGAAGAGATCTAGAGGCACCATTCATGAGCCTTGCAAAGTTGAAACAATCAGGTAATACAGAGTCTTACTTTTTTGAATTTTTAAGATTATCTATTATGGTTCCTGATTTGTCTGCAGCAAGAAGGGTGTACATGTTCATTGATGTTTTAGATGAACCTATTCATGGGTTGGTTAAATATACCAAGCCCACTACCCTGCATGATTCTATTGAAAGGTCTAGAGACCTTCAAGATTCCTTGCCAAAAGAAAAGGCAAGCTTTTAGCATAAGCCCTCTTTTCCTTCAAATTGAAAGGAAGAAAATGTTGCTCCTTCCAAGGAGAGTGCATACAAGAAGCCTCTTGATGATGAAGTCCGGAGAGATCTAAGAAAAAGGAAGCGATGCTTCACTTTCCAAGAATCATGGGCACCTAGACATAGATGTGCTTCTGGAAAAGCACATTACATAGAGGTCTTCTTAAATGTTGAGGAGGAAGAAGAATATAAACCAAGAAGAGGTCACAATGCTGACACTACAGGAGGAGATCCAACACCATCAGGAGATGGGGATGGAGAATTTTCTCCTATTGGAGGGGCTCTTTCATCTTTGAGAGGAGTACCTAAGTACTTGACCTTAAGAGTTCAAGGTTCCATCTTGAATCAGAGGGTCTATGTTTCGATTGATAGTGGGGCAACCCACAATTTCATTGATGCCCGTCTAGTGCAAAGGAGGGCAATACCCACTGATAATTTTGAGGGATTCTCTGTTTTGGTCCCGGGAGATAGAACAATGCAATGCATGCATTATGTCCCATCACTTTCAGTCACCATGGGGACTTATACATTGGTTGATCACTTCTTTGTGGTTGACATACCTGACACCAATGTGATTTTGGGTGTTCAATGGCTGATTACATTGGGGAAAGTCACCACTGATTGGGAGGCTTTGCAAATGGAATGGGTGGACAATAAGAGTGGTGAAACCCAAATGATCAAAGGCATGCATACATATCCCTCACATACCACTTCCACAAAAATAATAGAGATGGATTTACGTAGTGGAAGCAAGGACCTTACAGTCCCATCTATCATGTTCATGAGGTTGTTGTGTGGGACACTCTTATCTAGTGGCAAACCACCTAGGAGGCCACCTGATTCAGTTTTTGTGGGAGATATCTTACCAAATGATTCTCCAAATTCAGATCCAGGAGGGATGGGAGCATTGGAAGACAATGATATAACATTGGGAGTCTTGGGTAGGCTCAAGGAGGAGGGAGATCTTCTTCCCTTATCATAATCACCTACTCTCATTTCTGATTTTGTATTGTGGGAGGAGAAGAATTCAAGGAATGACCTTCCAATACATAACTTTGGCATGGGAGATTTCAAGAGGGAGAGTGGCCACATGACATTTTTTTTTTTTGATGCATCATCAACGCTGTCATTTTTGGGCAATTTAGATCCATATTGGAAATCCAAATTGTTGGTGGATTATTCCAAGGATCTTCACACTTGTATGATACTCGATGACTAGTTGCATGAAGAGGGCTATTTAGTCCAAGGAGGAGTCATCTATCATCATGGTAGGATCTTCTTGTCTAGATCCTCCAAGCTCAAGGAGAAGTTGCTACAAATATTTTATGAAGAGTTCTGTTTCAGCCATATATGTTCCATGAAGACCTATAACATCATCATGAGGAACTTTGATTGGGAAGGCTTGAAAGGAGAACTACATCAACATTTTCAAGAATGCATGAACCATGTCGAGTTGGGACAACAACATGACTCTATGAAAGAGTTATTTCAGCCATCTCTCCCTTCTTTTGAGAGAGGAGATAGATCTATGCACCACTCCATTTGTATGAGGAGGATTGTTGGTGAAGAACATGCTCATGTGAAACATGTTTTATTTTCTGATTGTATGGATTATTTCACCATGTTTATGCAGGACATGACTCCAAGGAGGAGTATTGTATCTTATAAACTTCATAGCCAACCTTGGGCCACAAAAATTTCTGAACATGGCCACTCCCTTGGTGGAAAAAGGGAGATTTTGTATCATGATGGGTGCATTCCTAAGGCACCGAATATATCTCGCACTTTCAACCATAGTGAGATAACATGGGCAGCAAGTAAGTAGTGGGGAAACCACTTACCTCATCTTGATCTGATGCAGGTAGGAGATGCACTATGCTGGTTCCATATGTGTGACTATGACCCACCTCCATATGCACAAATTTCTATTTGTATGTATATTGTTTTGATCCCATACATTGATGATGTACTTGTACTTTTTATGGGAATGTATGGAGGGAGGATGGGAGGTATGTATGTGCCCTATGGGATGGAGGTTCTCCATGTATCTTATGCTACATATTTCAAGGAGGAAATTGGGCAAGCCATGTTTGTTTAATTTGAGCTATTGTCTCCTTATGGGATGCACTATTTACATCTCATAAGAACTTTGGAGGAGAAATTCATGGAGGGCTAGATTGGTGAATACTTAGCTTATGGAGAAAGCTTATCACATGATGATGTCACAAATGGAGGAGGAGAAGAGTTGCAACACTCGAAGGAGAAGATTTGCAGCACTCACCTTGTCAGTTTCTTGAGGACAAGCAACATTTGGGAGGGGAGGACTGTAATTTTCCCAATTAGCCATGAACTAATTGGAATATTCATTTTTGATTTATTTTTTTGATTGAAGAATAAAAGTTTAAAGGAGGTCTATAATACTCCTAAACCATGAATAAATCATCCAAATGGGAAAATGATAAATCTTGGTTGTTTTAACAAGCACCCTTAGGTGTGGAAGGGGCTGGATTTTTTGACTGGGTCAACCTTGACCAAAAATACAACACTGTATTGGAGGAGTGGGCATTAATGAGGCACAACGCGGTTTTAGTTGGAGATGGTTTGTGTGAAAGAAGCTATTTCATTGAAGGTGGTTTAGGGTTTGCAAGCTCTTAACATATAAAAGGAAGAGGATGGAAACATGGGAAGGTTTTTGAATGATATTGATATTTTGATGTATTGTATGTTTAGACATACAACTTTCTTTGGCTATTTAGCCTAGATTGCAAATGTTGTTTAGCATTGGGTGTTCTTGATCGAGAATCCCACCTCTTCCCATTGAGTAGTTCTTGGGAGAGTCTTGTATTGAATATTCCACTATCTGGCTGAAGGCTAAGCTTCTTCTTCCAACTACAACGCAGATCATGTTGAGGGTTTTGTTGTCTTTGAAAGATGTAGCAAGTGGAGGCAAGATCTACTCAGATCTAGACTATTTCAGTGCTCCTTTTCAGTGGAGAAGTCTTCTATTCCATTGGCAAGAGAGTATTGGTAATCTTGAGCTTAATTTTATAATCTTAGCATGTGGCCAATCATGTTCTAAACCCTATAGCACAGTATTGCTTCCAGAACTGCGTTATTCCTATAGGTTTTGTTGTAGGGTGTTTTGGCACATCATTTGGAGTGATGTTTTTCAAGTGTTGTGGATATGCCCTTCACTTTGAATATCCATTGAAGAAGTATCTATGTATTGTTCATATCAGATATGACCTGTACATTTCTGAATATTTTTGAATAATTGAATATTGCTGCAGATCTGAAACTTAGATCTTAGATCTACTTCTTGTACATGGTGTAATGCTAAAAACCCCAAGGGGATCTGAGAGAGGAGCCTATCTAGTGTATGGATCTGTTGTAGATCTTACTTTTCATACACATATTTTCTCTAGATCTAAAATGTAATCAACAGCTGTTGCAGCCTAATAAAATGATGTTTTCAAGGCAGTTTCAGTCTATATGTATGGTTGTAGCACCTCTTTTTGAGGATTTTCTTCAATAGGAGCCTTCTATTTCCTGTTATACATCTTATGGGCCATATTTTATATCTGATTTGCTGCTATAAAAACATTTGAAAGGTCTCCATATTGACCTCCTACTATGCTTTGAATGAACTGCATTATTTTTCTGAAAATCTACTTTCTATTGTTGCATTCCCCATTTGGGACTATTACACAAAGAAACACTTGGATATTTTTGCATATAATTGTTTCTCCTCCAATATTTTGAGCACCTTGTCAACATGTTGAACATGATCCTTCGAAGACCTATTGTATATTAGTATATCATCAAAAAATATTAGCACAAATTTTCTAAGGATGGGTTTGAAAATGGAATTCATCAACCCTTGAAATGTAGAAGGTGCATTGGTAAGGCCAAAAGGCATTACCAAATATTCATAATGACCCTCATGAGTTCGAAATGTTGTTTTCAGAATATATTTAGTGTTCATTCTAATTTGATGATATCCTGAACGAAGATCCAACTTGGTAAAATACATTGCTCCATGTAATTCATCAATCACAGGAATGGGAAATTTATCTTTAATAGTGAGCTTATTGAGCTCTCTATAATCTGGACACATGCGTCATGATCCATACTTATTGTGCATCAATACTACTGGAGTAGAGAAATAACTTTGACTAGGTTGAATTATACCAGCCTCTAACATATATGTAATCATAAGTTCAATTTCACTCTTTTAGACATAAGGATATTTGTAAGGCCTGATGTTTGGAGGAACACTTCCTGGAATCAAATGAATATAGTGATCATGATCACGAATAGGTGGGAGTCTGTTGGGAGTCTGTTTGGAGATCTGGAGAAATAGATGATTTTGATGTTGGAACTTCTAGTGAGCATAATTGTGCAATTACTCCTTGTTGTTCTTTCTTCAGAAGCTTTTTCATGACATTAGAGCTTATTATCTTTCTGGGATTCCCTGCTATATCCTGTAATTCAATTTCCTTTCCTTCTAAAAACAAATTCAAGAAAATTTCTTGAAAATCAAAAGCTATCATCCCCAAAGATTGGAACCATTGTACTCCTAGTACAACATCAGCACCTCCCATTGGGATGGAAAGCATTAGACTATTCAATACATATTTCCCCATCGCTAGATTGATATTATGTCATTTTATATAGAAATTTATAGTTCCTCCATTTGAAACCATCACTTGACATTCTGGTTCTGGGTATAGGAAACAATTAAATTCCTTGGCTACCTTACAATGAATATAATTATGGGTACTACCCAAATAAATCAACACTATTACCTTTTTCTTCTTGATATGTCCTTCTATCTTGAGAGTTTGAGGAGTGGTAATTACTGCCAATGCATTACATGATATGGTCAGACTCATTTCTTCTTCTTCTAGGGTTGGTTCCTAGTGTATATCCTCATTTTTTTAAGTTTCTTGTTCCTTTTCTTCCTCCTCTTCACAATCTATGTCAAATAATTTCTTCTCAGCACACTTATGACTTTTAGTGTATTTGCTATCACAATTGTAGCAAAGAATTTTTTCTCTTTTTTCTTCCAATTTTTGTGGTGTCAACCTTGCAGGTTGTGGAAGTCTAGTATTAGCAACACTTCCATATTTATAGATGTAAGTGGTAGGCTTCCTTGTCGCCATAATTTTACATTCAATTTTACTTGCCAACCTGAATTCCTTCTCCAATGAATCAGGTTCCCAAACATGAATTTCATGTTGGATGTTATCATTTAATGTCCCTATGAAAACATCAAACCCATGTTCCTCTAGAATATTAGTTACCCTTATATTCAATTTTTGGAAATCCTCAATGTGCTCCACCACTGAACCCTTTTGTTTGAGATTTATCAATTGGATAAAGAAGGTGTTGCTCTTTGTATCCTCATAATGTGCTATCATTTCCTCCATAAAAATTGACCAAGTGACAATTTTTTTTTTTTGGGATCAAAGCCATCGATACCATAAAAATGTATTTTTTTCTAAATGTAAAGTTGCAATGCGTACCTTTTGTGTGTTTTGCACATTATTGAGATCAAAATATTGCTCCATCTGTAGTATCCATGTTATGGGATCGTTTCCATAAAACTTCCTCATATCCATCTTTGGAATATGGTGGTTCTCAAATCCAATATTAGAGTATATGAAATCACGATTAACATTTATTTTTTTCTCATCATGAGTTTCCTCTACTATCTTTTCGCCATTAGGAATCATTTCCTGTATCAACTTTGACAAACCTTCCTTCAAACCTTCCATGTCTTCCTTCAAATCTTCCATTTTTTCTTCCATACCATTCTTCAAACCATCCATAATAGCTTCCACACCTTTCTTCAAACCATCCATCTTAGCTTCCACACTTTTCTTCAAAACATCCATTTCATTTTTTTTTGCTCTTTGCGAGAGCTAAATTTGGTGCACTTGCTCTTGTAATTTTGATATGTCATTTTGCATTTCTTCATCTTCATGAGCCATAGTAGAGCCTTCTGAAGGCTTAATGGGTGTTGAATTATTTTTAGGGGGGATTTTAGAACCTAATATTGATATCTACTACAATATGCCCTTGGAATCAATTCAAATTGATTCTTCAAACAAGACTTATGCAATTCTGGAAAAAAATATACACCTTTTTCTTGCTTTTGAGGAGCTCGATATTGAAATTGAATTATCTCTGTTATTTTGGATCTTCAATATCTAAAATTTGGCCTTCTAGTAGCACTCTGAATCTTCTTTCGAATGCCTTAGGTCTGACATGATTTGGATTCTTCAAGGAAAATTTATGCCCAATCTCCCACAATGACCTAATTATGGATTGGTTCAATAGAGAAAACTTGAATGATGTGCCCCGTGTCACTATTTCATCCTTCGGCTCTGAAATTGATACAAAGGAAACTATAGGTCATTTTTTTGAGGCCACTTATTACAGAATTCCAATCCGACGCTCAGAGAGAGAGAGTTATGACGATTTTCCTAGGGTCACCTATTTGAGATGAAATTTGGGAGCCTGAAAAAACCCTAACTTCCACAGATCATATCTTCGAAAATATTGCGTGCCAAGATCTGAAATTTGTACAAGAAGTTCCATATGATTTTGGCTTCGCTCTATAAAAATTCAGCTTCTGAACCTTCATAGAAAAAAAATTATAGCGCAAATTCCACGATGAATTTTTTTAGGTGAAATTCGAGAGCCTAAAACAAAATTAACTTCCACAGATCATATCTCTGAAAATATTACGAACCAAGATCTGAAATTTCTACTCGGCGTTCCTTTGGATTTTTTCTTTTCTCTATAAAAATTTCAGCTTTTGAACCTTCGTAGAAAAAAAATTATAGCCAAAATTCCACGATGACCTATTTGCAACAACGAAACCCTAGAATCCAAAGCTCTGATAATAATTGTTATGAAACTAGCTCCAAAAATAGAAGAAAAGAGAGATCAACACCTTAGAAATAAGCCATTTTTAGGGGGATACCTCCAATACATTACATAAATGAAAAATTATTGGATGATACAAATGACAAAATCACCTTTCTATATATAGGAGTCCATGGGGCCACAATGTAATCCTAGCTGACATAACAATAATAATGTAAGGGCATAATAATAGCAATATAGGGGTTATAGGGGTACAAAAATAACAATAAGGGGGTTACACTAACAACAATAAGGGACTATACTAGTAATATAGGTGTTAGGACTCCACTATGTAGCATTTTTACTATATACTTTGACACCATCTTATCCTTATAACCATGATTCCATTATCATTTTCATTTACTTTATCCCAAGGTATATAAAATCCTCTTCTTTATTATATGTTTAATCTGTTTACATATAGTTCCATAATACTCTTATATTTTATCATTAATCGAAGTGGATTGTTGCTAACATAAGTCTAAAAGATCGCAGATAAGTTATATGTTGTGCTGGAACAATCGGTCGTTGCTGAAACAGTCAAAATTCATTGCTGAAACAACCGAATCCGTTGCTGAAACAGCCGACTCCGTTGCTGAAACAGTTGACCTCGTTGCTGAAATAGCCAACAAGCACGCAAATTCCGTCACTCGTAATTTGAGATTCTGGAAGAGTATTTTGTGCAAAAATGGCAACAGCATGAAGACGTGGTTACACGGATTATTCTGAAGATAGCATTCTTGTTGTATCTGTTGTAACAATGTCTTTTTATGGAAGAACAGAATAGTCATGTTTTAAGAAAGCAAGAACAGAATTGGGATAAACGTAGACTTGCTCTCATGTAATTGTAAGAGATGTCTCCTCTTTAAAAAGAGGAGACATCATCATTAGAAGGGAGTTCGAGTTTGAAAGCTACAGGAGAACATTGTATTTGAGAGACCAGAGCTAGACTCCATCTGTAATGTATCATTTCTTTTAACAGATGAATAAAATCTTCTTTTGAGCACTCCAATTTAATTCTTTCCCTGGGGAATCTTGTGAGAGGGAAAGGGCCCGCCTTCCTCACAAGATTCACCCTTCTGTCCCTGTAGTTTGTTTAATTTCTTTATGCTATTTGCACTTTACTTTAATTCTGTTGCTGAGACACCAGTTACACAGTTCTGTAGTCAGTGAATACTCTGTTTCCTTAGCACTGCATGTGTTCATGATCAGGAGCTTAGGACCAAGTGTCGTAAAATGGTCAAAAATGAAGGTGCTCAGAACTAGTTTGAACCTGAACGACCGGATAGAGCTCGTCTTCCTGATTCCGGCGCCACGAATGGTTCGAAAAATGGTCGCCGTATGCAGAAGTTATTCAAGTTTGAAGATTTCTCAATTTCCATAAAAAAAAATGCCAAATTTGACTTTGTGGAAAATTTTATTAAAAAAAGAATATTCCACAGAATATTCTGAGAATATTCCGTGGAATATTCTGCAAAATATTCTGGGGAATATTCCCGTGTCAGCCAATCATAAGGCGCCACGTGGCTAGCCCAGAGGCCGCCACGTGGGCCCCAAAGGTGGATTGAAATGGCGCATGGCAAAATTTGTTTCGGGTCGGATGGGATTCGAACCCGCGACCGCATGGTTTATAACCACACGACTTCACCAACAGGCCACACGTTTGATCCTTGTTATATGTGCGGACGGAGTATTATTTGTTGTGTGTGGAAGGTTTGGGCGGGGCCCGAAAGGGGGCCAGCCCCGAAGGGCCAGCCCCCTTCCCATAAAACCAAAGGCGCAGAACCATGGCATTAACCAGTCGGCGCACAAAGAACGGCGGATTCAAAACTTTGGTTACGTGTTATTTGGTGGGTTTTAATTAAAAACGTTTGAAACCGTTACAAATACCCCGACCCACATGTGAACACATTTTTATGTAACCATAATATTTATTTCCAGTTTAACCGTGCGACCACGTTTGGCAAGTTTTTCAGCAGTTGTTCCAATTTTGGCGCCTTCACCTAATTTGGCGCCCTTATCTACAGTTTCTCCACATTTAGTGGAGATTTTTTAGCCCAAACAGGCAGTTTAGTAAAGAGGCCATAACTTCTGCTAGGAGAGGCCTTTGAAGACGAATTGTTTTTTGATTTTGGGTGTAGAGAGCATTTTGGAGCTGTTGGAGGTGTCTGCAGAGCCATCAGGGCATTCTATCTGCGAATTTTACAGCGATTTTGACAGAGGAGCCATCAGAGCTAAAGGGAAAGAGTGCTGCATTGGGCTACCTTCCTCCAATGGAGGTGAATTTGTAGTCTATTTATACTGATTTGGATCTTCTGAGTCTGTTTTAGCAGTCTATTTTCTCATTAGAGGAGTTTATACAGATGTAATCTCATTTGAAGCCTTTAATCAAAAGAGGACTGAGCCTAATTAGAGGCTTTTGGACCAGCGGAGGTAGCCCAAGAGAGGGGTGAACCGCTTAAACAAATATCTACTGTTCATCTGTGTGTTTTGGCTGTTTATTTCCAGATTCTGATAGTTTAAACAGTAAAATTTCATAAGCATGCTTTTCCAAAACAAGTTTATACAGTAATCAAAACTTGTTATTTTAACATCAAACCTCTACACACCAATTGCAGAACATATACTCTTTCTTATTCACATTTAAAACAGATCAATGAACACTTTGAATTTAAAAACAAAAGACTTTCATTGATCTTGATATTTGTGTTTATATATTATTTCCTTAGACAGAGTCTGTAGAGGGCCAGGTAGCCTCTGGAACTCATCCTCTCTTTAGAGGTGACATGTCCAGTGAATGCCCCTACAGTCCATCTCTGTATAGGAAATAGTTTATTCTCACATTTTCAAGAGGTCACTTGGAGTGTTTAGCTCAATTTAAAATTATGAGTATTTGCACTCATTTTCTTAAATGAAAATGGATACCTTGCACCCTTAAACAAGTACATTCCATTTTCAGATCAGTTCAGTACATTCATTCTTAAGAAGTTGAGAAATATATTTCTGTTATATGTTTGAATGTATAATACTGGGAAGCAGGTGCTGAAGGTTCTTGTGCAAGGGAATAGGGTCCTGCTCCCACTAATTGTCTCTCTTTTCCTGCAGTGTGGTTAGAAACAGGAGACAAGTGCTGAAGGTTCCTGTTCATGGGAATAGGGTCTTGGTCTCTTGAGTTATCTTTGCTACAGAGTGATTAGTGTCAGGCAACAGGTGCTGAAGTTCCTAATTAAGGAATAGGGTCCTGTTCCTGCTATGGTTGATTGGTTTCCTTTCCTGCAGATTGATTTCCCTCTATTTGAATTCTAAACTGCAAAATAGGAATTACTTCTGCTATAGCATAATTGACTTCAGCTTTGATTAAACAGGGTGTGAGTAATTAGATTTGTATGATTGATGATTGTGTGGCTTTTTACTACAACATTGTTTTTTCTTTTGAAATTGAGCATATCCAGTGCGTGATTGTCTTTGGAATAAAAAGACTTCCTCGGGTTGACAATTTATGTGGAGCTTGAATTGTGAAAACAATTAAAGCGACCAACATTTTGGCGCTGTTGCCAGGGAAGGCAATTATAGATTTCAAAATCATTGATCTTTTCTTTTTAAATGTGCAGATTGTATGAGAGGACGCGGAAACCAGAAGAAAACTAACCCCACAGGTGGCAAAGGCAAAGGAAGGGGAGGAAGAAAGACTTTTATTGATGAGATTGTATCAAAGGCTGAATCATCACAAAGATTAAGTTCTCGAAGACCAAAACTTCAGCACTCCCCTCAATCAGATTACAAAACAGAGGAAGTTGTGGGGCCTGAAAATATAGAAGAGCCAGTGATTAAAGAACCAGCAGTCAGTGCTGGAGAGTCAGAAGAAAGTGTTAGTAAATCAGCAGAGCACATTGAGGAAATAATAGAGAGTGTTGGACGACCAGTGGACAACATTGAAGAGCCAGTAGAAGATCTTGACGATCGAGCAAGTGCAGTAGGAGAGCCAACAATGGAAGGAAACAATGATGATTTCTTTGGTGGAGGACGTGTAGATCCTGAAGGAGAAGGAAGGGATGAAAATTCCCTCTCTACCTTGGGATTTCCTATCAGTGATCTCCCTGCAGGAACAACTCCTATGAAAAACATTCCATTGTCTGCTTTACCTAACTTCCATGGTTTATCCTCTGAAGATCCGGATGAATTTCTTTTTGAATTTGATATATTACGCAGAAGTTATGATTATGTTACTAATGCTCAAAAGTTGAAACTGTTTCCAGCCACCTTGAAAGGGAATGCTTTAAGATGGTTCATGAGCCTTGGAAGTCAGGTAATCACAACATGGGAGCAGATGAAACAGAAATTTTTGCTTAAATATCAAGACTACTGCCGGACGAGAGAAAAGAAGGATGAACTATTCAATATGGCACAAAAGCCGGACGAGAATCTGGAGGACTATGTAGAAAGGCTGCAGTACAATATACAAAGATCTGATCATCCGAATATAAGTAAGGAAATTTGCAAAACAATATTACTTAGAGGTTTAAGGGATGATTGTTTAGATATGTTAAACATGCTGGGCAAGGGAGATATATCTAAGGAATCATATGATGAGATTGTTGAACTTTCTAAGAGATGTTCAAGGGGAGCTGCAAGGAACAGAGTAAGTAATAGAGATTCCACCTATTCAAGAGTGCAGAAATCAGCCAGTGGAGGAGCAACAAGAGCTAAACTAGGTAATTTACTTGAAGAATTTAAAACTAAGATGTTAAGTTCTTTTGCTTCACAAATTGACACTTTGCAGGTTAAGAAGAAGCAGGCTGAAGCAGAAGCAACTCTGGCTGTCTTTTGCCCAAAGTGCAGAGACAAACATCCACTAAGGGAATGCCCAATGGATAAAATACCAATTTGCACCCTTTGTGAGAAAGATCATGAAACAAAACAATGTCCATCTCTACCAGGAATAAATGCAGCATTGCAGCCAACGGAAGAAGAAGCTGAAGCAGTTTACCTGCTAACTCAAAGAAGACAATGGCAACCAAAAGGACAAGGTATGAACTCTAGTATGCCATTTAATCGTTGGAACAATTATTCTTCTTTCGGTCAAACAAATTACCCTCCCTTCAATCAAATGCAATACCCACCCTTCAATCAAATGAATTTCCCACCCATGCAACAATCAAACCCTCCCTTTATTGATCCTTCAATGTGGACTCCTTGGCCTCCACAGCAGCCATCTTCTTTTAACCCTTGGAATTCAAATTGGAGAAGCCAACAACTCCCGTATCCAAATCAATTGCCTCAATTCCAACAACCACTTCTTCTGCCATAAAATGCTCCGCCAAATAACCAAATGAGACCCCAGCTACCTGTGCAACCAAATCCTAACCCCAATAATAAAGTTGTGCAAGTCATTGATATTCAGAATCAGTCTATATTTCCTACTATGCAATGTAATGATATTCATTTAAGATATGGGAGAATAGTAGAGCCTATTATTGATGACATAACTTCTTCTGATTCTGATAAAGATGAAACTGAGAAACATAAGAAAGCACAACCACCTTCTAACAAAAATGTTGAAATAATAGAACCACCATTCCCCGAGCGTTTGGTTTTGACTAGAACGCCTGAAACACCTGCTTTCAATATTTTAGGGGAATTGCAAAATTTGTATGTTAAAATTCCACTTTTACAAGCATTAAGAGATGTACCAATTTATGCCAGAACAGTACGGGATATTTGTGTTAAAAAACCTGGTAGGAAAACTAAATACCCCCTTACAGTACATGTGATGGGTGACTTGTCTGCATTAATGTCCAGAAAAGCCCCTCCTGTGAAATATGGTGATCCCGGCCATCCTACGGTGACAGTTCAGATTGGTAAAACAATGATTCCCCAAGTTCTGGTAGATTTAGGTGCCGCAATTAAAATAATGACCCTTGAAACTTCACAATTGTTACAGCTTAATAACACAATCAGAGATACACCCACCATTCTAGAGTTGGCTGATCGTTCTACAATTAAACCTGAAGGAGTTGTTGAGGACCTACTTATTTCAGTGGAATCCTGGAAATACCCAGCTGATTTTGTTGTATTGCAGACTAAAACAAAGCTGGGGGGACATCCCTTAATTCTAGGAAGGCCATGGCTGGCTATAGCTGATGCTTTTATCAGTTGTAGATCTGGTTCAATGACAATTTCTAATGGTTATGAAACAAAACAGCTTACTCTTTATCCTCATGCTACACCAATAATTAATAATGAAGATTCTATGTGGATGGATTATGATGATAATGTTGTTTAGCCTATTTTAACTATTGGACAAGCTTTAACTCTTAAAGACAATACAGAGGATGAGGTAATTAATAATTTTATTTGTGAACCTTCTTCTGTAATTGCTGAAACACACAATCAATTGACTGCAATTTTTGAAACAGATACCCAAGAAAAGATTGAATCTGAAGACTTATCTCAGACATTAACCACCATCTCATCTAAAAGAATAACAGTTGAAATTGAACCTGGCAAGACATTAAACATAAATCCTGATCTAACAGTTGATGAAACACAATAGTTAATGAATTTATTGCATTAATATAAGGAAGCATTTGCATGGGATTACACGGATATGAAAGGTATTTCTTCTGAATTATGTACTCATCGAATTTACATTAAAGAGGGATGCCGGCCTGTTTGTCAACCCCAAAGATGAATGAACCCTAATTTACGAGAAATTGTTAAAGAAGAACTTCAGAAATTGCTTAATGCAGGATTTATATACCCTATATCTGACAGTGAATGGGTTTCCCCATTGGTAATTGTCCCTAAGAAAAATGGGAAATGGAGAGTATGTGTTGACTACAGGGCCTTGAACAAAGCTACTCAAAAGGATCACTTTCCTTTACCCTTCATTGATCAGGTGTTGGATAGTCTGGCAGGGAAGAAATTATTTTCTTTTCTAGATGGATTCAGTGGGTATAATCAGATTAGAATTGCACCCCAAGACCAAGACAAGACTACTTTCACTAGCCCTTGGGGAACTTTTGCTTATAGAGTTCTTCCATTTGGGCTATGTAATGCACCAGCAACTTTTCAAAGAGTTGTTATAGGAATCTTTTCTGATATGCTGAATGATTCTCTGGAAATATTTATGGATGATTTTACTCCTTATGGTGTGTCATTTGAAGATGCATTACAAAACCTTGAGAAGGTACTTAAACGATGTATACAAGCTCACCTCTCCCTAAGTACTGAAAAATGCCATATGATGATGAGTGAAGGAGTGGTACTTGGACATTTTATTTCATCTCAAGGTATTCAGGTAGATCCATCTAAAATATTGGTCATTCAGAATATTTCTGTTCCTAAAACACAAACTGATGTGAGAAGTTTTCTAGGACATGTTGGATACTATAGAAGATTTATTAAAGACTTTTCTAAGATAGCTTCTCCATTATTTGTGTTTCTTATGAAAAATGATGAATTTAAGTGGACTAATTCTTGTCAGAAAGCTTTTGAAGAACTCAAGCATCAGTTGTCTACTGCTCCTATTTTGAGGGGGCCTGATTGGGCCCTCCCTTTTCATATATCTTATGATGCTTCAGACACTGCAATTGGAGCTGTCTTGGGACAAGAGGAAAATCATCTTCCTTATGCTATCTACTTTATTAGTAAGAATATGACCCCTGCTGAGCTTAATTACACAGTTACCGAAAAGGAATTTCTTGCAGTAATTTATGCCATTAATAAATTTCGACATTATATCACTGGTTATTCTACTTTTGTGCACACTGACCACTCAGCTATCAAGTATTTAATGAACAAATCTATTACAAATGCTAGAGTTACCAGATGGCTATTATTACTGCAGGAATTTGATATCACAATTGTAGATCGGCCTGGTAAAGAAAATGTGGTGGCTGATTTCCTTTCACGGTTGAAAACTGACAATGATATTCCAGTAGATGATTCTTTTCCTGATGAGTATTTGTTGGCAGTTTCTGCTCACTCTCCATGGTATGCAGATATTGCTAATTATTTGGTTGCAGGAAAATTACCATCACACCTGTCATACAGAGAAAAGAGAAGAATTGTTCAACAAAGTGCCAGGTATAGCTGGATAAGTGGTTGTCTTTTCTACACAGGGCTTGATCAGGAAATCCGAAGATGCATTAGGGAGGATGAAGTGTATGACATCCTGAAAGCTTGTCATGATGGCCCTTGTGGAGGGCATTTTGCAGATAAAAGAACAACATACAAAATTTTGAGGATGGGGTACTATTGGCCCTCATTATTCTAGGATGCAAAGAAATATGTAAGGGCTTGTGACAGCTGCCAGAGAATGGGTCAACCCAATCATAGAGATCAAATGCCATTAAACCCCCAGGTAGTTTCTGAACCATTTGAAAGATGGGCCTTGGATTTCATAGGACCCATTAATCCTCCATCCAACCAAAGAACTTATATATTAGTCTGTACAGACTATATGACTAAGTGGGTGGAGGCCAAAGCACTTATTAGAGCCAATGAAGAGGTTGTCCTAGCTTTCTTATTTGAAGAAATCTTCACTAGATTTGGAATTCCTAGAGAGCTAGTTACAGATGGAGGACCTCCATTCAATTCTCATTGTTTTAAGTCTACCCTTTAGAAATATCATATTCAACATAGAATGACTACATCATACCACCCCCAGGCCAATGGGCAGGTGGAAAGCACAAACAAAGTATTAGAAGCCATTCTAACTAAAACAGTGAAGGACAACCGGAAGGATTGGTCTCAAAGGCTGCCTGAAGCATTATGGGCTTACAGAACTACTTGGAGAAACACTACAGGTTTCTCTCCCTATGAATTGGTCTATGGTAAAAATGTTGTTTTTCCTGTGGAATTTGAAATCAAAACTCTAAGAACTGCTTTAGCTGTTAACCTTGATTTGACTGATGTGCAGACAGCTAGGTTGCAGCAGCTTCTTGAGTTGGATGAAAAGAGATTAGATGCCATTCACCAAACAACCATGATTCAACAACAAAGAATGAAGTGGCATGACAAAATTATCAAACACAAGCAGTTCCAAAAAGGTAATTGGGCCTTGTTGTATGACTCTCGGTTTGAAAATTTTCAGGGTAAGCTACGTACACGCTGGCTTGGACCATATGAGGTAGATGCTATTTTTCCTAATGGAACGGTAAGACTTTTAACAATTGATGATTCCAAAACACCTCTACTATTCAATGGTCATAGGATTCGTCTATATCAGCGCCCTGTTTCTAAAGAGGATTTCAAGACTACTTGCATGACTGATATTAATTATCTTTTTCTAGGGGAGTCTTCTGCTCCTCACAGCATTTAATTTTCTGCACTGTGTTTTTTTAGTATTAGATTAGATTAGATTTAAGACTAATAATCCCTGTCAAGGGTTGGAATATTACAATTCAATTTTGCAGATTCTGGAAAAAGCTCATTAAGGAGGACAGATCCATCATGAGAAGATCTGAAGCTTCAATCACAGAAGCTTGTTCCCTTCATTTCAACCCATTTCCTAGCAAATCCCTTCACCCCATTTCTACATTATTTCCCTTTTTCCCATTTTTCCCACTTCTACCATTCCTGAAATATCATCCTTCAGCTAGTATTTCCTATCCCTTACTACTGGAATTATCCCTTATCAAACACTTTCCCCACTTGTTTCAAACCCAAGTCATTTATCCCATTTTCCTGATTTTTCCCGTTGCTGAAACACCAGTTTCAGCAACGCGTCATTCATTTTTCCCATTGCTGAAACACCAGTTTCAGCAACCTGTCATTTATATTTTCATCATTAAAACATCATTTCTTTCCGCTGCTTTACAAGCTTTTTAGTTCTCCACTTCTACGCTTCAGATCCCTTGGGTGAAAATTATTCAAGTACTGAGCAGATCCTGTTACACTCCTGTTCTAAATTTCAGAGAAATCTACGGATTCTTCCATGTATATTAAACCATTTTGAAGCACTCTACACTTCGAATTATTAAACCAAAGGTAAAAATGTAAGGTATGTGGTTTTAATGTAATGCAGTTAAATTATATATTAAAGAGAGGATCTTGCTCATAATGGTTGTAATCTCCACACGCCCAATCATCATTGCACCATACGTAGGGGGGGGAATTTCGAAAACTGAATAATCATTTCACATTAACCAATCCTCCGTCATTCTTCATATCCACTTCCGCCATCATTGAGACTCCGCATCCTCTGTTGCAACAATTAGCTTGACCAAAGCCTGTGTTTCTGTCTTCTGTGCCTCTGCATATAACTCAAGCTAGCAGCCATGGGAGGGTCGGCTATCAGACACGAGCCCGGTTCGATGAATATTCTTCAAATGTTCCCGGAAGCCTATCAAATTTTCCAACAAGCAGGATGGACAACATACTTTGAACGGTTAGGAGAATTTGATCAGGAGCAGGTTTTAGAGTTTGCACAAAATCTTCAGGGGAATTTCTCAGTGGTTCAAGGCGTCCGCATTTCAGTTACAGAGGAGGACATAGTTCAAGTTTCGGGTCTGCCGACTATTGGGACTCGCTGGTTCAGTAGGAAGCAAGTGATTTTAAATGCACAACAAGATTTTCTTCGTCCAGATGAACCAGTTGAACTTAAAGGCCGCGGTGTAAGTCTGCATTCACTTCCTCGACCATGGCCCACAGTAGCAGAATTCATCAAACACTACTTGACATGCGAAGGGCGTTACCAGGTAGTCTACCAGCATGACTTCATTTTGATGAATCATTTAAGGAATGGTCGATTAGTTAATATTCCCTATTATCTGCTTGGTTGTATAAAAAACATGTCTTATTAATGCAGACGGGCTAAATTCCCATTGTTATCCCTCACCCATCATCGTTTATGCAAATTTTTAATTCAGAGGGGTTTTGCTCAGCAAAACCTCCCTCTGAATAATCCACTCCTTCTTCTCCAGCAGGCTGAAATTCCTCAGCAGGTCCAAATCCCCCAACAAGCTGAAAGCCCCCAAGAAACTCGTGAGATTCCTTATGAAGGGCAACTGGATGATATCCCAGACTCCCCAGTAATTCCATCCTCAGAGCCAGTTGACCCAACCCCAAGTTCATCCCACCTAGTAGAGTCAACTATTCCCACTATTTCTATCCCTAGCGATGACTCTCTAACACCCCCATCCCCACCTACTTGAAAAAGGAAGAAAAGAACCCAAGCAGTCTCTGTCTCAAAACGTCGAACAAGGGCCAAATTCCAAATTTTTACTTCTTCCGAAAGCCCTTCCCCCAGAAAAGAATCTTCCCCTGCGAAGAAAAGGAAAGACAGTGATTTTTCTGCTTTCCTACCAAAAAGGAAAATGAAGATGACTGTTGAAACAGGAGTTACTCCTATTTCCCCTGACCCCGCCACTATTCTGTTAAAACTCCAATCTCACCCCCATTTCAAATCCCCCAACCCGTCTCGTCCGGTGGCACTGCCACACAAGAACCAGTACCCCGGGATAATACGACATTGTTTATGGCTCAAACAGTAACTGCCACACAAGAACCAGTCATTTACCCAGAGGCTGAAACACAAGAACCAACCACTGTGGTATCAAAATCATACACCAAGCACGATGATACAGGGAGACCAGCCGTAGCTGCTCCACAAGAACCAGCTACGGATGTGCATCAGCAGACAACCCCAGAAGAATCAACCAACATACAGGGTTCATATACTATGGCATCTTTATTGGAAGAAAATCAGTTTTTGAAGTCTGAGTTAGAAGCCTCTAAGAATGAATTAGTCATTGCACGAGAAGCCTTCGATAGAGAACTGAATCTCTATATGCTAGCACACACAGCATCATCACAAAATAGGGAGCCATGCAGGGAATACATGTGCCATGAGTGTGGTAATATTTACCAGCAGGCAGGCTACAAACTAGTCAAAATTCAAGTATCCGAGGCATCTACATCAGCTGCAATAAAAGAGGAATGCCCTACTGCTCCACAAGAACCAGTAGGGCTCCCAAAAAGTGTAGAAGAAGAAACTAAACCTCAGATATCTCGCCCTGTGCTAGTTAGTGCAGCCACTCAGACAGAAACACAACCACAGATATCTTGTCCTGAGCTAGTCAGCTCAGCCACTCAGACAGTATCACAACCACAGGTATCTTGCCCTGAGTCACTCAATGCAGCCACTCAAACAATGTCCCAACCCAGCACTTCTAATGCTAGGACACAGACCCTGCCATGGAATCAATTAGAACTGATGAACAAATGGAAGAAACAATATGCTGAAGAACAAGATACAATATTACAGCAGCACAAGTTAGCATGGCAGAATCACATGTATGCCAACTAGGATAGTTGGGAACAGACGTTGCAACAGCTCAGGGATTCCAAGAAGGAAGTCAAGGAATCAAAGGAAAAGATGGCCTTGACGTTTTCATTAGTGCAGAAGTTGATGGCTACCCGCAAACCCTCTGTAAATTACTCTCTCTTCCTTTATGAACGATTAGTTTATTTTCAATTAAAATCAATAAAGGATGGCAGACCTTATGAATTGCTTACTTCAGAACAATTTGTTGAGACTTTTGCTGAAGCCCCTGAAAGTGACCAGCATTTGCTGTGCGAACTTTACCTCCATAATGAGGCCATTCCCGACAATAGAAGAATCAATCTCATTCCAATTGCAGGTGATATACAAATAAGGGCATTTGTTTCATTTTTGGCCAATCAGCTCACTTGGAAAACTGCGTTTATTGCAAGCAGTCATAATGAGGAGAATAGGCTCCTTTGGATTAGACCAGAACCTTTAAGTCCAGCCATGTTTATAGCACAATATCACCAATTCTTACAGAAGCCAGGAATGCATAGGTACATGCAACAACTACAGGCTTCAACACTTTTGAAGTGTCAATAGCAAATCAAAGTAAAGGGGACTGCTGCATTGAAGGCCAACACTATGTTTTGGCAGCAGTCATGTAAAGAAAGACAAGATTATCACCCTTTTAACCCTGACAATCTCCAAGCTGCACTTTCCAGGGTACCTACTTATATCAGGTGCATTCGACATTGTGGAGAAAACTGGATTGGCTACCATTTTCATTTTCCAATTTTATGGCTGCCTTCAGAGAAATATCAGTGTCACTACCAATTGGCTGGCAGAGATGAAGCTTTAGCATGGTAGCAATTGTAGAATAATAAAGGATTCCGAGCTCCTACAGATGCCACCTTCTCCAGCTACTGCTTGAGCAACTTGCATGCACAGAATCAGTACTCAGACTCTGACTCAGACTAGGGGTTGCCTGAGGACATGCAACATTTTCAGCTGGGGGGGATGTTAGGACTCCACTATGTAGCATTTTTACTATATAATTTGACACCATCTTATCCTTATAACCATGATTCCATTATCATTTTCCTTTACTTTATCCCAAGGTATATAAAATCCTCTTCTTTATTATATGTTTAATCTGTTTACATATAATTCCATAATACTCTTATATTTTATCATTAATCGAAGTGGATTGTTGCTAACATAAGTCTAAAAGATCGTAGATAAGTTATATGCTGTGCTGGAACAATCGGCCGTTGCTGAAACAGTCAAACTTCGTTGCTGAAACAGCCGACTCCGTTGCTGAAACAACCGACTCTGTTGCTGAAACAATTGACCTCGTTGCTGAAACAGCCAGCAAGCACGCAAATTCCGTCACTCGTAATTTGCGATTCTGGAAGAGTATTTTGTGGAACAATGGCAACAGCATGAAGACGTGGTTACACAGATTATTCTGAAGATAGCATTCTTGTTGTATCTGTTGTAACAATGTCTTTTTATGGAAGAACAGAATAGTCCTGTTTTAAGAAAGCAAGAACAGAATTGGGATAAATGTAGACTTGCTCTCATGTAATTGTAAGAGATGTCTCCTCTTTAAAAAGAGGAGACATCATCATTAGAAGGGAGTTCGAGTTTGAAAGCTACAGGAGAACATTGTATTTGAGAGACCGGAGCTAGACTCCATCTGTAATGTATCATTTCTTTTGACAGATGAATAAAATCTTCTTTTGAGTGCTCCAATTTAATTCTTTCCTTGGGGAATCTTGTGAGAGGGAAAGGGCCCGCCTTCCTCACAAGATTCACCCTTCTGTCCCTGTAGTTTGTTTAATTTCTTTATGCTGTTTGCACTTTACTTTAATTCTGTTGCTGAGACACCAGTTACACAGTTCTGTAGTCAGTGAATACTCTGTTTCCTTAGCGCTGCATGTGTTCAGTACATTCATTCTTAAGAAGTTGAGAAATCTATTTATGTTATATGTTTGAATGTATAATACTGGGAAGCAAGTGCTGAAGGTTCCTGTGCAAGGGAATAGGGTCCTGCTCCCACTAATTGTCTCTCTTTTCCTGCAGTGTGGTTAGAAACAGGAGACAAGTGCTGAAGGTTCCTGTTCATGGGAATAGGGTCTTGGTCTCTTGAGTTATCTTTGCTACAGAGTGATTAGTGTCAGGCAACAGGTGCTGAAGTTCCTAATTAAGGAATAGGGTCCTGTTCCTGCTATGGTTGATTGGTTTCCTTTCCTACAAATTGATTTCCCTCTATTTGAATTCTAAACTGCAAAATAGGAATTACTTCTGCTATAGCATAATTGACTTCAGCTTTGATTAAACAGGGTGTGAGTAATTAGATTTGTATGATTGATGATTGTGTGGCTTTTTACTACAATTTTTTTTTTACTTTTGAAATTGAGCATATCTAGTGCGTGATTGTCTTTGGAATAAAAAGACTTCCTCGGGTTGACAATTTATGTGGAGCTTGAATTGTGAAAACAATTAAAGCGAACAACAATAGGAACCTAACAAAACTGAATAAAACTTGTTATGGGTAGCATGCTCCCTAGACAAGGTAGTTGCTTATACAAACTTGTTACAAGAGTACATGGTTATATTTGCATGGGATTATTCGTAAATTCTATGGATTAGCCCCACCATCGTATAACACTACATTGACAACTGGCCTAACGTATCACTAGTCCACCAAAAGCAGTGTCAATTACACCCATCCAAGGAAGAAGAGATCAAGCAAGAAATTGGCAGGCTTCACAAAGTCGAGTTCATCTACCCAATCTCTTACACATCATGGGTTTCCAACCATGTACCTGTCATGAAAAAATAGTGCACCATCCGATTCTGCACCAATTTTTGAGTTTTAAATAAATCTTATCCCAAGGACAACTACCCTACCTTATTTATTGACCAAGTCATTGATTGTTGTGCTGGTCATGAGACCAAGTCCTTCATGGACGGATTCTCAGGGTACAATCAAATTCAAATCCTACATACAGACTGGTACAAAATGGCATTCATTAGGATCATCGTATCCCGACAAGGGATCATATTTGACCCCCTCAAGGTCCAAGCAATAAAAGAAGTGCCACCACTTAAAAATCTCAAGCAACTTCAAAGCCTGCAGGGGAAAGCCAACTTCTTATGAGGATTTTTCCTTGACTATGCCACTTTCGTGCAAGGTTTCTGTTACACAGTAATTTGTCACCGTCCCTACCATTCCCCGTCCCGCACAATGGAGGACCCATAACGTGACCTGTGAACACTGTCATGCACTGAAAACATCATCATTGCATCCCTCTGAGTATGAGCTTCATTTCCCCTTGAGACATCTCCTTGCAAAATCCATGAAAAACAACTCTTTTTGCATTGGCGCGGGTAGACAGTTCAGTGCTCGCGCCAATCAGGGAAATCCTGTAAAGAGGTCGCGCCACTTGGCGCTCTGTCATAGAGCAACAATCGCGCCACCCATTTTAGGGACTGTTTTTTAAATATGGATGGCGGAAGTTGAGTTCAAACAAACTCACAACCATTGCCTATCTTGAGTTGGGAGGTTTGGCTGCGGGAGTTCTATGGAAGGGAAGTAGTTTTGCCAACTTCTATGGAACCTTCCTTGTTGATAGGGCCAATCCCATAATAATAGGGATCCCAACTCCCTCCTTCCCCATCTATAAAAGCTTGCTCAGATCCATGGCAAGCTAGTCTTGAAGTGCTGAAGCTTTGCATCTCCCTATTCCCAAGTGCCTTTGTGCTGAAAAGAATCCTTCCTTTCCCTTAAGGCCCATTCGAGCAAGGAGACCATTGTCACGAGACTCTGGAGAGGTTTCCCTTTCCCTCGGCGAGCTTTGCGAGACGTGGACGACCGGAGACCCGCGCGAAGGAGGCTGCAGCGTCAGAACTTGGTTGTAACTTCTATTCGTTTACCACTTTAATAGATGACTATGATTATGGTTCCACTCCCTTTTCCATTATGTTAATGCGAGTAATGTCTTTTCTGACCGATGTTTAGTTACGTATGCTGGTTCCTATGCTTGTATCTGTTTGTTCTTTCTGTGTGCAGGTGTTCATCCACGGAGATCATGGAAGGATTGTGATCTGCCAGGACTGAAGGACAGGGACATCTCTTTTTCAGATCGAGCGCTGGAATCCAGGTAGGTTCTTATCCCAAATCTTTCATTCGTAACTAGGAGCCTGCGTCATAGCATTGTTTGTTTGTTGCTAGACCCTTGCTGGGCTAGTAGGGATCGCCTCTGTCCGCAGAGGGGATTTACCTTCCCAACAAATTGGCAACTCCACTGGGGAGCCGTCCGGTTTTCCTTGTCTCGTTTATGATTGGTTCGCTTTGATTGTTTCTCCTTGCTTGATGAACCTTCTGGGTTGGGTTCTTTCATTATTTTAGCCTTGTGGTTTGCTTAGCTTGTGTTGGTCTTTTTCTCAGATTAGCTTTTTTTTTAGTTTTCATTGAAGAATTCGACTGGCGCGGGTTTTTACCTGACAGTCGCGCCACTTGGCGCGTGTTGCATTTGTCTGTCTCGCGCCACTCGGCCTCTGGCGCTAGTTTCAAGGCCACAGTCGCGCCACCCCTGTGACTTTTTTGAATTTCTTCAATTTTTGGCTTTCTGAGCTTGACCAATACTTTTCTTCTTGATTTCCTGATTGTTTGAGTGCATTGGAGCCTGGTTTGACTGGAATTCACCGCTATCCTTTGGTTGTTTGCCTCTATCTATCGGTTTCACGATTTGAGCCCTAGGGCATCTAGTGGCATAGTGAATCGAGCCCTCCTTGGAAGCTTTGGTGTCTTGATTGTCCTGTCGACTTGTTGCTTAACCCTCCATGCCCTCTTAGCAGTCTTTGATTGTTTTGTTGCGTCTTTTGAGTGTTTGTTCGTTCTTTCATTCAGGATTCGTTTGCCCTTGCTTCGGACCCAGATCACACGGTCCATTGGGGTGTTTTTTGAGTCTTTCTTCGATTTGAGAGACTTTGGGTCGATTTAGAGATTTGGTTGCTTGCTTGGTGAGTGAATGTTGTTTGCTTTGCTCTCTTAGTTATCATTTCTCTAATTGTTCCTTTTGTTTTCAGTGCACATTAACCATTAGACATTGAAAATTTTTAAAAAAAAATATAATCTCTTTTGTTTTTTTAATTAGTGCAAATTGTCATCTTTTCCGTATCACTAGTGATTAGTGTTTGAATGAAAAATGTGCAATTGCATTAGTTGCATTAGAGACATTCTTGTTTGTATTCCGTTCATTTCGTTTGTATAAAAGCTCTCAACTCTCATTTAACTAGTTTTCATCAAACGAAATGTTGCATCGTGGCATATAGCTTGCATTTAGGAGACACTACATACGATAGGGCCTGGAAATTGAAACTTAATTGAAGATCAACTGTAAAATTTATTCAATTAACCTAAGGCAACATTGGAACTTAACGTAACATATTTAGAAGGTCTAGGCTAGAGACGTGTTCCGGCGTCGTTAAACCTAGCAGCTGTCGTTCGCCTATTGGCTTTAGACAGCACTAGTACGGACTTGCGCTCCCCGTACCGTCGAGTATATAAAGGGAGACCTCTATAGGTTTGCAATCCTTTATCCACAGGAAGCCGAGTCTGCCGCCTTTTACCCGTGATACACCGAACACAGCATTCGGGGAGACTACCTGCACGTACGGAAAGTCCTTGGTCGATTTCTGTTTCATTTTTGAAACCAAGGTGTATATTGCAGTTCACGGATATCTGGTACACCCTTTGTGCCTAGTTTTTTTCCTGAGTAGTCATTTGGTCTTTTCTGACTCCCTAAACTTGAAAAGACCGTCAAGCGCTTGTCCTTTCACGCTTGTGTCAACTCTGAAAGAGATAGAGTCATCTTTTTATCGTTTCTTGACTCTTAAACCATGAAACGGTAGAATTTGTTTATTTTCCAATGTCGTAAAATCAATCTCCCACGATTACACACCCAGTTAGATATTGCTTGTGACTGTTTGATCGTGTGTCTTAATTCATTTTCAGCCCGTGTGTGTGTGCTCTCTTCTTCTAGTCTTTTGTCACGGTGGCGGAACCCTCAGTTTCGTCTACTGGCAGTCCTTACACGGACGATTCTTCAGAGGCTTCGGAGCCTTCTGTTGAACCACAGCAGCCTGTTGTTTCCGAGTTCCCTGACGGGGGACCGGTCCTCGCCGAGCAACCCTTTGGAGAGCCAGTTGATTTAATCGTCCTTTCTCGACCCTCCGTCTCAATTCGAGATCGAGCCGATTTCTCCTTCTCTACATCGTTCAACTGCCATTGGGTCGCTTCCTCCTGTCTCGCTGCCTTCCTCGCGTGATTTAACTGCAGATCAACCATGAGTGGGACCGTTGTGAGGAAATTCCTGTCTCGATGACTCACTACGCATCCTCGGGAGATTGTTTGAGGGAGATGAGTCTCGAGCCGGCCACTACATCGTCAACTGTCCTTCTTTGCCATTGCTGTGGATACGATCTCTGGTCGATTATTTCGGGCCGTCGCTCTATGGGAATATCATCTCTCGCTTCGAGGCCAACAAGCACACACCCGGTGTCTCCTTTGACGCCTCGTCACTGCTCTCGTGCGACCCATCGTTTGTGTGGTTTTACTCGTCGTTGTCTTCAAGATTCCGTTTTCTAGATCTCAAATAACTCCAGAGGACATTTATCTAGCTACTGCTATACCGGAGAATATCTCTCCTGAGGAGTATCGGTTGTTTTTGCAGCAGCCGAACGCCGGAGCTGGACAACTCCCCCAAGATCCTTATCGGTCTTTCTTTTCGCATTATGCACAAGACGGCACCCCCGTGTACGGTTTTCCGGGTCAGCTTGACGAGCATGGGGACATTTTGCGTCTCCCTGCTCCTGAGGCCTATCTTTATGTTCAAGGTTTACCGTACAACCAGGCTCAGAACTTGCAGGCACAACCTTTCCAAGGTCAACCTGCAGGCCAACCTGGCTATCAGTACGACCCACAGGGACAGCCCAATCAAGGCTACTCTGCGGGCCAGCAAGGGCTATTCTATAATCCGCAAGGACCATATTATAACCCTGCTGGTCAACCTGCTCAGCCTCAGCCGGGGTATCAACAGGGACCGACCTATGGACCTGGGGGGCAAATCCAGCCTTCCTTACCGATGCAACCGCAGTATCCTGTTGTCTCTAACGCTGCATATCAGCAAGGACCTCTTTATGGTTCTGCTTCGGGTCAAACTGGTTTCCAGCAAGCACCTGGTCCTGTTCCACCACTGGGCCAACCGGGTCATCCGGTACAACCTGGTGTCCCGCCTCCAGGCCAACCGGCTTATTCTGCAACCTGGGTCTACTTACATAATCGTCAGCTCACAACTGTGCCGCCCCCTCATTCGCGCCAACCTGTTCATTCAGAGCACCCTCATTCAGTCAACTCGCTCATTCAAAGCTCTTCGTTTCGCCTCACTTCGCCTCACCAAATGCCACCTAATGTCGAACAAATCATCAAATGCGCTACACTGTGCTCCCGCAGGTTCCACTACCGTTAGCCGCTTCACTCATCCTCGAATGCTTATTATCCTCATGGTCAATCTCAACCTCTAACTATAACCACCGCTCAGATCCTCCTCTCACGGTTTAACTATGTTGCGAACAAATCCAATGCGTCGCTAATACAGTGATAACTATCGATTGCGGCTCCACCGTTATCGTGCCCTTGGCCCTGGTTACCAACAATCAAATCGGCTCACATATTTAATTATGCCCTCGCCGCTAATCCCACGGGGATGTGAATCCCGGGGCAAGGATATTCACAACCATCGTGGAGCATGGGTACCGGACCTTATTTTGGGACTGGCACGGGAATTAACCCTCCATTGCCGTTCCTGGCTACCTTGGACTTGCCGGACGTTTCAAAGTTGACCAATGATCCGATTTCTCACAATCCACATTGGCCTCCGGTTCCAACCAAGATACCAGGAGATTGTCCCAAGTTTGAGGGCAACTCTGGAGAAGACCCCCAGGCGCATGTGATGACGTATCACCTCTGGTGTTCGTCTAACTCTTGGACAAACACGGATCTGGGCCTGCTTTCATGCCTTTCTCCAGGATGATGATATCGTGTAGAGTCACGCAAGTTGCCCAAAGAGTCGTCTCCGTGGCATATTGATTTCAACTCATAGCTATGGCTTCACGCATTTCTGAAGCACACCAGAGGAGATCGGGACGACTCTCCCCGTCTTCCCCGAAGAGGACTCCTACCACTCACGATTTCCCTTGATCACATCCATGAGTGGCGCGCCTGCCGATCGATCAAGCTTCACATACTCCGATCGTATTTGACTCACTGGTTCACCACCTCCTTTGTGAACAAAATCGCTCAGGATATCGCAATGGGAGCGTGTGTGACTGAGGAACAAGCTATCGCGCGTGCCCAGTACTTGGATCTTGTTTATTCACAATCTGGCACGCTTTATGACATCCTGCCTGATGCACCACGGCCCGGAGCCAAAAAGACCCAACCCACCCCTTCCGTGGATGGTGTCATTGGTTCCGTTTATCAAAATTCGAAGAAGTCTTCGAATGGGAAGCAGAAGGCTAATTCTTCCAACGATCCCTCTGCCAAACCCGCCTCATCCGATTCTGGTAAAACCTCGGAGGTAAATGCCGTTCAGGCCAATCCTGCGGACAAATCCTCCAAAGGGAAAAAAAAGGGCACAGGCAAATCCAGATCTGATGCCCCAAAACCGGAATCTAAATCCAAGTTTGAGGATGGCTCACAACGTAAGCCGAAATTTCCTTGCCTCATCTGTGAAGGTGACCATTACACTAAAGATTGTCCAAGACGATCCGAAGTCAGTCAACTTCTTAAAGGCTCAAAGGGAACTCCGGCTGCTTTAAAGGAGCCGTTTCCATCTCAGCAGACCCAGATGGTCGAACAAAGTTCATCATCTGCACCGTTTGGGTCTCAAGTTTTCATGATGAAGACTAATGCACCTATCACTATCGCTACGAGGTCCAAGGATTACAATAATCAGCAGCAGGCACCCGGGAAGGCTGTGGCGGATGGACCGCCTCCCGCATCTGCTTCTGGTTCATTTGAAATTGAGAAGCCGACTCTCGAACCCGTTGTGAAACCACCTCCCAAAGGTGTTCTTCGGAAATCCTCTTATAATCCAAACGCCCGCGCCGCTCAACATTACAGGATTGTTGAGGATCTGGCCCAGGCGCCATGTGCCATGTCTGCACTTGAGGTTCTTCAAAGTTGTCCTTCACAACGGAAGGCTTTGCTGTCTGCCATCGGTGGTATTGACCCCGCCGATTCGAGCCTTCTCACCTTTGATCTGGAGAATTTTACTCGCCGGCTTCCACATCAAATCGCTTTGATTATTCAAGTCAGGATTAACGGCCTGGACGTTCATAGAGCCGTCGTAGATGAGGGTGCATCTACTTGTGTTATGTCCTCCGCTTGTTGGAGAGCCATCGGTTCCCCAACTTTATCGTCATCTCCCAATGCCCTCGAGGCATTTGATGGCCGGGAATCTAAACCCCTGGGAGTTCTCGAGAGTCTGGCGATTACATTACAGGGAAAAACCGTCAACGTGGAAGTAGAAGTAGTTGACGCTAAACTCAACTACAACATACTTCTTGGCCGCAGCTGGACCCACGCCATGCTCTGCGTGCCGTCTACCGTCTTTCGATTCATCAAGTTCCCTCACGAGGGCAAGATTGTCACAGTAGACCAGTTGTCATTTTTTACCTCGAACTCCGAGAATAACGTGCCGTACGTGGATCAAATTCCGAATCCACCAGACAGCATAGGACCTGGTCTTTTCAAATACCCAGTCCTCATGGGTATTTTCCCTGCGCCGCCACCGAATACCGCTCAAGTCAACATGTTGTCCAGGACTGATGACCCCTGGCTGATTCCTACACCTGAGCAGTTATATGAGTTTGGAGAATCCATGCCCTTAACGCCGTAGAGACTGGGCCCATCGTGAGATTGTTGTCGACGACTCCTCCACCTCCTCACAAGATGCTCCGGCGTGAGCATGGCTCTCGACGCGTCTACTCAATCCTCGGCTTGGTCGCTGATTTCGCCCGATCCTCTTATTATGAGTTCTTCCCTCGCATGAGGCTATATATATTCATGTCTCTGGAGGAGCCACTTTGGGGCGAGGGCATCATCGCTCGCTTATGCCCCAGCTTGGGGGCAGGCCCACTGATTGTCTCGAGCGCTATGCTACTCAGGGTCCCTTCCCCGCCTCTTCAAACACCGATTTTGACACATGAGGTCTTTTCGGAAGGCAATCTGAGTAACATTACTCAAACGGTTCCTATCAACATCTCTGTCAAACCGGGGATTGTTGAGAACATTCATGTGGGTGTGACCTGTTCTCCTGAAGAAATCCAGGTCTATACGGAATTTTTTAAAGAGTTCAGAGATGTCTTTGCATGGTCCTACGAGGAAATGCCGGGAATTGATCCTAGTATTGTCGTGCACGAAATTCCAACCTATCCAGGCGCGAAACCCGTGCGCCAACGCTTGCGTCCCATGCATCCTCGGAAAGCCGCCGCTATCAAGGCAGAGGTTGAAAAACTTCTGAACGCGGGGTTTATTTACCCTATCCCCCTTACAGAATGGGTGTCCAATATCGTCCCTGTCGATAAAAAACAGGGTACCGTTCGAGTCTGCGTAGATTATCGCGACATCAATCGCGCCTGTCCTAAGGACAATTATCCCACTCCGTTTATCGATCAGATTATCGACGATTGCGCCGGAAGTGAGATCTACTCCTTAATGGACGGTTTCTCAGGTTACAACCAGATTAACATTGCACCTGAGGATCAACATAAGACCACATTCATCTGTCTGTGGGGCACTTTTGCATATAAAAAACTCCCGTTCGGCTTAAAGAACGCTGGCGCCACGTTTCAACGTGCTATGTCATATGCTTTTCATGATATTCGCCATAGTGTCCAGCCTTATCTGGACGACTTGCCTGCCCATTCGGGTAAGCGAGAGGATCATCCAGAACATCTTCGCCAGATATTTCTTCGCTGCAGACGCTACAATCTTAGGCTGAACCCTCACAAGTGCGTCTTCTGCGTCGACTCTGGCCGTCTTTTAGGCTTTATAGTCTCAAAAGATGGAATTCGCCTCGACCCTCTGAAGGTTGAGGCCATTATAAATCTCCCGTCACCCTCCTCCCTTTATCAGTTGCAGAGTCTGCAAGGGAAAGCGAATTTTCTTAGGCGTTTCATCCCGAACTACGCCGAGGTGGCCAAAGGATTCACTCGTTTGTTAAAGCAGAATGTTCCCTTTCATTGGGACGAAATCGCTCAAGAATCCTTTGAGAAGCTGAAGACATTGCTAGTCAATGCTCCGTTGCTTCGTCCTCCCGACTACCACCGCGACTTTACTTTGTATCTAGCCGCCGCATTAAGTACCATCGCCATGGTCTTGGTGCAGGATGACGAGAACGGTGATGAACACGTTGTTTATTACCTCTCTCGGAACCTTCTCGACCCGGAAACGCGTTACGCACATGTTGAGAAGTTGGCCTTAGCAGCCGTACACGCTGTACAGCGCTTCCGCCATTACATCCTTTTGCGCACGATCACAGTGGTTTCAGACTGCAACCCCATGACATATATTCTTTCTAGACAATTGCTGGGGGGCAAGTACTCCAAATGGATTATCATCCTGCAGGAGTTTGATTTGGAGTTCACCACTGCCAAGTCAACGAAATCACTGGTCTTCGCGGATTTGATTTGTTCTCTCCCTACAGACTCTCTTCCTGAACACACTGAAGATCATATTCCGGACGAAACGTTGTTTCTTATTGATACTCGTGATCCTTGGTACGGGGACATCATAGTGTATCTTCAGACCGCAACATTCCGGCCTGAGTTGGATAAAGCTGCACGCCGTCGGATTCGGCACCAGTCCCAACCCTACCGCATAGTCGGAGATACCCTATATCGTATTGGAGTAGATTCGGTGCTCCGACGATGCCTCACCTTGGACGAGGCTGAGAAAGTCTTGAATGACTGCCACAGTGGCGCCTGTGGTGGACACATGTCCGGATATGCCACTACCCAAAAGATTCTGAGGGCAGGTTACTTCTGGCCGTCTATATTCAAGGATTGCATCACTGCAGTCCGGAAATGTCATCCGTGCCAGATTTTTCAGCGCAAGATGCGCGCGCCCCCGTTGCCTTTGCATCCCGTTATTACCGTCGGCCCTTTCGCGAAATGGGGCGTAGATTTTATGACGTGTAACCCTCACTCGGCCGGGGGGCATGCGTATATCATTGTCGTCGTCGACTACTTCACTAAGTGGGCCGAGGCGATGCCTACACTAGCTGCTGACGGAAGAACGGCTGCTTCATTTTTATTCAACCATGTTATTGCACGATTCGGGGTCCCTCAAGCTATCGTCACCGATCACGGTACTCATTTCCGTGATTACATGATGGCGGAGCTGACAGTTGCGTTGGGTTTGCGTCACGACAGCTCAACGCCATACTACCCTCAAGCAAACGGTCAGGTTGAAGGGGTGAACAAGGTTTTGGTCACTATGCTTCAACGGTCAGCTGATTCATAACCATTACATCTCCAATCGTTTCACGGCGGGCATACTCAACGCCTGGCGAAAAGTGCAAATCCTGACCACACCGCTTCAATCGGTAGACTATCTGGAAGCTACTTTGCCGCTGAATGAAATTCTCTTCATGGTTAGTCGTACTGCTCTCTACCGATACTCAAGACTTTAGACACTCTTGAACGGTTGGATGAAACCCGTCGTCTAGCTGCTTTGATCATCGAAGCACAAAAGAAGAGGGTCAAATCCCATTTTGATCAATCTGTTTCTCCCCGTTCTTTCATTGAAGGAGACCTAGTCCTCTTGTATGATCAAGCACATGATAAACTTGGTGCCGGTAAACTCTAGCCCATGTGGCACGGTCCCTATATAGTAAAACGCGTGTTGAAAAATGGGGCCTACGAGCTTATCGACTACGAAGGAGTTCCATTGGCGCAACCCAGGAATGGGTTGTTCCTTAAGAAATACTATGCCTGAATTGATTTCTTGGTGTGGTGTGTGTACATAGGTGTGTGATTGTCATTTGTGTACATGGTGTGGTGTGTAAACATCTTTTCTGCTCCAAATGAACCACTGCTACTCTCCAC
The DNA here is from genome assembly GCA_034641835.2 of Pinus albicaulis. Taxonomy (NCBI): domain Eukaryota; kingdom Viridiplantae; phylum Streptophyta; class Pinopsida; order Pinales; family Pinaceae; genus Pinus; species Pinus albicaulis. The sequence goes on along the minus strand of CM076580.1, from coordinate 1,295,613,011 downwards.
AAGGTAAATAGTAAAAAAGTAATTTCATTTTTTACCATTGGACGTATTTATAACTTTTCAACGTTAAAATGTGTTTTAAAAGTTATTTCTTGTCAAATATTTGCATGTGTCATGTCAAAAATGGATTTTACGCTTGTTGGGTATGTGCAGTGACAGGTTTTTGCGACTTAAAAGGTGGAAACGAGTTGTATTTTATACTTTTTCGGACTCGGTAAATACACGAAAAAGTCACTCTGGAGTCATCTTTCAGCTCTTTTCTGACTCTCTAAATATGAAAAGATTGCCGAGGCCCTTGTCGTTTTGATCTCGTTAAAATGGACACGAATCGACATCCACCCAGTATAAGTTTAACCCTTTTTCGGGCTGGGATGGATCGATTACGAAAAAGGAATACCCTAGCCTATCGCGACTAGGAGGTTTTCCCAGATATTGTTTTCTACCTTTTCGGATCTGGGAAACTATTTACGAAAAGGGACCTGTGGAGTTTTCTTTTCCGCTGTCTTTTCAAACTCTCTAAACATGAAAAGACGCCGAGTTCTTCCTTTGTCGGACTCGTTAAACCCTGATGACATTGGATTCCGTCGAAATGACGTTCTCCGAGTTTCTCCTTCCTAGGACTCGTTAAATGCACTAGGATGGATTCGCCCGAAGGGCGGACTTATATCACAAGCATATGCTATCCCCTTCAAGCTTGTCATCAAAAATAATTGGGGTACTCGCCAGAAATGGTGGGGGAAAAATGGAACCATCGTCGTTGTCGTCGGCAGTATGTCGCTCTTGAACATGGCACTTGTCCGCATTCGTGTCGGGTTGGGGACATCTCATCTCGTTGTTTCACTTTGCTTCCATGGGTTTGGGTAATCTCTTTTGACCTCTCATCTGTTCACTGCCTCGCCGCCATGACCTTTGATCTGTTGATGTCAAATACTGCCAAGTCCATTGCCGTGCCGTTTATATGTTCAAGAGAAGTTGGCCTCTGCGAATATCAACCTTCCTCTGTTTCTCATATGATCCTAATTCACAACAAAACATTATGTTCCTCTGTCTCCTGTCGATGATGTGGGAATCATTATGGCCCACCTTCGATCAAGATCACTTCCTGTCGACTTCAACTCATTATCCAGGAAGTTGGTCTAGAGACTCTTGATGGTACCTTGGGGCCTGCATGCCTTAATGGCAGGTTCGTCGCATTCGACGAGAGGTTTTCATTATTGACCTCCGATCGGATGATTCTGCGGGTGTTCGACGTCAGCTCATTTATTCACACGCCGTGGATTGTACCTGTAGTACCTTGATGACCATTGTCATTATTGGTGGTTCCTCTCGCGTCTGTTAACGGCTTTCATCATTGGCTGGTAATCAGGCGATGTTCTTGCATGTTCGACATCAGCTCACATATTCGCGTGCTAGAACTTCTGTACTCTCTATTTGGCCGAGATGGAGCGCAAGACCTGACGTCCATATAGCAAAAAGGTTATCAGATTATTGTGATGACTCATCAATTGGATGGTCATAATTACACTGAAGTTCATTTATTTGATCTAGTTGATGGTCATGCCTACACCAGATCCTGACATAGCATACTGGCTCGATGGTCGCTGGCCCATACCATATATATATACATCATGTACTTGAGATATCAACAGACTGGCTCAGGCAGTTTCTCCTGATTTGGCCTTCGCTGACATGTTATCGCAGTTATCCTCCTTCCCTCACTTTCTCGCCTCATGTTTAGTGGGGCATCTCATACAAAGAACTTGTCACCGTCCTTACCATTCCCCGTCCCGCACAATGGAGGACCCATAATGTGACCTGTGAACACTGTCATGCACTGAAAACATCATCATTGCATCCCTCCGAGTATGAGCTTCATTTCCCCTTGAGACATCTCCTTGCAAAATCCATGAAAAACAGCTCTTTTTGCATTGGCGCGGGTAGACAGTTCAGTACTCGCGCCACTCGGGGAAATCCTGTAAAGAGGTCGCGCCACTTGGCGCTCTGTCATAGAGCAGCAATCGCGCCACCCATTTTAGGGACTGTTTTTTATATATGGATGGCGGAAGTTGAGTTCAAACAAACTCACAACCACTGCCTATCTTGAGTTGGGAAGTTTGGCTACGGGAGTTCTATGGAAGGGAAGTAGTTTTGCCACCTTCTATGGAACCTTCCTTGTTGATAGGGCCCATCCCATTATAATAGGGATCCCAACTCCCTCCTTCCCCATCTATATAAGCTTGCTCAGATCCATGGCAAGCTGGTCTTGAAGTGCTGAAGCTTTGCATCTCCTATTCCCAAGTGCCTTTGTGCTGAAAAGAATCCTTCCTTTCCCTTAAGGCCCATTCGAGCAAGGAGACCATTGTCACGAGACTCGGGAGAGGTTTCCCTTTCCCCCGGCGAGCTTTGCGAGACGTGGACGACCGGAGACCCGCGCGAAGGAGGCTGCAGCGTCAGAACTTGGTTGTAACTTCTATTCGTTTACCACTTTAATAGATGACTATGATTATGGTTCCACTCCTTTTTCCATTATGTTAATGCTAGTAATGTCTTTTCTGACCGATGTTTAGTTACGTATGCTGGTTCCTATGCTTGTATCTGTTTGTTCTTTCTGTGTGCAGGTGTTCATCCACGGAGATCGTGGAAGGATTGTGATCTGCCAGGACTGAAGGACGGGGACATCTCTTTTTCAGATCGAGCGTTGGAATCCAGGTAGGTTTTTATCCCAAATCTTTCATTCGTAACTAGGAGCCTGCGTCATAGCATTGTTTGTTTGTTGCTAGACCCCTGCTGGGCTAGTAGGGATCGCCTCTGTCCGCAGAGGGGATTTACCTTTTCAACAGTTTCCTATGCCTACTCCATCAGGAAATTTTTTTCAAATGGGATGATCAGGCTAAAATGTTGTTTGTGGCACTAAAATACACATTTTCTTCAGCCCCTCCGATCTGTCCACCCAATTACAACAAAGACTACACCTTATATATATCGGCATCAAACACAGCCATAGCTAGAGTGCTAATCCAAGATGGGCCTAATAATAAAGAGAATGTAATCTATTACATCAGTAAGAACCTATGCAGACCTGCTTTAAATTACAAAATGGAAGAAAAATATGCCCTAGCCCTAGTACATGCAATACAAAAAATTTGACATAACATCATTCTAAGGACTACAATAGTCATAGAAACTATCAACCCCATGAGATATTTTTTAACCCATTATCTGATGAACCACAAATATGCTATATGTGTAGTCATACTACAGGAATCCGACCTGTATTTTAGCTCCCCCGAGAGAAATAAAGCATTAATTTTAGCTAATTTCATCACTGACCTTCCAAGTACGACTCAAGGATCCCTAATTAATGACTCACTACCAGACAAACATCTATTCTTAGTTACGACCAAGGACCCTTGGTACGATGACATCCTCCTATTCCTGTGAACCCAAAAGTTCAAGCCACAGCTCACCCGTGACGACCGAAGGCACATACACCATCAGGCCCACCTGTACCTTCTCATGGGGGAAATCCTTTATTGAAGAGGCATTGACACTATTTTATGTCGATGCCTCACACACGACCAAGCTGAGCAAGACCTAAATGACTGCCATAGTGGGGCTTGCCACGACCACCTCTTAGGGATGGCCACTACCCAAAAAGTCCTATGGGCTAGTTATTTTTGGGCCACCCTATTCCATGATTGCATTCAAGCACTCAAATAGTGTGAGTGATGCCAATGCTTCACCCACAAGGCAAGAACACTTCCGACTCCTCTGCACCTGGTCATTGTAGAAGGTCCCTTTTGCAAATGGGGAATCAACTTTATGATTTGCAACCCTACATCATCTGGCAACCAAAAATACATTATTGTAGTCATCGACTATTTCACCAAGTGGGCATAAGTCATGCCTACATATGACAACACGACAGAAACTACAACTCAGTTTCTCTTCAACAATGTCATTGCATGATTCGGTGTGCCTAAGGAGTTAGTATCCGACCATGGAAATAATTTTGAAAAATAAATATTCCAGGAGCTGTCCCATCATGTAGGATTCACACACAAATTTGTGTCTCCATACTACCCCTAGTCTAATGGTCAGGTAGAATCTATTAACAAAGTGCTCAAAATTATGTTACAACATATGGTCAACAACCATAAAACTAACTAGAACCATATGGTATTTTCATCACTATGGGCATATCACACAATAGTTAAATATTCTACAGGAATCACACCTTTCCAATTGGTATACGGAGTGGAGGTCATGATTCCCATTGAACTTGAAATCCCCAACTTACACGCCGCTATCAAACTCCTTGATGATACCCAGAATTTAGAACAACAGTTGGTATATTTAGAACTAATCAATGAAAATCGATGAGAGTCCCTCCAACATAATGAGGTGCACAAGAAAATGGTAAAATCATCATTCGATCGCAACATCACCCCTCGCTCATTTTCCCAGGGGGAGCTAGTACTCCACTACAATTTTTCAAAAGAAGACTTAGGACCCAGGAAGTTCGAAACATTATGGAATGGTCCTTACATCATAAAAAAATGCCTCCTCAAAGGAGCATAAATTATGTCTAAGCCCGACGATACATGCCTAGCTAACCTCGTCAATGGGCTCTACCTCAAACAATTTCACCCATAAGGGAAAGAAGTCTCAACCTTAGAGCTAAGATGCACGTAACATAAATTTTTGAGATGATCACAATCATCAAGGATTTTTTCTAAAAAATTCTCTTGTGTCGCAGATGGATCATCCCCCCATCCACTATTTTGGATTCATTGATGGAGCCTCACGATGGTCATAAAATCTAGCAGCAGCCATTTGGGCCATATATTGTCCTGACCAGTCACCATTCCTCACCAATGCAGTATGTATCAGATCAGCTACCAATAATCAAGTAGAATATGATGCAGTCATCACGCTATTGATTGATGCTTCCAACCAGGGCATTCACCATCTACATGTCTATCTTGATTCCTGGCTAGTGGTCTCACAATTACCAAGCCTTTAAAATAAGGTATTCATACCTATTTAGTAAATACTTGCATGCACGATGGTTGAATCATCATTTTGATCACATTACATTTACACATATACCAATAAATCAGAACTATACATTCGATCACATAGCTAACCATATCCTATATTAGAATGCATCTCGTATAAACCATCATCTAAAAAAAAGAAAGGCATAAAACACAAATATCCATCATAGGTACATAACGTCTATCATAAAACACAAATAATAACCATAAACACATCTTAAGAGCCGCAAAAATATACATCTCACATATATACATCAAAAAATATATGATTCCGAGTATACAAAATAGGTCCCTAACCATCATGTCAACCAAAAATATACATCTCATAAAAATAGGGAAGCATCCTCATAATGGGTGCTTTCCCTAACCATACAAAAATCTCTAGGAATGAGCCCTAGTTGTGGGTCCTCTGGACCCATGGCTTCACCTGGTGCCAGTATGTTGGGTATGTGTTATATTCTTTCCATGACTAAGTACGCGCGGGGGGGTAAGAGGGGCGGCGATAGCCCCCCCTTTGCGCTGGGCACAATCGGGTTCAGAGACTCGGTGACAGAGCATCTGAATGCCTTCAATACTGTGGTAAGTTAGCTGTCATCTGTTGATATTAAAATATCAGATGAAGATAAGTGCATCAGTTTGTTGTGTTCTCTACCAGACTCGTGGGACAGTCTAGTTATTGCAATAGGTAGCAATAACACTACCTTGAATTTTGATGACATTGTCTCAGCCTTGTTGTCGGAGGAAATGAGACGGAGAAATATGGAGGGTCAGAATGGAGATGCCTTATTTGTACGAGGAAGGTCCCAGAAAAGAAACAAGAATAAGGTTTCGAGTGGGAGACCCAAATCTAGAGGGAGATCTAAATCTCCTGGAAAGTTTGTAAAGGTGTGCTGGAAATGTGGAAAGGAAGGGCACTACAAAAAGGACTGTAGATCTAAAGCTCCTAAGAAAGGAAAGGGATCTGATGATACTCCTTCTGCAGAGGCAAAAAACACCTCGGATGAAGGTGGGGATGTGTATTTGGCTTCTTCTTCAAACACACATGTAGATCATGAGTCATGGTTGATTGACTCAGGTGCATCCTTTCACTTCACTCCCCATAGGGAGTGGTTCTGCGAGTATGAGAAATATGATGGTGGTGATGTCTTCCTAGGGGATGATAGGAGGGCCAGAATCATCGGACGTGGAAAGGTCAAGCTGAAGTTGCAAGGTGGAAGGATTAGAACACTTCCTGGTGTTCTGCATATTCCTGCATTGGCCAGAAATCTGATTTCTGTAAGCAAGATGGATGATGCAGGTGTAAAAACAGTGTTCAAGAAAGATGCCTGCAAGATGGTTCGGGGAGCACTAGTATTAATGCGGGGATTTTGGAATGGAACTCTGTACAAACTACAAGGTAGCACTATTATTGATGGGTGTAACAATTATGTGGTTCCTGAAAGTGGGACAGAAAGTCTAGCTGTCTTTGAAGAAAAGACCATGCTATGGCATCAAAGGCTTGGACATATTGGAGAGAAGGGCCTTCGGATACTACATAGAGATGGTATGGTAGAAGGTATGTCTAATTGCTCTCTGTATTTCGATTTCTGTGAACATTGTGTATATGGGAAGCAGAATCGGGTGAGTTTTCCTTCTGGTGCTAAGAGGGCAAACAAGATATTAGAACTTGTGCACAGTGATGTGTTTGGACCTGTGTTAGTTCCATCACTAGGAAAGTCTGTGTACTATGTTTCATTCATAGATGACTTCTCAAGGAATACATGGATATATTTCTTGAGGAAGAAATCTGAAGTCTTCGACAAATTTAAAGAATTTAAGGCTCTGGTGGAAAACCAGACAGAGAAGAAGATAAAGGCATTGATGACAGATAATGGTGGGGAGTTCTGCAAGAAGGAATTTGAAGAGTTCTGTAAGAAGTGTGGTATAGCACGGCAGAAGACTACTCCATACACACCTCAGCAAAATGGAGTTGTAGAAAGAATGAATAGAACGTTGATGGAAAAGGCAAGAAGCATGCTCAGTGGTACCGGGTTAGGACAAGAATTCTGGGCAGAGGCAGTGGAGACTGCATGTTACTTAGTTAACAGATCACCTTCATCAATGTTGGAGGATAAGACTCCACATGAGGTATGGACTGGTAAGAAACCCTCTCTTTCACATATAAGGGTATTTGGATGTGATGCATATGTACATGTTCCAAAGGAGAAAAGGACCAAGTTTGATAATAAATCTGAAAGGTGCATCTTTATTGGGTATAAGGATGGTTTAAAGGGTTACAAGCTTTGGAACCCAGAAACAAGGAAGGTTGTGTACAGCCGAGATGTGGTGTTTAGAGAAGTGAAAGATGTTGTTAAAAATGAAGTCCTACCAAAGGAGCCTGAGAAGATAGAGTTTGAGCTAAAGGAGGATGAATCAGACTCTACAACAAAAGAAGACTCAGAAGATGAAGAGCCACAAACTCCAGCTTTGAGAAGATCAGTTCGGGAAAGAAGGCAACCAGAAAGGTATAGTCCATCTGCTTTCTGTTCAGGTTTTTCCTTAACTATAATTGATGATGAACCCAGAACTGTCAGGGAGGCAGTAGATTCAGAGGATGGAAAACTATGGAAGGAGGCCATGGTTGATGAAATGGCATCCTTGCACAAAAATGATGCATGGGATTTGGTGGAGTTGTCGGCTGGAAGGAATCCCATTGGGAGAAAATGGGTGTTTAAGAAGAAGATGAATGTAGAAGGCAAGGTGGAGAAATACAAAGCTCGGTTGGTAGCAAAAGGTTATTCCCAGGTGCCGGGAATCGATTTTGGTGATATTTTTTCTCCTGTTGCCAAGGTTACTTCTATTAGATTACTTTTATCTGTTGCTGCTGCATTTGATTTTGAGATAGAACAGAAGGATGTGAAGACAACATTTCTTCATGGGGATCTAGAAGAGGAGATCTACATGAAGCAACCCGAAGGCTTTATGGTGAAGGGTAAGAAAGAACTAGTATGCAGGTTGAAGAAGTCTCTGTATGGGTTAAAACAGTCACCAAGGATGTGGTATCAGAAATTTGATACCTATATACGGGGACTTGGCTTCACCATAAGCAAGGAGGATCATTGTGTTTATTTTAAATTAATTGGTGACCGTGTTATTTATTTGGTCTTGTATGTGGATGATATGTTGTTGATTGGAAATGACAAAGAAATTATCCAAGATTTGAAGACCCAACTGTTCTCCAAATTCGACATGAAGGATCCGGGTGCTGCAAACTATATTTTGGGCATGGAAATTAAGAGAGATCGGGCAAAGAGGAAGCTCTGGTTAAACCAGAGGAAGTATGTCGAGACTATATTGCGGAGGTTCAATATGCAGGATAGTAAACCGGTGAATGTTCCTATTCCTGTAGGTGTAAAGCTGTCTGCTGAACAGTGTCCCAAGACACAAGAAGAAGAGGAGGATATGTCCCGTGTTCCATATGCAAGTGCAGTGGGTAGTCTGATGTATGCAATGGTCTATACTAGACCAGACATTGCACATGCAGTGGGAGTATTGAGCAGGTTTATGTCAAACCCAAGGAAGGAGCATTGGACAGTAGTGAAGCGGGTTTTCAGATATTTACGTGGCACTAGTGATTATGGCTTGTGTTACCAGGGAAGACCAAGATTGGAAAGAATGTTGGACATTCGTGGTTTTGTTGATGCAGACTGGGCTGGAGATCTGGACCAAAGAAGATCTATAAGTGGGTATGTGTTTAGCCTATTTGGAGGCGCAGTCATTTGGATGAGTAAAAGACAGTCTGTAGTGGCTCTTTCAACTACAGAGGCAGAATACATAGCAGCCACTCATGCAAGCAAGGAAGCAGTTTGGTTACAGAGATTGTGTTCAAGTATGGGGTTGGTACAGCAAGCTATAAGGATAGACTGTGATAGCCAAAGTGCAATTTTCTTGGCTAAGAACCCTGCTTATCATTCAAAGACAAAGCACATTGATGTTCAATATCACTTTGTTAGAGATATGGTTGAGGCTAAAAGGGTGTTGCCGGTAAAGGTGGACACTTTGAAGAATGTTGCAGATGCATTGACAAAGTCTGTGAGCACTCAGAAGTTCTCTTGGTGTAGAGAAACAATGGGTGTTGAAGAATTGGGCCAATAACTAAGCCCTCATGTGGCCCCCCGTGGAAATAAAACAACAAGTGGGAGAATGTTGGGTATGTGTTATATTATTTCCATGACTAAGCACGCGCGGGGGGGTAAGATCACCCCACCTTTGCGCTGGGCGCAACAGGGGGGGTGGTAGCCCCCCCTGTCGGGGTCCGGGGCAGCGCCCTGGCGAAATTTTTTGGTCCTTAATTTCTGGCGGGTAGTCCGCGTCCATGGTTTTGTGCATGGTTTTGCACATGGTTTTGGGGTACGATGGTTTTCGGCCCCTGGTATTTTTGTAGATCCGGTCAAGGGAACTACGGTTATGTTCTAATCCAGGGTTTATGAATTGGGGTTTATGTATGCTTCGGCATGTATATATATGTGTTGTAACACTAAAAGGAATATAATGAAAAATCAAGCTGGTCGTCCCGATTTGGGATCTAGGGGAAAATCTGTGTTTATCTTTTTTATGTTTTATGCTCTCGCTATTGTTTTATTTTCTGTTATAAGATTCGTGTGTAGATAATTTTTGTTCAGGGTTATAACCTACACAATATAGGTGCAGCATCCAAAACCGCAAGTGTCGCTCGATGTAAATTCAGGTGATGCACCCTCTCTCGAGCCAGACATCATGCAAGTCATCAAAGAAACCCTGGGTCAACATACCACAGGTCAGCCTCTCTAACCGACTCCATGAGTCAGCTATACCTATTACACAAGCATCATCAGTCTCAACTCGAGCCTTTGCTGCCAACACTCTAAGGTCGACAACAACCAACTACTCCTCGACTATCGCTACTCGTGCCTCGATTGCCACTGCCCATGCCTCAACTAGCTTAGCACAGGAAAGGAGAGCAGCATCCCCACTGGCAGCTGCAGTTCTTCTGTCCTCCCTTGAAGAACCTCCTACTCCACCCTACCCCCCAATCGGGGTCTGACCAGCACCAAATGGGGCCCTCCTGAAAGGTTGATGACCCACTAAGCAAGAAGTAGGATGCCCTGCCTAACCCACATCTACAAGAGAAACCAAAAATAGTATTAGTGTCACCATCAAAGACATATAGATCTATATATAATAAAAATCCTAAAAATGCATAAAAGCATCAATAGTCATACCTGCTGGGCCCCATTCATAACTTTCAGGAATACCCATATCTAGGTCCCCCTAGAAGTCCATCGCAAAGTACAGGTAGTCTAGAAACATCTGCGGGTTTGACTCGAACCATGCCTCAACCGTCACATCCCAGTAGCGACCCTCCTTTCCTCCTCCACCACGGGGCATCACAGGTGCCCACCAAAGCATCCTAGGATCCCTCAGAGGACCCAGGGGGACTACCACAAAATTTTGAAGAATTACTTCCCTCTCATACATGATGCTACAAAGGATACTCACATAAGAAAATACCTTAATGGTCCCCCTCTGGGCCTTTGCCAACTGTGTAACCATGCCCTGGTAGACATAGCGAACCTAGTTGAAGAAGTAACTGACCTAAATTCAGCGCAAAACCATAATATGTGGGCCCGAAGCTTGATGAGGCACTGTCTACCCTGATAGGTGAACTATCATTTCCAGGGAAGCCCTCTCAGACAAGTTGTTCACAGAGCTCACACAGATGCATCCATAAATGATCACATTAGGACCATAGTGATCCTGGGCCCAACGACGGATGTTTACTCCCCCAGTTGGGAATGGATACGGAAGAGCCTCCCCTTAAGGCAATAGACCAGTCACAAAGTAAATTTTAGTCTCTGGATGAATCGCGACGTATCTACGACGCAACACCATAACACGTTGTCTCCTGTTCGAGCAACGAACAAATTATCAAAGTAAGCCATCCTACGATCTCAGTAGGTTGTTCTCTAAAAAATTGAGTAACCCATGCTAAGCCAAAACCCCCCGAGCACTAGTGTCTTGGGCCAAAACTACACAGAGATCAGGCTAGTATCTCTCCCACCACAACATCCTGTCACCAGAGAAAAAACCAAAAAGATTAAAAAAATTTCAAAAATGGACTTCATCACGCTTGTGCAAAGCTTCTACATGATGAACACGTGTCTGTATCAAATACAGACACATGGTCCATTACACACAATTTTTCCTGGGCGTGAAGGCCTCGTGTAAACTTTACTTTATGCTCGAGGATTGTGTGGGTCAACCTTGATCGCTAGCGCGGTCAAGCCCAAAAAGGGGTATAAAGTTCATACAAATCCATATTTTTATGAACCCATCATGTAAGAAAATGAAAAAAATGAAAATCAAGACATTTAGGGTCCTATCTGACACTGATGGCACGAATCTTAGGTACTCAGGTTGACTATAATAACAATAAAAGATTGGGAGCAGGGGTCAGATCTGACCTCATACTCTCAAAAGATGCAAATGAGTTGAAATATGCCATATTGTCCCATATATCACCCTTTTCTCATTATTTGATAGACAATAAATGGAGCTCATAGTACTCGATCACAAAACCGCAAGAAACACAATGATCAACACTTCACCATGTTCAAAATAGGCCCCATAAATCCACGCCTTAGAAAAAAGTAAAATTTTCAGTCAAAATAGGCATGCCCTCTCTTATTGTGTTACATTCAAATTATTTCAAATATTTTTGTATGAAAAATATGCTTTTACTTCGAGTATTAGTTGCAGTTATTACAAACAGGCCAAAAAACCATATGTCCTAGCCGAGAAAGTTACAAGAGCAGGTATAATTCTACCCCTAGCATGATAGGCACCCCAAGAAGCTTTGTGTATCTTAACATCATTTCTTCAAAGAAATCAACCCTAGGTTTCAGTAACCCGACCATGTTTATCATCGTCCCACCTTGAACATGATAAAAACCCTTGCATGTCAATAGAGCCTTACCCTCCATGGAATCCATCACTCATGTAGACCATATACCAAAGGTTTGGAGCCATGGCCATAAAAACCCAATCCCAGGAAGCAAATCATGTTAATTCTGTTATCACTCATATTTTCCTTGAAGTTTTTGGGAAGAGGAAAGGGGTCCGAGGTAACCACAAACCAACTTTTAGGTACAAAATCTAGCCAATCTGTACCAAAAGAGGGTTCTCTCTGTAAAATTTAGATTTGTTTGGAAGATATTAGGCTAGTTATAAAGTCCAGATATTTTGATTGATTTTGGGTGATGAAATTCAATAGTTAAGGGTAAGACTGAGTAATTTATACCATTGGGCTAATGGAGTCAAAGAAGATGGCTTAACTGGATTAAGTTTCTTAACAAAAGATGGTTTCACAGGGCAAGGTAATCAAATAGGGAACAATTATAGATCTAAAGTGAATGGAATGAACTTGAAATAGGTGAAGGGCAATTAAGAATCCTTCAACATATTCAAAAAGGGGGAATTTAAATGATTATTAACAAATAGCAATTAAGAATTCTTTATCAAATAATCAAAATGCATAAACTAGAAAAACAGGAGCAATTAAGAATTCATTGTTTAAACTAGTTCCAGAAGAAAACATTTAGAATAACAATGATTAAAAACAAATTGCACTTAAGCACTTTCTAATTTATTCCTTTTCGTTAATTATTCAGATATGAGATGTTGTGGATGATTTTGTCACCCTCCTAGAGACAGCCTAGAGTTGCAATAGACCAGTGCCTAGGACATCTTAATATAGCAAGGAGCCCTTTATAGTTTGGGTTGTCAGTCCAAAGACTCACTTACTATCACTTGTTTTTGAACAAGGAAATTAGATTTGAATGGGACCAATCTCTCCCAGGAGCTGATACAAAGATAAGGGTAATGTAGGAACATCATGTAAAACTTCAACATGAAAGCATCAGACAGTTAAGAGACCGCTTACTGTAAAGAGGGCCGATTCAAATAATATACCACAGAAATCAAATATCAAGAAGTGAGTGCATTGAGGAAACGTATGAAGATATTAGCTGGCATACAAGGGCGTACCAATTTATGAATCCTTAAGCCACTAATATAGCAGAAAATATGGAAAGAGTGAACATGAAACAGTATATCATGACTAGGCCTATTTAAAGCGCTTGACTAATCCCAGAAAGGGCACCACTTAAGATGAATCCTTACTACAAACTAGTGAACCACTCGCATTCTAGAACATGATACAAGAAGACAAATAGCATGAAATGATGTAATTTATTAACTAAGAGAAATTACATACTGCGAGATACCATAGATCATAATCCTCAATACAGTTATAACCCCTCCTCACTGAGACCCTACGGGCTCTGAAGCTTCATACATAAGTGTTACAGAATATATATACAGAAACCTTCTCGCTGCCCAGTCTGCTGATAGAAATCTGGAACCTTTACAATGTCTTCCTTTTGGGCCTTTATAGGAGTGATGGAGAATTCTAGAGGAGGCGACAGCTGAAACACAATTAATGACTCAATTTGAAAGAAAAGGCGGAAAACATTCGCGCCTACTCTATGAGTGACTAACTGTTAATGACTGTACTAGACAACCTGTTCATGAAATAAATGCTGGGAGATAAAATCTCCTTATATACAATATAGAAGTAATAAAATATATACAATATATTGCCCACGGCTGAAGAAAAATTTGCTGCCGTAAGAGATTTGGAATAATCTATATTTCAGTACTGTACTCTCGGCCCTCGGCTCTGGATTTGAGTCCTGGGTCTTTAATGCGGGAGAGTTCATCTGGAGAGTTCGGAGAATCCATATTAATGTTCTCTTGAATGGAGGTCACCTCTCCCACCTACCCTTAGCTTCTTTCTTTAATTCCGCCAGCGGAATACGTCCTTTGGTATGCTCCTGATATTTGCAACGGAGGCGGCAAGTTTAAGCGCCAACTAAGTCGTTTAAAACCTTCAAAACCCGCAAAATATTAGAGAAAAATGACTCGGTGACAGGGAGTGTGGATGTGACAGCGGCTATGGAATCGGTAATACAGACTAGGCGAGATATTGAGAAGATGCAGGGAGGCAGGAAACGAGAGAAATAAAGGATGACGATGCAGAACACAATGGAGCGATGATGGTCAAACAGGACAAAAGTTCATGACATGTCACCAGAACATAGGAATGGTGGAAGAGGAAAACGACGTACACTTGTGGATTATGATGACACGACCGCAGGAGGTGGGACCCAGCTCGGAAATCACAATCGGAAGGTGGAGCGGGTAGACCGGGAGTGATACATCTTTTAAGTTCCGATTGCGATTGAAGGTAGGGCTGCGATTGATTCAGGACCGTTCGATCTCAGATCAAGATCAACGGTTGCGCTTGTATCGGGGAGCAATTAAAATGGTGGGCTATGAAATTCCGACGATCTGATGCGCGCGGGCTCTTCCTATAAACTGATTGCCGCGCCGTTGATTTGAGTCAGATCGGACGGCCAGCATTGTGTCCGATCGTTAAGACAATAGGCCCCTTCTTGCTTTGAATTATGGTTTTCAGACTCAGGTTATACGGGAACCGAAGCGTGAGGGCGTCAAAATTTTTAGGGACTCGGCCTGATTATTTAAATATGGGTTTTAAACTATTGTGAGGCAGATTTTCAGGTGGAAGTAGTAATTTCTAGCAGGAGTCATGATTTTTTAGGCCACGGCAGAAGTTAAAAATGGATTTGAATAACACAGCGGGGCAAAATTCACAAGCAGGGGAAAATATGTACAACATGAGACACAAATGATATAATTAACAAGAATAACACTTCAAAACATAAGAGATAGATGACTTATTGATTCGTTTTCTGATGCAAGAATCCTATAAAAAGTCTTTTACATCAATTCCTTATCCAGTTGGCCACACAAAATTTCTCCAACAACACTTTATTCCAAAATAGTCAATGTTACAGCAAAGTCTAAGAATCCACCCCCCAATACTCCAATTGAGGGAGTATTTATACAAAAAAATATAAAAAATATCTCATAACAAATTGAGATATAATCTAGGATGACTCATAGAGATAAATGATAACTGATGTTGTGCTGTTTCCTTCTTTTGAGAATGTGCTGGAGGTAGGCCCTATGATTTGGCTTGTTGCTGTGCTCTATAGTAACTCTGTGATAGCCGCTCTGTTTAACTGATACTCTTTATCTTCACTGATACACTTTAACCTCTGTTTATCCTTTTATCTTTCTTATCATGACTTACTGTAGTAAATAAGCAAAAATTCAAATAAGGATAATTTTTACAAAAATTCTAACATTTCTTCCCACCATTTATCTTCCGGTATTCTGGTTCTTTGCAGATTCCTCAAAGTTTCATCTATCTCTGTATATCTGAAGAAAGTAGGCTGAATTGGGAATAAATTCTTTACCTCATGCTCGAGATAAAACAAATTCTCCAATCTATCATGAAGATTTTTGCCTGTAGGCAATGCTGCTGCTGATGAACTAGTTGAGGAGTTGGCCTGATTGTCAGCATGCTTGTTCAATTTATCAACATAACTTTCCAGGTTCATTAGTTTATCCTCTGAAACTAAAGGACTTGGCAATCCTTTTTTCAACAGTACATCCAATCTTTTTGTGAAGGCATTGATTTATTCTTGCATATCAGAGCATCTTCGTTCTAAATTCTGCATCAGAGTTCTTTTAGTAAAAACTCTTTTTATCTCCAAAATTGTTCCTGTTCTGTCTTGGATGTTGAGTTCTTCAAGTTGATATATGTTCTTAGTGTTCAAAAAATGTATAAGTTCATTAGCTTCTTCAGGCCTGTTTCCTGATTCTTCTCTTGCCTTTAAGATTTCTTCCAGAGCCAATTTAACTAAATCATTTTTCTCATACATTATTTGAATTGATGGCCAAACATCTTATATTGACTAAATGATGTTGTCCCAGAGAATTTATTTTATTTCCTTTAAAGGCTTCTCCAATGTGATATCCTTCTCCAATGCTCTGACCAATTTTTCTAATCTGTTGACCTCTCTTGTTTTCTCTGCAACACTTATCTTTGATAGATCATATTTTTGTTTTAAAGTGGTGAATTGTACCTTTGTTATTTTGAGTTCTGTCACTTGGAGTTTGAATTCCTCCATTGACTTTATTAATTCTTCGGTACTTAAATTGGAAGTATTTCCCTGTGACAATTCTGTTGGTTGAACTTTTGTAGATGTACCTGTAATTACTTTTGCTGTAGATGCTGGAATATTAGGCTGCTTGTCTTTCAATGCCTTTTCAAGCTCTTTTTCAGTTTCATTAAGTTTCTCATTCAGTTTCAAGAGAAAATCCATCAATTCTTCTTCAGAATATTACTTCATGATTTCTGCAGTCCGTGGATATCTTGAGGCTGGTAACTGTAGTTGTTTTCATAAGGCTGCAATATCATCATCTTTTTTCTTGATCAAGGCTTCTATACCCTTGAAATCTTTGGGATTATGACCCAATCCAATGATTATTTCCTCCAAAGTATTTATTCTGTTGTCCTTAGCTTGAGAGGAGACTTTTTCAAGCTGCAATTGTGCATTAGTATTCTCCAAAGAATCCTGCAATTTATGGGTCATCATTGATTTATCAGTCAGAATAGAATAAATCATTTCACCTGTTTGTTTGTGCAACTCAATTTGATCCAAAGGATGAATATCCTTTTTTATGACTTCAAAATTAGTTCTGATATAATCTGCAGTTGTTTGAGGCTATTGTACTTTGGGTTTGAAGTGACTCATTACCATCTTACCCTGCTGGATGTCATAGGCTGACATCAATATTTGTTGATTCTTAGGAGCCATCTTCAAATATTGATTGTAAACTTGAAGTCTTAGTGGATCATTTCTGGCCTTTATATTTATGAATGTCCTTTTAATGTCCCAGGAATCTTCAATTGGTATTTTGAAGAAGATACTTCTACACTCTGCTACTTTTGTAGTTATTTTCTCTGAGAATTAGTGGATGTTCCACTGACTGTACATGTTTGCTGACTGCCTTGTTCTTCTCTCCTCTGACTATTAGAGATTTCATGAACAGATTCTACTTCTGGAAGAGGATTTAATTTTTGTCTTTTAACATCAGGTTGTTCTGAAGACCCACTGATAGGGGTAGCTGCTTCAGCATCTCTCTTTTTACTCTTTTCTACATTGAGAGGAGTTTGTAAAATTGACATTTCTACCACATTGGTCTGAGTAAGCGAAATATGTACTTGACTGTGTTCTTTAGAAGTTTCAGGTTGTTTTGTCATTGTAAATTTCTCTGTAACTTGTATACCATCTTCTTTCTCTTTTCCTTTAGATGTTACTGTAGCCAATGCACTGATTTCTTGTAAATTTTGCTGGGAAGTTCCAGCAGAAGAAGGACCAATCCCTGGTCTTTTCACCTGTCCAAAAGAGTCTAGGTCAAGCATTTTTTCAAGGTCTTTCATAACATTGTCAACACTGACCTCTTCACTATCTTTTTCTATCAATGTCCCTTCCATCCATTCATCCATATTGGCATATTGTTCAATTTCTGGGATTCTATGATGAAGGTATGGTCATAATTTGTTTCTCATCCTTCTATCACAAATAAAGTTTTTTGGGTCATAAGGTACCCAGTGGAAAATTTTGTGTAATTTGAGATATTCTTCTAAGATTATTTCAGCTTCTTTTCCAGCATCCCTAGAATTGCAGACAAAAGGACCTAACTGGCTCTTAATCCTGAGTTGAGCTTTTTTCTTTTCATTGCAAAAATGGACTATATCATAATTTATCATCTGTCTAAAATATTCTAAGGCAAAGAGCCTCATTGGGACATATTTTGGTAACTTGAAAGGGCATAACTCACATCCATATATTTTGATTTCTCTGTGATTTCGGTATAGGTACCAATCACCTATCCTGTATTGCTTTGAGAGTTGGAGAATTTTCTTAATGTCACTATTGACCCTAGGAGGAGAGACTCTTGTTAACAAGGTGGTTGTAGGGTGTACAAATAGGTCAATGAAATCATTATAATAATAAGGAGAATCAAAGGAATTATGAGTGATGGCAGACCAAAATATTACAAACCTAGGATTTCCTTTGGCATCAAGTTTTTTGATATGGAAAGGGAAACTCTCTTATTGATAGTAAAGCATGAGATGATAAATAACAGAAGAATATTTGAACACTCTTTCATTCTATAATCTCATGATCTGATCATGGATTTTATCAGCAATATAGGAAGAAAAGTCATACTTGACAGCAGGGGGCTGTCTAGGGGTAAAAATTGACAACAATACTAGGGTTAATTGATCAACATATTCACTAGTATTGAAACCCATTATAGAGGATATCATATTCAAAATAAGCCTTCCCACATCAGTGAAAAAGGTATAACCATAAGTGGGAGAACCTTTGGGCTGATGTTCTGGCAACATGAAGGTTTGGCAGATGCGGTTTAACTCTTCATGGGATAAATTGGAAGATTTCTCAAGTAATTCTCCCATGGAAAGGGGAGTCAAGGCTTGGCCAGGCTAAAACTGTAACATTTCATTAATAGACTGAGCAGTTATGGGGAAAAGGATTTTTTGACTCGGGGACAAGACTTCTCGTTGATTGGGATCATAATTTGCATGGCAGTAATGGATTATTTCAGGAAAAATGTGGACTAAGGGGAGAAGATACATGGGAAGATTAGATTCCCATAATCCAAAAATGTCAGAACCATTCAGGTAGTTATCTCTGCAGTGGAAAAAAATTCGAAGAGGATTTTCACTGAGGATGAGATCTTTGATTTGGAAATCTCTATCTACTAAAGGCAGATAGTCTAGATCTCTGTGAGGGGCATTTAGGGGTGTGACATTCAAAGCCATAGGAATTTCCATTTCTGGTTCTTGTGGATTCAGAAATGAATTTGGGTTTTGATGAAAAAAAACGGGCACAATCACAAATTAGGGAATGAAATTGCAATTGAGGAATGAAATGAAGACCAATTTTGAACCCTGTTTCAGTTTTTCGTGTGGAATTAAAACAAAAACCAGGATTTTTGCAGAGTTCAATGGGAATTTAGGTAAATACCTGTTTTCCGAGAAATAGACAGTAACTAAAAAGGTGTTCGCTATGGCAGATGAATTCTAGAAAACTCAACTGCAATTTTCCTCAGCAAGGTAGTAGTTGGCAAACTTCGACAGTTGATTTCAGAATTCGATGCATGGAACACTGGTCACTGCATGAGATAGTGAAAATGACGTGGGTTCATTTGTTTTATTCGCAAAGTCAAAGGTTGGCGGGTTTTTTATTTTTTTAATGGATGACATTAGCAAGTACGGTGGATTCGTCACGGGAGACAAGCGGTAAGTGGTATTCATCGCACAGTTTTTGGGGAAGGGCGGTTTTCAGCGGAGGGCGAGCGATTCCATACGATACATGACACATGGTGTGGCACTGTTCAGAAAATTGCTTGGCCATCGTGTGTTATCGTTCGAACGTGGATGGGCAGTGATATGGACGAAAACTGTAGATCTTGGATTGATCGATAGAACGGTCGTCGGGAAAGCAAGATGACGGGGAATTAATATGGCGGGCCCAATGAAATTTATTATGAAATAATTGCATCGGGGGCATTTTGATTGGTGGATTAGGTTATTTAATTAACCATGAGGGTTAATTAATATATTATAATGCGGCGGGGATGTTGGGTTTTTAATTGATTTGAATTTCAACCAATTAATCATTTTTAATAATTATATGGTTATTTTTCAACCAACAAGGCGGGATATATAGTATATTGGAATTTTTATATTTAAATTAATATGGGGAAAGGGGAAATTTGCAGGGATTTAAATAATAAAGTTAAAAATTAATATGAAAAATGAATGGAAGCGCTAAGTGTAAAACATTAGGTTAATGTATTTAACTTATGCTTGAATGAATAGGGTTTTTATGAATTATTGCATAATTTTCCTAAGTAAAATGGGATTTTACTTAGGAAAATATTTTTTAGAAGTGAATGAATGTCATGATGAATGATTTTAAGTGCTTATGCTTTTCCAATTATTGGGCCGAGGGTTCGGTCCCTCCAAAAGTCAAGGAAATGCCTTGAGCCCCTCTAATTTTCAAATGCCTTAGTACTTAGGGGAAATTAGTGAAACTTTTTTAGGGAAAAATGAGAGGGGAAGTTAATAATCTAACTTTTCTTTGCTTGAAATTCTTCCAGTATAGTGTCTACCTTTGCACTTGTGATGAAAGTAAAGATTTAACACATCTAGAGTCATTATCCATCACATGTAATTCTGCAACATCATCTACCTACCCTACCTACTTTACCCTACCATTTTTTCTTCTTTATTAGGGTGCACTTAAACTTGCAAACCCTTATCACATTTTTTCTTTTACATGTGGAAATCTATCTAAATCTATCCTTATTACATCCAAGGGCTCAGATTAAACTGTTGAGATCCTATTATTTACTCTACCTATCTACTTATCTGCCAAGATTAAACAGTTTGGTCAGATTTTATTCTCTATCTCTAAAACATAAAATTGAAAATTGAACTAGCCAAGCTTAAACTGTTTGACTGTTCATAAATTGTGGCATAAAATACAAGTTGCACACAATTTTTTTTATTACATAAGAGCAAAAAGTAGTGGAATTTATACTTGCACACTTTCCTTGACCTTTCTTTTGGTGGGGTTCATTTTCTTTTACTTTTTTGGCCATTTTATTCTTTTCACCCTTTGATTTTTCTTTTAGGGTATACCCTCTTTACGTTTTTTAAATTTTTTGATTTTTTGACAGTATGAGAAACCTTTGCAACAAGAAAAGGTATGAACATATTACATAGCTCATCAAGTCAATCATGATACATGACACCTATTGTTATAGGAGTCTAACATTGGCTCCACTTGGGGATGGCTTTTCTTGGTGAAAAGTCAAGAACAACAGGTCAGTTGCCCTCAGAATTATTTTGACGGAACCATGGAATCTTATTCTACTTGTTGCTTTATTGTATGTATGACAGTAATACTTTTGAAACTTATGGCCTTCTCCTTGGGCTTCAACTCCAGTAAGTTACTATCCACTCAAAATTGATACATTACAAAGGATATAGTATGTACATGTTAAAAATTAGGATATCCTAATAAATAGGATCAAAGTAACGTTTCAACATTTGACCATTAACTGGCCCTTCTTCAGTTTCTGTACCATCCAAATTTTTCAGAAAATATGTATTGTTTCCTTGTAAATCATGAAAATATATGGTCCTTTCCACAGGAAGTCAAATTTCCCATGTTTTCCCTTATCCTCTCTTTTGGAATCCCATCTTAAAACTTTGTTTCCCAGTTGGAAATATTCTGCCTTGGTCCTTTTATCAAATATCTTCTTTAGTTTCTCCTGCAATACTTGGGATCTTTGATAAACTTCCTCTCTGGTTTGCTGCAAATTGATAGTCTGATTTATTCTCCTTTGAATGTCATTAGGTTCAACCTGAGCTTCTTGAAGTAATTTCATCACAGGAACTCCTAAAGATGAAGGAAATATAGCTTCAATGCCCTAGACTAACTCATAAGGACTAGTCCCAATAGATTTTTTGGTGGTGAGTCTGTCTACCCATAGTGCATTTGTAAGTTTCTTGTGCCAATTTTTCTTGTTTTCCTCCAATAATTTCCTAATAATATTAATGAGATTTTTGTTGGAAGATTTAGCTAGTCCATTACCTTGAGGGTAATAGGCTGTGGAATGGCTTAAGGTGATATGATATTTATTACAGAAACTTATCATCTTTTTAGATTTGAAGGCAGCAACATTATCAGTTATGATTTTCTCAGGACAACCAAATCTTGATAATATATTGGTTTCTAGGAATCCTATTATCACAGTGTCATTGGCTTGTCTGGAAGGAATTGCTTCTATCCATTTGGTAAAATATTCTGTGGCAGTGAGGATCCATTTGTGTTGGCCAGAAGAAGAAGGATGGATTTCTCCAATGAAATCCAGGCCCCATTGTTGGAAATGCTTTTCAGTGGAAATTGGTTTCAGGGGTAAAGGTAATAGTTTTCTCTTGCCCTCAAAAATTTGACATTTATGGCAAGCAGTGAAAAATTTCTTTACATCAGAGAACAAGGTTGGCCAATAAAATCCAGCTCTTAGGATCTTGTCTGCAGTTGATTTCCAATAAAGGTGTCCACCACAGTCTCCTGCATGGAATTCATTGAGAGCCTTGTCAGCTTCATCTTTTAACAAACAATTCAATAGAATACCTTCATGATTTTTCCAAAAAATAACATTATCTAAAATACAAAACTTTGAATATGTCATCTTTAAAAATGTTTTCTTTGTTTTGGATAACCATGGAGGAGATTGAAGGTTTAACAATACATAAATTATATCAGCATACCATGGTGAATCTAAGAAGGCTTGGCTAATTTGTGGAGTCGCCATCCCTTGTTCATCATCTAGTTCATTAATATCTAGGGCTTGGAAATTTGTTTCAGTCATGAGTTGAGCCAATCCCTGCCCCTTTATAAGCTTTGTAGGTTTTATTTCAATATCATATTCTAATATGGTAGCAATCCATTTACCTCTTTTGCCCTCAATTCCATCTTGAGTTAAGATGTCTTTGACAACAACATTTGGTACGTAAGCTATCACATGGGAATACAATATGTAGATTATAAAATCTTTAATGGCTTTTACAAGTGAAAAAGCTTGTTTTTCCATGATGTTGTATTTTAACGATTTGTCCCTTAGTGCTTTACTAAAAAAGGTTATAGGTTTTTCACATCCTTGATCATCCTTTTGTAATAAAACAACTGCTACAGTGTGTTCTGATGCAAATGAAAATATTATGAAGTCTCTATCAAATTGTGGACTGGTAAGAACTGGTGTTCTAGTCAAAGCCATTTTAATTTCTTCAAATGATTGTTTGGCTTATACTGTCCATTTAATACTTGAATCCTTTATTAACATGTTATTAAGCAATCTAATTAGTTCAGCTAAGCTAGATATGAATCTTCTAAAAAAAAAAAATTCCTAAGAAAGCTTGAAGTTCTTTAACATTTCTGGGATGAGGTATCTGCAGTATAGCTTCTATTTTGGCAGGATCAATTCTAATACCATCTTTGGAAATGATATGGCCCAAGAGTTTATCTTCTTTAAGACCAAACAAGGACTTCTTTGGATTCAAAGAGATACCATACTTTCTGCATTTTATAAATACCTGTCTGAGATGGTCCAAATGCTACTGATCTGATTTAGAAAAAATAGTTAAATCATCCAGATATATAACAAGAAAGTCATGAATTTATTTTGCAAATGCAATGTCCATTTCTCTTTGGAAGGTTTCTCCAGCATTTTTAAGTCCAAATGGCATCTTAACATACTTAAATGTGCCCCATGGTGTTGTAAAAGCTGTTTTTTCCTGGTCATCAGGATGAACCAGAATCTGGTTATACCCTGAGAACCTATCTAAAAGAGAAATCATTGAAGCACCTAATACCCTTTGTAAAATGTGATCCATTTTAGGCAAAGGATAATTATCCTTCAAAGAAACCTTATTTACAATTCTTAAATCAACACATAATCTGATCTCTCCAGTTTTCTTCCTAGTAGGGACTAAGTTAGACACCCACTCTGAAAATCTAATAGGAGCGATTATCCCTGCTTCATACATTCGTTTGATTTCTTTTTCAATTAAAGGAAACAGTACAGGGTTGATTCTTCTGAGTTTTTGTTTAAATGGTTTCTGATTTTCTTTTAGAGGTATTGTATGCTGAATTATAGAGGTGTCATATGATTTCAAGTCTTCATAACTCCAGGCAAAGACCTCCTGGAATTCTCTTATTAATTCAACATATTTTGGTTTTTTATCAGGAGGCAAAGATTTAGATAACTTTATTATTTTAGGGTTTTCTTCAGTTCCCAGATTATATTCCTCAATATCAGCCTTCAAAGGTTCCATTTTGGGTTTCTTTGGAATATCGTTAGAATCGAAAAGATCTTCTAGAGGAGTTAATCCTTTAGGAAAATGATTATATTTTAAATTAATGATCTCAGATTCTTCCTCTATAATCTCATCAACCTCCATTTGTTTAAGGTCCTGCATTTCTTTTTTGATGAACTTTGTTGGATGAAGCATTTGAATTGCACTCTCTTCTGAAATGTCTATTTATTGTTCATTTATTTGATAAGATTCAATGACTATATCTTCATGTATGTTACTGTTAGAAAATTCATTCTCTAAAGTTAGGAAATTGTTAATCTGATTGTCATTTGCAAACACTTGCCAACTCTTAAAATTGTCTGGTATAGTTGGTCTATGTCTAATCTCAGCTGTGAACTGATGATTAGGTTCGGATGGTAATTTACAAGTGCTAGCAAACATTGCAAGACTATGAGCATGCAAATTTTGTTTTCTTGGGATTTTAGCAAGCTGAGTCTGCAGAAAAGTATTGAGAATCTCTACAACTATTCCTCTATATTCTCTCAGTCTGGGATCATTTGTCATAAAATGACCTTTGATCTGTCAAATGATTAAATAAGAATCTCCTATGACAGATACTCTAATTGCCCCTAATATTTTGACAAGTTTAAGCCCTAGCAAAAGAGCTTCATATTCTGCCATATTATTAGTGCATTTAAAATTTAATCTATAAGCATGGCCTTCAGCATGATCATTTTCAAGGTTGTGTATCCAAATTCCAGCTCCTGCTCCTTTATTAACAAAACCATCAAATTCTAAGTGCCAAAGAATTTCATGTTCATAATTGGTATCAGAAGTTTCAGGAATTTTCTTAATAGTGAGATCCGGTTTGTTACTTTCTTCTGGTTTCTATTGGGTATCTGATGTTTCTTTTTCCTCAGAGATTTCCTGGATTTGAACACTAGATTTTTTATTTGCAATTTATTTTTTTTCTGTTGCTGGTACTTCTAATTCAGTGGAAGGATCAAATTCTGCATTATAAAGAATAAATGAATCCATATCAAAGTGTACTGAGTAGATGGGGAAATTTTCAGGTTTCTCCTGACTACTGACTACATATTTCATTAAAGTTTTTCTGTATAGTCTCTTGGGTTGGCCGAACACTAAAATAGTAGCATATGACATATCCAATTGAAGAGATCCTTCGAGCTTTGCAACCCAAGACCTGGACAATAGCATACCATATTTTGGAGGAATATCTTCTACTACTATATCCATCAAAATTGTTTTTACAGGGTATTGAACCAATGAAACACACAAGTCTTTGATTAATCCTAAACATCTCACCTGATTTGAATCAAAATAAAAGAGATCTTTGTATGGTCTGGTGATATCTAGGTTTAATCTCTCCATTACAGCCTTGGGCATTAGATTGTGAGATGCCCCAGAGTCAAGCATGGCATTATGAATTATTTTATCATGTATGTTCAAACTCACATAGAATGGAGGAGTCCCTCCACTTCTTGGTTTTACATTTACTTCGGGGCCAAATAATAATCTAGGTTGGTCATCAAAAACATTTACTGAGTCATCACTTCCAGTAATATTAAGTGATCTATTTATTTGACTTCGGTAGACATCATGTTTATCTAATTCAGATAATGGAACAAATATTTTTAATTTGCCTACTTTAGCTTCCATATTAAAAGGTTTCTCGGACTGAGTTCTTGTATTTCAAACAGTTGGATTTTCTTTATCTTCTGTGTTTTCGATATTTTTCTCCTTCTCAAGAATGGGGTTGTGGGGTGAATTTTTTTCCGAATCAACTTCTAGAGGTTCCTCTACATTTCCTTTGGGAGGAAGAGTATTGGAAAGTTGTCTGTTATTCAGTTGACTATCGGATACGTCTTCAATTATTGGGTTAGCAGGATTAGGATCTGATCTAGAAAGAATATGTACAGGGGTAGTATTATTTTTACCTTTGAGGGGTTGTTTTGTAGCTTTCTGTTTACTTGTTTCCGGGACATCAATTCTTCTGCTCCTCAAATTATATTGCTTATGAAACTCGTAAATGGCTGTGTCATATCCTTCCTTAAATTCAAATGATTCTCCTGAATGGGTTTGAAATTGCTTAAGAATTTGAGCTTCTTGATCCTCTTGGGTCAAGAAAACTTCAAGCTCGTTCTTGCGTTCAGTAAAGTTATTTATTTGAACATCTTCAGTTGGTTCCTTAGAAGTTGAAGCTTCAATATAATTTTCCTGGAATGGGGGCCTAATATTTTGGTCAGGACCAGTTTTTCCAGTATTTTGATTTTGGTTCCTTCTGAAATTTGGATTTCTCACAGTATTGCTCGGTTGACCATCCCAAGGATATTTCTTTTAAATTGTTTCTACTCTATCTCCTAGCCTTTATATTCCTTTAATAATAACATCCAGTTTCTTTTCAAAAGCTGTAGGTTCTTCATTTAAAGGCATTCTCATTTCAGCTCTGGCTCTAGCTCGTTTCTCTATCAGGTTGGCTTCAACACTAACAACTATACTTTGCATCTGTTATAAAGTTTGAGGAGATCTTTCCCTAAGTTGATATGCCATATCAGAATCAAATCCATCAGGGAATTTGATTAATACTGAATCTGAAGGAGGTCTAAGATTTTGGGGAATAGCATTGTAAGCCTCATTGAACCTGGTGATGTAATCTTGCACAATCTCATTTGGTCCTCTCTTTAGTTTTCCAAAGTCCGATAAGATTTGAAGAGGATCTTTCTTCTTTTCCCATCTGTTTAAAAATTATCTATAAAGAGCTTGTAATTCAGTAACACTATTTGCAAGAAGGGATCTAAACCAGGTTCTAACTTCTTCAGTAATACTTTGGAAAAATATTCTCATTCTTACATCATCAGCATCTATTTTATAAATTTCAAAATAATCGGTCATCTTTTTAGTATGCTTTTGTGCAGTGTAAGTACCAGAACCATCAAAGGGAGTGATTTTACTTTGGTAGTCTTGGGGCATAGCCCCTAGATTGGCTAGTAATACCAAAGGAGCATATCTATTTGCCATTGTAGGAGGTAGCGATGAAATAACAGGTGAGGTTGGTCTATGAGTAGTGGATGGGGGAGTAGAAGGGGTAGTTTGAGGTTGAGATGTTTGAGGAAATGTTGATGAACTTGGAGAAGCTGAAGTGATCACAGAAATATTTGATGTTCCTTCAGAGGTAAACTCAGATTTATGGAATTTCGCAAATGTTTATCAAGATGTGAAGTAACAAATTCAAATTGTAAATCTTCAAGAAACACTGGGTTTGGAACCAAATTGGACAACTCAGATTCAGAAAAATTTACAAATAACGAGGTTTCAAATTGCTCGTCAAAAGGTTCGTCCTCAAGATAAATCCACTTCACAGGACAGGATATTGATCTATAGAGAGGTCGAGAACTACCAGAGCTTTCTTGACTATCTTGTCTCCTAAGAAATATGGGGATCATATTCGGATTTTCAAACACAGGCGGAGGATTTGGGTCAGGATTAGCCCTAGTGTAATGAGTCCTTTCTGAAGCCAGGTTTCTAGGTGATATTTTTTGGTTTTTTGTCTAAATGGAATGAACAATACAAATTCAACAATCTCTTTAAGAAGTTTTAAATATTGGATTTAATTTTTTTAAAGATTTATTTGATTAGAGGAACTGATCAAATGTTTGAAACCAAAGTTCAGTTCATAAACTAGACTAGAGATAGACTGAAGTAGCATTTATTTACTTATGCAATTGCAGAGCAAAAACATTTCAAAGGCTACCTGGCTAACTTCAGGCTCCGTCTATAGTTTATAAATTAAACAATAGTAACAACAAAATTATTCAGGGTCCCCAGTGGAGTCGCCACTATGTTATCACTTAGATTTTCCTTGAAGTTGTTGGGAAGAGGAAAGGGGTCCAAGGTAACAACAAACCAACTTTTAGGTACATAATCTAGCCAATCCGTTGTTGGAAATATGATGCAGAGTGTTTTCCTTGATGGCAACCCACTAAATGAAGATGAAGACATGCGACTGTTGACATGTGTTGTCCTTGATGGCAAACCACCTGATGAAGTTATGCTTGACTTGATGGACTTAGTAAATGATGTAAATCTGATGTGATATGATGTTTGTTGACAATATGATGCTAAGTGTTGTCCTTGAAAGGCAACCCACTTGATGAAGATGATGAAAACTTACTTGATGAAGTTGTGCTTAAGAGAATGTGTTCCTGATGAAGAAAATATGCTGTTTCTACAGTGTGTACAGAAGGCTATGAAGAAAGGATTTCAGAATGTACTCAAAGTATGATGAAAAAGAGTATGTCTCTTGGTATACGCGGATTGGCCTAGGGGAAGTCACGTATGCACGCGGAAAAGAACGTGCCAAGTCGCGTATGGGCTAAAGCGCTCAAAAAGTGCAAAACCAAGGGTAACCACCATGGTATTGACCCATTGTATTGGGTAATGATCCGCCTAATTGACCCCGTCCAGGTAGTTTTGGGCTCATGGTTTTGTTTTGGCCCATGGTATTGAAAAAAGGGGCTCATGGTATTGAAAAAGGAAAACCTATATAAGGAGAAGAAATTCATGGTGCAAATCATGAGTGTGGGTGCAAGATGTCTGAGCTTGAATGAATACTTCTCTCTGAAGTATATCTGAATGGAAAGGGTTACACTTGAATGATAAATCTGAATGTATGATGCACCAATGATGAAGAAGGGGATGTAGATCTGAATTGCTCTTGTATTTGCTAGATCTGACTATGGAAGGCTTAGATCTGTGATGAGGCGAGCATCTAGGCGAACATCTGTCTGAAGCAAAAGGGTAGATCTGAAATGAATATCTGATCTGATGAAGTATGCTGCTCTGTAATGATTGAAGATCTATACGCTACTTCGCCGCGGAGGAAGCGCGTATATACGCGGCTTCAGCGAAGAGAAAGCGCGTATGCGCAATAAAATATACACTGAGGTATACGCTGGTTTGTGTGGACGGAAGCGCGTATATACGCGACATCAATGAAGCAAAAGCGCGTATGCAAACTAGGGTTTGCTGAAGCAAGGGGTATGAAATATCTGATCTTTTCTGCTGTGTTTCTGCTATCTGATATGTATCTGTTGATGATGTATGTTTGTACTTAAAAGTATGGAAAGGGTCCAGTGTGAAAATATGATGAAAGGTGGCCTGCAAGTGGTGTTCTATTGAATTTTTTGGATCCAGTGTGAAAATTGATGAAACGTGGTCCAAGGTGGTGCTGAGGGTTGTAGCCTTCAGTCAGGGGGTTGTAGCTCCCTTCCAGGTGAGGCTGGTAAACGAGATCACGGGGTCGTAGCTCCCTTCCAGGAGAGGCTGGTAAACGAGTCAGGGGGTCGTAGCTCCCTTCCAGGAGAGGCTGGTAAACGAGCGCAGGTGGGTGCCTGCGTGCTGGTCAAGTCTGCGCCAGCACATATGTTGTGAGATGTTTTCTCTATAATAAAATATTGAAGGCTGAGCAACTGCAGCGGTGGTTTTCTCCCGACTTGGGTTTCCACCTAAAAATCCTGGTGTTCATGTGTGATGCTTTGTGTGATGGTTTATTCTGTTCTTACTGCACATGTTTACTGTTTATTGGACATCTGATGAATGAATGATGGAATGATATAAGAAAGAACTAATGACATAACTAGATCTTTGTGTATACGCTAGTTGCATGAAAGATATCCGCGTATATACGCTAGTTTACTAAAGGAAAGTAGCGTATGGGTTTTAAGGAATGAAAAGTGAAAAGTTTTGAGTATGCAGTAAATACTGATTCACCCCCCCCCTCTCAGTATTTTTCCCAACAATTGGTATCAGAGCAGGTCCTTGTGCAGAAGCTTGATCGCTTAAAGGAGATCCGTCGCAATGGGAAGTCAAGAAGGAGTAATGTCTATAAAGCCACCTCAATTCAATGGAAGCAATCTGATATTCTGGAAGGTACGAACAAAAGCATATCTGCAAAGTCTTGGTGCAGATGTATGGGCAATCGTGGAAGAAGGTTATCAATACCCGGCAAGTATTCCTATTGATGCAGCTGAAAGGAAGAAGTATGAAATCAATGCCAAAGCAGTGAATGTCTTATTAGGAAGCATGTCTGAATCAAAATTTGCTAAAGTGATGCAACTACATTCAGCAAAAGAAATATGGGACAAAATCATTCTGAGCTATGAAGGAGATACAAAGGTAAAAAGTGCAAAACTCCAAACTCTTAGAATTGAATATGAAAATTTGAAGATGCATAGTGATGAAAGTGTTGCCAGTTTCTTTCTTCGTCTAGATGATATTGTAAACCGGATGAGAAATTTGGGTGAAACCATGGCTGATACTACTCTGGTGGAAAAGGTCTTGAGATCTTTGACTTCAAAATTTGACTCTAAAGTTTCTGCTATTGAAGAAAGGCAAGATTTGCAAACTCTTACTATTGTTCAATTGCATGGTACTCTGACTGCTTTTGAAATGAGACAAGGAGGCCCTTCTCAAGTAAGAGAAGCTGCTTTTAAGGCATCTACAAAAGGAAAGGAAAAGGAAGTTGTCAAAGAATCCAGCTATATATCCGATGAAGAAGAAGCGAATTTCGTGAGAAAGCTCCAACTAGGTACTGGAAGATTCAAAGGTAAGCTTCCCTTTAAATGTTTTGAATGTGAAAAAGTTGGTCATTATGCTGCTAAATGTCCTTATAGAGAAAATCATGGTAAAGGGAAACAATTTGAGAAGAGAAAGAGTTATTATGCAAAAGAAGATGATGATGAAGTGTCCAGTGAAGATGAAGAAGATTCTGACCAAGATCTAAAAGTGCTCATGGCTAAGAAGCAAAAGAAGAAGGTTACTCAAGGAAAGGAGATACCTCAGAAATCATGTATAGCAAAAATTGAAGAAGATGAAACAGATTCCGACGAAGATCTACAAGCACTCATGGCAAAGAAGAAAAAGGAGAAGGCCACTTGTAATACTCTTCTTTGTGCAAACAATAGTAAAGATAGTGAAAGTAAAGTTGAGGATCTAGAAGAAGCTCTCAAGATTAAAGAAGAAGAACTACAAAGTTCATACAATAAGCAAGAAACTATCTATAAAGAGATGATCTCACAAATGAAAGATCAAATAGAAATGCTGAATGAACAGATGGAAAAGTATCAAAGGTTTCATACTTATGCATCCAATCGAATTAAAGATCTAGAAGCAGATCTTGAAAAATCAAGCAAGAAGAATGAAGGACTTGAAGCTGCAATCATTTGTCTTCAGGAAGATTTAGAAGCATCAAGTAAGAAAAATAAGGAAACTCTACAATCATTTGAAAAGGAAGGCCTTGAAGCAGAAATCATCTCTCTCAAAGAAGATCTGGAAAAATCAAATAAGAAGAATGAAGAGCTGCAACAAGCATGTGAAGGAAATGAAGATTGGTTGAAAGAAGAGATTCTAAATCTGAAGGATCAAGTTGAAGATGGAAGAAGAAAAGAAGAAAGCATGACAAGGCAATGTCAAGCCTTGGAGGTTGAGGTAAATATTCTCAAAGGTAAATTAGAAGAAAAGGTTAAACTTCTAAAGTTTCATGATAGTACTAACATTTTGGACAATATTCTGAGTAATCAAAGGTCTCCTGCTATCAAACATGGTCTTGGTTTCCATGAAACTGTTAAAGGAGAATCTAGCTCACAAGGAAGTGCCAAAAATTCAGAGGATGTCAATGCAAAACCTGAAGTGTTGAAAGAGACAAAAGCTCAACCAACAATCATGAATTATCAAAGGAATTCATTCAAGAACGTTGAATGTTTTAAATGTCATAATTATGGGCATGTTGCAGCAAATTGCAGGAGCAGATCATTTCAGCCTCAAACAAACAGTTCCTACATAGAAAGGTACTCTGGTTTCTTCAGGGGATATTGTTTCTCATGCAACAAGTATGGTCACAAAGCTGGTGATTGTAATAGAAGAAAGAATAGAAAAGCTCATTATGATTCTTATGTTTATTTCTCTGGTCTCATGAGATGTTATGCTTGTAACAAGTATGGACATGTAGAAAAAGAATGCAGGATGAACAGATCTGGGAAAGTGGACAACTTTCAGCACACAGTTGGAAAGCTCAAGCAAATTTGGAAAAGGAAGGAGGACTGATCAGAAACGTAGGGAATTCTGACCCTACTGCAGTCATCCACTTCTGGAAGCTTACTTCTCTGATTGACTGCAGGAATAATGTGGGATACATTATGAGATCTAGTAATGTATCGTCACAGGGGGAGCAATGCATGATGTCTCTCATGGTTGATTTGATTATTCTGGTTATGTTTACTTCTGACAGCACATCTGATGTGAAAAGGACATGTACAGGAGGTACAAGCTCAGAAGGAAATGAAGGAGGATGAAAATTTTCTATGCTTCACCTTCCATACGCGGGTCCTATGAAACAAAGTCGCGTATACACGCGAGTTCCAGCAGACACAGTCGCGTATGCATTGATGATAAGAGAATTTGTCTGATAGCTGAAGATCTGGAGCAGAGGCTCAGGGGGAGCATCAGTCTGACTGTTAATAACTGTGTTATTGACTCAGAAACAGCGTATTTTCTCAGTTCTAAATAATGATATGATGCTTAATGTCTTATGTTGAAGATTATGGATGTGTCTTGTTTGCTTGTTGAATGAAGAGTATTCGTTGCTGAAGTGAAGGTCTTATAATTCAGAGATGAGGACAGATCATGCAGAGATTGTTGCTGATGACTTGCTGTTGAAGGTGTTTCAGATTGCACAAGTTAAGGAAGAGCACTGGTTTAGGGGGAGCAGCAGGTTGAATACTAATGATTGCATTGCTGGCAATATGACTGCTTATTCTTTGGTTTTTGCGATACTCATGCTCAAATGATGATGACTTGGTACATGGTTTATTATGATGAGACTTTGAGCCCTGGTTGCTGATAAGTATCTTTTGTACTCACACATGGATGATTTGGATGTCATTTGATTCAGAAATAAATCATGCAGAATGTGTTACTATGGTTGAGAGATCTTTTGCCTACATATGTTATTTCATGTTAAATCTTGAAGATCATGGTGATGTTGGACCACCTGAATGATTGCTTGACACTTAAGGGAAGTTGTTGTTCTGGTATGATAAACTTTCTTGGAAATATTGTATTGATGTTGCAAAGAATCTGAAGGCCTGGTTACTAATGTGCCTTTGCTACAACCATTGGATGACGCTTGAAGACACAACTACACTGTTCTATCTATCTGTAGTCCAGGGAAGCATTCAAATGTCCCAAAAGGAAGCTGAACACTGTCTTTGCCTCACAGAGAATCAGATCTGGTTGAAATTTAGAAGATGGCTTGGGATACGCGGGTTTCCTGAAACACAGTCGCGTATGTACGCGAGTTCCTGCAAATAAAACCGCGTATGACTGATTGCTGACAATTTTTGGTTGGTTCAGCTTTCTTCAGCACAGCTGCAGTGCTGTTTGGTATCTCTGATACTGTTTGGTAGCTCTAGTGATGTTCCAGTTCTCATAATTCTGTTTCTATTGTTTTGATGAAGATGCCTTGATGATTTGTTGGTGGAAGTTTTCAGGATGCACAAACTAAGGGGGAGCCTTAGTCTTTTGGAAAGATTGCTTGGTTGCACAGATTCAGGGGGAGCATTAGCGTTGCTGAGTATAATGCATTGTTGGCATTATGATGGTTCTGTTATATGATCTCTCTTGAGGTCTTCTTGGTATTGATCATGAAAATTCATATTTGTATTTTTGATGAAAAGGTCATGTTGAGACCCTTGATGTAAAATCTGTAATATTCAGTCATGTACGAACTTGTCAAATTTGTAAACCCACTTGGTTGGGTAGCTGAGTCAAATTGTGTAAACCCACTTGGTTGGGTAGCTGAGTTGAAATGTGTAAACCCACTTGGTTGGGTACTTGAGTCTTATATGTAAATCCACTTGGTTGGATATTTGATGTAAGTATGAGTCTTTGGTGATAGGAAGAGTCATGTACTTTATTGAAAAAAAATAAAAAATATGTTTGAAGATTCAGCATGAACTCAGGGGGAGCTTAGCCACTTCAGCACATATCAGATCTGCAGAATGTTTCCTCCGCATGAGGAAAAAAGGGGGAGAGTGTTGGTTTTTGATCCGCCCTTTGCCCTTGATGTCAAAGGGGGAGAGTGACATGGTGTTTGAATAAAGAGAAGATAATGATGTGACATATTTGGGAGAGTGACATAGTATCTATCTGTTGTGGTAACCAAACACCATCGTGGTTGCCATCAAGTCCAAAGGGGGAGATTGTTGGAAATATGATGCAGAGTGTTGTCCTTGATGGCAACCCACTAAATGAAGATGAAGACATGCGACTGTTGACATATGTTGTCCTTGATGGCAATCCACCTGATGAAGTTATGCTTGACTTGATGGACTTAGTAAATGATGTGATATGATGTTTGTTGACAATATGATGCTAAGTGTTGTCCTTGAAAGGCAACCCACTTGATGAAGATGATGACAACTTACTTGATGAAGTTGTGCTTGATAGAATATGTCCTTAATGAAGGAAATCAGATGTATCTACAGTATGAACAGAAGGCAATGAAGAAAGGAATTCAGAATGTGCTCAAAGTATGATAAAAAGAGTATGTTTCTAAGTATACGCGGATTTGCCTAAAGGAAGTCGCGTATGCACGCGGAAAAGAACGTGCCAAGTCGCGTATGGGCTAAAGCGCTCTAAAAGTGCAAAACCAGGGGTAATCACCATGGTATTGACCCATTGTATTGGGCAATGATCCGCCTAATTGGCCCCGTCTAGTGTAGTTTTGGGCTCATGGTATTGGTTTGGCCCATGGTATTGAAAAAGGGGCTCATGGTATTGACAAAGGGTAAACATATATATAAGGAGAAGAAATTCATTGTACAAAGGATGAGGGTGAGGGCAAGATGTCTGAGCTTGAATGAATACTTCTCTCTGAAGTATATCTGAATGGAAAGGGTTACACTTGAATGATAAATCTGAATGTATGATGCACCAATGATGAAGAAGTGGATCTAGATCTGAATAGCTCTTGTATTTGCTAGATCTGATTATGGAAGGCTTAGTTCTGTGATGAGGCGAGCATCTAGGCGAACATCTGTCTGAAGCAAAAGGGTAGATCTGAAATGAATATCTGATCTGATGAAGTATGCTGCTCTGTAATGATTGAAGATCTATACGCTACTTCGCCGCGGAGGAAGCGCGTATATACGCGGCTTCAGCGAAGAGAAAGCGCGTATGCGCAATAAAATATACACTGAGGTATACGCTGGTTTGTGTGGACGTAAGCGCGTATATACGCGACATCAGTGAAGTAAAAGCGCGTATGCAAACTAGGGTTTGCTGAAGCAAGGGGTATGAAATATCTGATCTGTTCTGCTGTGTTTCTGCTATCTGATCTGGGTTGATATGTATCTGTTGATGATGTATGTTTGTACTTAAAAGTATGGAAAGGGTTCGGTCTGGAAATATGATGAATTGTGGCCAGCAAGTTGTGTTCTATTGAAGTGGTTGGATCCAGTGTGAAAATTGATGAAACGTGGTCCAAGGTGGTGCTGAAGGTTGTAGCCTTCAGTCAGGGGGTCGTAGCTCCCTTCCAGGTGAGGCTGGTAAACGAGATCGGGGGGTCGTAGCTCCCTTCCAGGAGAGGCTGGTAAACGAGTCAGGGGGTTGGAGCTCCCTTCCAGGAGAGGCTGGTAAACGAGCGCAGGTGGGTGCCTGCGTGCTGGTCAAGTCTGCGCCAGCACATATGTTGTAAGATGTTTTCTCTATAATAAAATATTGAAGGCCGAGCAACTGCAGCGGTGGTTTTCTCCCGATTTGGGTTTCCACCTAAAAATCCTGGTGTTCATGTGTGATGCTTTGTGTGATGGCTTATTCTGTTCTTACTGCACATGTTTACTGTTTATTGAACATCTGATGAATGAATGATGAAATGAAATAAGCAAAGAACTAATGACATAACTAGATCTCTGTGTATACGCTAGTTACATGAAAGATATCCGCATATATACGCAAGTCTACTAAAGCAAAGTAGCGTATGGGTTTTAAGGAATGAAAAAGTGAAAAGTTTTGAGTATGCAGAAAATACTGATTCACCCCCCCCCCCCCCCTCTCACTATTTTTCCCAACATCTGTACCCAGAGAGGGCTCTCTCTGTAAAATTTATATTTGTTTTGGAAGATATTAGGCTAGTTATAAAGTCCAGAGATTTTGATTGAGTTTGGGTGATGAAATTCAATAGATAAGGGTAAGACTAAGTAATTTAGAACATTGGGCTAATGGAGTCAAATAAGATGGCTTAACTGGATTAAGTTTCTTAACAAAATATGGTTTCACAGGGCAAGGTAATCAAATAGGGAACAATTGTAGATCTAAAGTGAATGGAATGAACTTGAAATAGGTGAAGGGAAATTAAGAATCCTTCAACATATTCAAAAAAGGGGGAATTTAAATGATTATTAACAAAGAGAAATTAAGAATTATTTATCAAATAATCAAAATGCATAAACTAGAAAAATAGGAGCAATTAAGAATTCACTATTTAAACTAGTTCCAGAAGAAAACATTTAGAATAACAACGATTAAAAACAGATTGCACTTAAGCACTTTTTGATTTATTCCTTTTCGTTAATTATTCAGATATGATACATAAATGATATAATAAACAAGCATAACACTTCAAAACATAAGATATAGATGACTTATTGATCCGTTGTCTAACACAAGAATCTTGTAAAAAGTCTTTTACATCAATTCCTTATCTAGCTGGCCAAACAAAATTTCTCCAACAACACTTTATTCCAAAATAGTCAATGTTACAGCAAAGTCTATGAATCCACCCCCCAATACTCCAACTGAGGGAGTATTTATACAAAAAATTATAAAAAATATCTCATAACAAGTTGAGATATAATCTAGGATGACTCATAAGTATTTTACAACAAAATAGAGACAGATGGTCTCGTAGATAAGAGAAATGATAACTGATGTTGTGTTGTTTCCTTCTTTTGAGAATGTGGTGGAGGCAGGCCCTATGATTTGGCTCGTTGCTGTCCTTTATAGTAACTCTGTGCTGGTTGCTCTGTTTAACTAATACTCTTTATCTACACTGATACACTTTAACCTATGGTTATCCTTTTCTTTCTTATCATGACTTACTGTAGTAAATAAGCAAAAATTCAGATAAGGATAATTTTTACAAAAGTTCTAACATTTCTTCCCACCATTTATCTTCCGGTATTCTGGTTCTTTGCATCTTCCTCAAAGTTTCATCTGTCTCTATATATCTGAAGAAAGTAGGTTGAATTGGGAATAAATTCTTTACCTCATGCTCGAGATAAAACAAATTCTCCAATCTGTCATGAAGATTTTTGCCTGTAGGCAATGCTGCTGCTGATGAACTAGTTGAGGAGTTGGCCTGATTGTCAGCATGCTTGTTCAATTTATCAACATAACTTTCTAGGTTCATTAGTTTATCCTCTGAAACTAAGGACTTGGCAATCCTTTTTTCAACAGTACATCCAATCTTTTTGTGAAGGCATTGATTTATTCTTGCATATCAGATCATCTTCGTTCTAAATTCTGCATCAGAGTTCTTTTAGTAAAAACTCTTTTTATCTCTAAAATTGTTCCTGTTCTGTCTTGGATGCCGAGTTATTCAAGTTGATATCTGTTCTTAGTGTTCAAAAAATGTATAAGTTCGTTAGCTTCTCAGGCCTATTTCCTAATTCTTCTCTTGCCTTCAAGATTTCTTCCAGAGCCAATTTAACTAAATCATTTTTCTCATACATTATTTGAATTGACGGCCAAACGTCTTCTATTGACTAAATGATGTTGTCCCAGAGAATTTATTTTATTTCCTTTAAAGGCTTCTCCAATGTGATATCCTTCTCCAATGCTCTGACCAAATTTTCTAATCTTTTGACCTCTCTTGTTTTCTCTACAACACTTATCTTTGATAGATCATATTTTTGTTCTAAAGTGGTGAATTGTACCTTTGTTCTTTGGAGTTCTGTCACTTGGAGTTTCAATTCCTCCATTTACTTTATTAATTCTTCGGTACTTAAATTAGAAGTATTGCTCTGTGACAATTCTGTTGGCTGACCTGTTGTAGATGTACCTGTAATTACTTCTGTTGTAGATTATGTAATATTAGGCTACTTGTCTTTCAATGCCTCTTCAAGCTCTTTTTCAGTTTCATTAAGTTGCTCATTTAGTTTCAAGAGCAAGTCCATCAATTCTTCTTCAGAATTTTGCTTCATGATTTCTGCAGTCTGTGGATGTCTTGAGGCTGGTAACTTCAGTTGTTTTCTCAAGGCTTCAATATCATCATATTTTTTCTTGATCAAGGCTTCTATACCCTTGACATCTTTGGGATTATGACCCAATCCAATTATTATTTCCTTCAAAGTCTTTATTCTATTATCCTTAGCCTGAGAGGAGGCTTTTTCAAGCTACAATTGTGCATTAGTATTCTCCGAAGAATCCTGCAATTTATGGGTCATCATTGATTTATCAGTCAGAGTAGAATAAATCATTTCACCTGTTTGTTTATGTAACTCAATTTGATCCAAAGGATGAATATCCTTTGTTATGACTTCAAAATTAGTTCTGATATAATCTACAGCTGTTTGAGGCTGCTGCACTTTGGGTTTGAAGTGACTCATTACCATATTACCTTGCTGGATTTCATAGGATGACATCAATCTTTGTTGATTCTTAGGAGCCATCTTCAAATATTGATTGTAAACTTGAAGTCTTAGTGTATCATTTTTGGCCTTTATATTTAGGAATGTTCTTTTAATGTCCTAGGTATCTTTTATTGGTGGTTTGAAAGAAGATACTTCTACACTCTGCTGCCTTTGTAGTTATTTTTTCTGAGAATTAGTGGATGTTCCACTGACTGTACATGTTTGTTGACTGCCCTGTTCTTCTCTCCTCTGACTATCAGAGATTTCATGAACAGATTTCACTTCTGGAAGAGGATTTAATTTTTGTATTTTAACATCAGGCTGCTCTGAATACCCACTGATAGGGGTAGTTGCTTCAGCATCTCTCTTTTTACTCTTTTTTACATTGAGAGGAGTTTGTAAAATTGACATTTCTTCCACATTGGTCTGAGTAAGCGAAATCTGTACTTGACCCTGTTCTTTAGAAGTTTCGGGTTGTTCTGTCATTGTAAATTTCTCTGTAACTTGTATATCAGCTTCTTTCTCTTTTCCTTTAGATGCTACTGTAGCCAATGCACTGATTTTTTGTAAATTTTACTGGGAAGTTCCAGCAGAATAAGGACCAATCGCTGGTCTTTTCACCTGTCCAAAAGAGTCTAGGTCAAGCATTTTTTCAAGGTATTTCATAACATTGTCAACACTAACCTGTTCAATATCTTGTTCTATTAATGTACCTTCCATCCATTCATCCATATTGGCATATTG
The DNA here is from genome assembly GCA_034641835.2 of Pinus albicaulis. NCBI lineage: Eukaryota > Viridiplantae > Streptophyta > Pinopsida > Pinales > Pinaceae > Pinus > Pinus albicaulis. The sequence goes on along the minus strand of CM076580.1, from coordinate 1,295,573,568 downwards.
TTCAATTTCTGGGATTCTATGATGAAGGTATGGTGATAAATTTTTTTTCATCTTTCTATCACAAATAAAGTTGTTTGGGTCATAAGGTACCCAGTGGAAACTTTTTTGTAATTTGAGATAGTCTTCTAAGATTCTTTCAGCTTCTTTTCCAGCATCCCTAGAATTGCAAACAAAAGGACCTAACTGACTCTTAATCCTGAGTTGAAATTTTTTCTTTGCATTGCAAAAATGGACTATATCAGAATTTATCATTTGTATAAAATATTCTAAGGCAAAGAGCCTCATTGGGACATATTTTGGTAACTTGAAAGGGCATAACTCACATCCATATATTCTGATTTCTGTGTGATTTCGGTATAGGTACCAATCACCTATCCTGTATTGCTTTGAGAGTTGGAGAATTTTCTTAATGTCACTATTGGCCCTAGGAGGAGAGACTCCTATTAACAAGGTGGTTGTAGGGTGTACAAATAGGTCAATGAACTCATTATAAGAATAAGGAGAATCAGAGGAATTATGAGTGATGGAAGACCAAAAGATTATAGACCTAAGATTTTCTTTGGCATCAAGTTTTTTGATATGGAAAGGGAAACTCTCTGATTGATAGTAAAGCATGAGATGATAAATAACAGAAGAATATTTGAACACTCTTTCATTCTCTAATCTCATGAACTGATCATGGATTTTATCAGCAATATAGGAAGAAAAGTCATACTTGACAGTGGGGGGTTGTCCAAGGGTAAAAATTGACAGCAATACTAGGGTTAATTGATCAACATATTCACTAGTATTGAAACCCATTATAGAGGATATCATATTCAAAATAACCCTGCCCACATCAGTGAAAAAGGTATAACCATAAGGGGGAGAACCTTTGGGCTGATGTTCTAGCAACATGAAGATTTGGCAGATGCAGTTTAACTCTTCATGGGATAAATTGGCAGATTTCTCAAATAATTCTCCCATGGAAAGGGGAGTCAGGGCTTGACCAGGCTGAAACTGTAACATTTTGTTAATATAATGAGAAGTTACAGGGAAAAGGATGTTTTGACTCGGGGACAAGACTGCTCATTGATTGGGATCATAATTTGCATGGCAGTAATGGATTATTTCAGGAAAAATGTGGACTGAGGGAGAGAAGATACATGGGAAGATTAGATTCCCATAATCCAAAAATTTCAGAACCATTCAGGTAGTTATCTCTGCAGTGGAAAAAAATTCGAAGAGGATTTTCACTGAGGATGAGGTCTTTGATTTGGAAATATCTATCTGCTAAAGGAAGATAGTCTAAATCTCTGTGAGGGGCATTCAGGGGTGCGGCATTCAAAGCCACAAGAATTTCCATTTCTGGTTCTTGTGGATTCATAAATGAATTCAGGTTTTGATGAAAAAAAGGGCACAATCACAGATTAGGGAATGCAATTGCAATTGAGGAATGAAATGAAGACCAATTTTGAACCCTGCTTCAGTTTTTCGTGTGGAATTAAAACAAAAACCAGGATTTTGCAGAGTTCAACGGGAATTTAGGTAAATACCTATTTTCCGAGAAATAGATAGTAACTAAACAGGTGTTGGCTATGGCAGATGAATTCTGGAAAACTTGACTGCAATTTTCCTCATCAAGGTAGCAGTTGGCAAACTTCGACAGTTGATTTCGGAATTCGATGCATGGGACATTGGTCACTGCATGAGATAGTGAAAATGATGTGGGTTCATTTGTTTTATTCACAAAGTCAAAGGTTGCCGGGTTTTTTATTTTTTTAATGGATGACGTCAGCAAGTACAGTGGCTTCGTCACGGGAGACAAGCAGTAAGTGGTATTCATCGCACAGCTTTTGGGGAAGGGCGGTTTTCAGCGGAGGGTGAGCGATTCCATACGATACATGACATGTGGCGCGACACTGTTCAGAAAACTGCTTGGCCATCTCGCGTTATCATTCGGACGTGGATGGGCAGCGATATGGACAACAACTGTAGATCTTGGATTGATCGATCGAACGGTCATCAGGAAAGCAAGATGATGGGGAATTAATATGGCGGGCCCAATGAAATTTATTATGAAATAATCACATCAAGGGTGTTTTGATTGGTGGATTAGGTTATCTAATTAACCATGAGGGTTAATTAATATATTATAATGAGGCGGCGATGTTGGGTTTTTAATTGATTGGAATTTCAACCAATTAATCATTTTTAATAATTATATGGTTATTTTTCAACCAACAGGGTGGGATATATAGTATATGGGAATTTTTATATTTAAATTAATACGGGGAAAGGGGAAATTTGCAGGGATTTAAATAATAAAGTTAAAAATTAATATGAAAAATGAATGGAAGCACTAAGTGTAAAACATTAGGTTAATGTATTTAACTTATGCTTGAATGAATAGGGTTTTTATGAAATATTGCATAATTTTCCTAAGTAAAATGAGATTTTACTTAGGAAAAGATTTTTTATAAGTGAATGAATGTCATGATGAATTATTTTAAATACTTAGGCTTTTCCAATTATTGGGCTGAGGGTCTGGTCCCTCCAAAAGTCAAGGAAATGCCTTGAGCCCCTCTAATTTTCAAATGCCTTAGTACTTAGGGGAAATTAGTGAAACTTTTTTAGGGAAAAATGAGAGGGGAAGTTAATAATCTGACTTTTCTTTTCTTGAAATTCTTCCAGTGTAGTGTCTGCCTTTGCACTTGTTATGAAAGTAAAGATTTAACACATCTAGAGTCATTATCCATCACATGTAATTCTGCAACATCATCTACCTACCCTACCTACTTTACCCTACCATTTTTTCTTCTTTATTAGGGTGCACTTAAATTGGCAAACCCTTATCACACTTTTTCTTTTACATGTGGAAATATATCTAAATCTATCCTTATTGCATTCAAGGGCTCAAATTAAACTATTGAGCTCCTATTATTTACTCTACCTATCTACTTATCTGCCAAGATTAAACAGTTTAGTCAGATTTTATTCTCTATCTCTAAAACATAAAATTGAAAATTGAACTAGCCAAGCTTAAACTGTTTGAATATTCATAAATTGTGGCATAAAATACAATTTGCACACAATTTTGTTTATTACATAAGAGCCAAAAGTAGTGGCATTTAGACTTTCACACTTTCCTTGACCTTTCTTTTGGTGGGGTTCATTTTATTTTACTTTTTTGGCCATTTTATTCTTTTCACCCTTTGATTTTTCTTTTAGGGTATACCCTCTTTACATTTTTTAAATTTTTGGTTTTTTGACAATATGAGAAACCTTTGCAATAAGAAAAGGTATGAACATATTACATATCTCATCAATTCAATCATGATATATGACACCTATTGGTATAGGAGTCTAACACATTCATCCATCATACATCAAGTAAAGTTTTACTCATGTCATGTTAAAACCCCTTTCCTGAGATACCATTCATACAAGAAGACCAAAAAACTCACCACCATGTCTCACACTTGGCCTATCACACCCCCATCAACATAGCCCATCTACAAAAAATTTCATCCGCTTCATCACCCTCGCACCGAGACCAACCAATGGGGCCCCTACCCTCAGCAAAACACACTCCTCAAACCATAGTGATGGATAATTTCATGTTTATAGGGGCACCCGTATCCATTCTTGTACATCCAACTCCATTTTATATTCTTTTGGAAAGTGTACAAATATTTTTTAGGAGAGCACTCCCACCCATCAATTTACATTTCTCAACTGGAAGCAGACCCTATTGACCCTTGGTCGGAGCTACACATTCTTTTACCACACCAAACCATAACACTTGTAGCAACCATACACCCACCATGGACATCCTACTGACCCCAGGGATGTCTCAAAAAAAATTGTTATGACTGTTGCCACTCGCATTTATAGCTCTGACCTCGAGCCACTTAACTACCATCCTTAGTTATAATAATTTCTTGTCATCATGCCTAGTTAACCTAACACACCATGCACTGCTACATCAGAAACCCTGGTCCCTTGCATTAGTACTCATTTCGACCGGTTTATGGTTCCTTCTTGTTGACTACAACAAACATTTTTCAAGAAGGAGGTAGTACCTTGGATGACTCCTCGCCTCAATAGGGGCATCCCCAGATGACAATATAGGAATCACCATTGCCCATTTATATCATCAATCCTCTCAAAATTCAACTTCAAGATAATATTTCATGTCAATATGGTATTTTAATTCATAACCGTTGCACTCTGTCAGAATTTGTCGAAGACCCGTGACTTGATAAACATCTCTTTTAGAAATTCTTACATGAGAAGGTCCCCAACAGTCAAAGACCCATGCATACAATTAACACTTGTTCTAAACAAATGTTCCATACCAATATTATGCATGTGGACACCACATTCAACCTTATTTCAAATAAAAACGCCCCCAAGGGCATCAACAACAGTCATTGTCAACCAACAGCAGGTCACTACCAAAATGGCATAAACAAAACCACTATCTATCAGATAAGCTTAACTATTCAAAACATCACGAGCATGGGACATGCTCGCCTCTTAGAAATATTTTATTCATTCTATCTCTTGTAGGTTTCCAATAGAGCATGGTGCCATTTTTACTCAAGGCAAGGAGTCTCTCAACTCAGTTCCAAAGAAAGTTACTCTCTCTCTCTCAAAAGGATCACATAGAAAGAAACTATAATGCATTTCGGCTATACAGTTCTTCCTAGACATCATACATTAGGGGGAAACTGTTAGAACTATAAAATCATATGGGAAAAATAAATTAAAAATTTCAAGCATAAGGTGTTGATAAAGGTTTCCAGGGAAGAAAAACATTAGGAGGAGTCAAAAATTTAAATTTGCCTAAGGTCAAAGGAAAAAATTTATGGACCGCGCACAGGAAACACTGGCTCTTGGTGCACAGTGCGGCTTTTTATTTGATATTCACGCACTACAATTCTATCCCTTTGATAGCCACGTGGTCCTGGGGATGACAGAATGTCACCATCTGGGGCCACTTAGCACACTTTGTGATAAAAATTCTTACTCAACCTAACCAAGTATAGTTTCCTTTGAGCCACCTTGAGGCTTTAGTGCAGCACACAAAGGAATCCTATCCCCACTCTTTTTTCACCATCCATCTTGGGCCAAGATAATGAGGGAAAATTTGAAAATGGTCTATAAAATCCATCCTTGGGAAGAGAAATAGGAGACACATTGTTATGTTGGCCAAATTGTTCCATAGTAAACCATCTTGTGTTGTCTAGCAACAGGAGGATTGGAAGGACTCGATTGTTTGCCACCCAACATCTCAGTCCAATAGAGAGGATTTCACCACATGTTCATAGATCTACCATCCTTTGAGAGGGAAGAGAGTTTTGCTAAAAGCTTGAGCAGAAGAGACCCCCTTGTCTTGGATATTGGAGCTCTGTAGCTCGATGTAATGATCCTTTTTGGGGATTCTCAAGATTCTATTTCAGAGATGGAATAAAAATGAATTTATTGGATATGTTACCCTTCAAATAAAGGGTGGGATCTAGAGGCTACTTGGCCAACTGTAGACTCTGTCTATAGAACTTGGAATAATTCATTTCAGGAATCTCAACAAGGTCTTCAAGAAAAACATTGTATAAGGAAATATGAGAAATAATAACGCAGATCAGGGTTGGGATCCCCTCATTTATGCTATATGTGACTCACGTATGGAATTTCATCATAAAAAAGTAATTTTAAGAACATTAAACAGATCTCCCACAGTCAAGAATAGATAGAAATCAGCCAAAGAGAAGGGTTGTTGCAACATGAAAACCCCAGCAACCAGAATTGCACCATTTTGACTGAAAATCAGAGGAGGAAAGCCAAGGATCTGATATTTCAGAGTTATGATAGTAAATCAGATTTAAATTTAATCTTATTTCCTCTGCAGCAGATTACAAAAGAAACTAGGGCAAAATCCCTTCAGAAATTAGAGCTGCAACTAGAAATAAACTGCAGAAATACAAAGACAACATTATTTTTCATATGGTTCAGCTACTATACATTACATTTCAGATCTCTGACATATGTATGGATAGAAAATCAGATCTAATAAATATCTGGAAACTATATGACCTTAAGAACGAGATCCAATTGGAACTACATCAAAATATTGCATAATAAGCTGTAGATCTAAATTACAAATTGTAGTGCTGCAGAAAACCCAGAAATTTCTGAAGATAAATTTATTTGCTGAAAGAGATTAGATCTATAGAGACATGGATCATCAACCCAATCCATGGATCACCAAGGGAAGGCAAGCCTAACACCAAGAGATCTTCCTCCAATCTGATGGAAATTGAAATAAGAAAACCCTCTCACAAAATAACGCAGTATTGAGCAGGAACTGCATAGAGGGTGAAGGAGGCTGAATAAACTAAATGAAATTGAAGATAAGATACAAAATATGGATATACACTCTCTTTGGAGGCTGAAGAACACACTCCAACAGAAAAAGCCCCTCAAAACAAGCTAGATCTAAGCAGATCTAGAACACCACTTGCTGCAAATGATAGCAGCTACAAAACCTTCAATGGGACAGTGCTGCTCATGAAAATAGAGCTTTGTCTCAAACCAGATAGTGGCTCACTTCAGCAAAGAACTCCTCCAATGATCCTCAAGGGAAGAGATGAAACCCCTAAATAGGAATTCCTGTTAGGTCCCTATATTACTAGTATAGTCCCTTATTGTTGTTAGTGTAACCCCCTTATTGTTATTATTGTACCCTTGTAACCCCCATTTTGTTATTATTATGCCCTTAAATTATTATTGTTAGGTCGGCTAGGATTACATTGTGGCCCACTAGGATTACATTATGGCCCCATGGGCTCCTATATATAGAAAGGAGGTTTTGTAAATTGTATCATCCAAGAATTGTTCATTTATGTAATGTATTGGAGGTTGCCCCCTCAAAGTGGCTTATTTCTAAGGCATTGCTATCTCTATTCTTCCATTTTTGGAGCTAGTTACACAACATTTGGTATCAGAGCTTTGGATTCTAGGGTTTCGCTGCTCCAAACAGGTCATCGTGGCATTTTCGCTATAAATTTTTTTATACAAAGTTTCAAAAGCTAAAATTTTTAGGGTGTAAAGCTGCAATCCTGAGGAATATTTTCTAAAAATTTCAGAGCTTTGTTCACAACATTTTCAGAGATATGATCTGTGGAAGTTAGGTTTTTTTTTCAGGCTCCTAAACAGGTCATCGTGGCATTTGCGCTATAATTTTTTTTCTACGAAGGTTTAGAATCTGAAATTCGTATGGTCCGAAGCTGAAATCCTAAGGAAATTCTTCAAAAAATTTCAGAACTTGGTTCGCAATATTTTGGGAGATATGATCTGTGGAAGGTAGTGCTTTTTCAGGCTCCTGAATTTCATCTCAAAGAGGTGATCGTGTGAAAATTTCAATAACTCTCTCTCTGGGCATCAGATTGGAGTGCCGTAAAAAGTGGTCGCAAGTAAATGGACTTTAGTTTCTTGGCTATCAATTTCAGAGACAAAGGACGAAACAGTGACACGTGGAAATTCTTAAAAGTTCACTCTACTGAACCAGTCCATAATTAGGTCATTGTGGGAGATTGGACACAACTTTGTCTTGGAGAATCCAAATCAAGTCAGACCTGTGGCATTCGAAAGATAATTCAGAGGGCTACGTCGGTACTAAAATTAAGATATTGAAGTGCTGAAATCATAGAGATAATCCAATTTCAATATTGAGCTCTTCAAAAGCAAGAAAAATGTGTGTATTTTTTTCCGAATTGCATAAGTCTTGTTTGAAGAATCAATTTGAATTGATTCCAAGGGCATATTGTAGAATAGATATCAGTATTGGGTTCTAAAAGATGCCCCGTAAAAATAATTCAACACCCATTAAGCCTTTAGAAGGGTCTACTATGACTCATGAAGATGAAGAATTGCAACATGATCTATCAAAATTACAAGAGCAAGTGCAACAAATTTCACTGTCACAAAGAGCGACAAAAAATGAAATGGAAGTTTTGAAGAAAGGTGTGGAAGCTAAGATGGATGGCGTGGAAACTAAGATGGATGGCATGGAAGCTGCGATGGATGAAATGAAAGATAACATGGAAAGCATGAAGAATGATCTCAAAGCGGACATCGAAGGTTTGACAAAGTTGATACAAGAAAGGTTTCCTAATGGTGAAAGATAGTAGAAGAACCTCATGATGAGAACAAAATAAATGTTAATCGTGATTTCATAAACTCTAAAGTTGGTGGGAATAACCACCATATTCCAAAAATGGATATGAGGAAGTTTGATGGAAATGATCCTGTAACATGGATACTACAGATGGAGCAATATTTTGATCTCCATAACGTGAAAAACACACAAAAGGTACGCATTGCAACTTTACATTTAGAACAAAATACATTTGTATGGTATCGATGGCTTTGCTCCCGTAAAACAATTGTCACTTGGTCAATTTTTACGGAAGAAATGATAGCACATTATGAGGATACAAAGAGCAACACCTTCTTTAGCCAATTGATAAATCTCAAACAAAAGGGTTTAGTGGGGCAGCACATTGAGGACTTCCAAAAATTGAATATAAGGGTAACTGATATTCCAGAGGAACACAGGATTGATCTCTTCATAGGAACTTTAAAAGATAACATACAACATGAAGTTCATGTTCTGGAACCTGATTCATTGGAGAAGGCATTTAGGTTGGCAAGAAAAGTTGAATGTAAAATTATGGCGACAAGGAAGCCTACCACTCAATTCTATAAAGAAGCAAGTGTTGCTATGCCTAGATTTCCACAACCTACAAGGTTGACACCACAACAATTGGAAGAAAAAAGAGCAAAAGGGCTTTGCTACAGTTGTGATAGAAAATACACTAAAGGTCATAAGTGTGCTGAGAAGAAATTATTTTACATAGATTGTGAAGAGGAAGAAGAAAATGAACAAGAAGAGGATATACACCAGGAACCAGCCCTAGAAAAGGAAGAAATGAATCTGACCATATCGTGTAATGCACTGGCAGGAATTACCACTCCTCAAACTCTCAAGATAGAAGGACAAATCAAGAAGAAAAAGGTAATAGTGTTGATTGATTCAGCTAGCACCCATAATTTTATTCATTGTAAGGTAGCCAAGGAATTAAATTGTTTCCTATACCCAACACCAGAATGTCAAGTGATGGTTGCAAATGGAGGAACTATAAATTGCTCTGGAAAATGCCATAATATCAAGCTAACCATGGGGGAATATTTATTGACTAGTCCAATGCTTTCCATTCCTATGGGAGGTGCTGATGTTGTACTAGGAGTACAATGGTTACAATCTTTGGGGACGGTAGCTTTTAATTTTCAAGAACTTTTCTTGAATTTTTTTTCAAAAGGAAAGGAAGTCGAATTACTGGGTATTGAAGGGAAGCCGGGAAGGATAATAAGCTCTAATGTCATGACAAAGCTTCTAAGGAAAGAACAACGAGGCGTAATTGCACAATTATGCTCACTAGAAGTTCCGACATCAAAATCATCTATTTCTGCAGATCTCCAACAAGTCTTGGACAATCATTCCAAGGTGTTTGAAACTCCTAAAGGACTCCCACCTATTCGTGATCATGATCATGCTATTCATTTGATTCCAGGAAGTGTTCCTCCAAACATCAAGCCTTATAGATATCCTTACTTCCAAAAGAGAGAAATTGAACGTATGATTGCAGAATTGTTAGAGGCGGGTATAATTCAACCTAGTCAAAGTTCTTTCTCTGCTCCTGCAGTATTGGTACACAAGAAGGATGGATCATCACGAATGTGTCCATATTATAGGGAGCTCAATAAGCTCACCATTAAAGACAAATTTCCCATTGCTGTGATTGATGAATTATTGGATGAATTACATGGAGAAATTTATTTTACCAAGTTGGATCTTCATTCAGGATATCATCAAATTAGAATGAAGACTGAAGATATTCCAAAAACAGCGTTTCAAACTCATGAGGATCATTATGAATTTTTGGTCATGCCTTTTGGCCTTACAAATGCACCTTCTACATTTCAAGGGTTGATGAATTCCATTTTCAAACCCTTCCTTAGAAAATTTGTGCTAGTATTTTTTGATGATATACTAATCTACAGCAGGTCTTGGAAGGATCATGTTGAATATGTTGACAGGGTGCTCAAACTATTGCAGGAGAAACAATTATATGCAAAAAAGTCCAAATGTTTCTTTGGAGTACAAGAGGTGGAATATCTGGGTCATATTGTATCTCACGAGGGTGTTAAAGTAGACCCTAACAAAATTAAAGCCATTAAGGAATGGAAAGTTCCCACAACCATAAAGCAGTTGCGAGGATTTCTCGGGCTAACAAGGTATTATCATAAGTTTGTTAAGAATTATGGGAGAATAGCAGCATCTCTAACAACATTATTGAAGAAAGATGCATTTTCATGGACTCCTGAAGCAACTAAGGCCTTTGAACATCTTAAAGAGGCAATGTGCCTAGCACCGGTCTTAGCTACGCCAGACTTCACAAAAACCTTTATTGTGGAATGTGATGCCTCAGAAAATGGAATTGGTGCGGTTTTAATGCAGGAAGGAAGACCCATTGCTTTTGAAAGTCGTCCAATCAAAGGAAAGTATTTGCATAAACCTATTTATGAGAAGGAAATGTTAGCAATACTGCATGCACTAAAGAAATGGCGAACTTACCTAATGGGAAGACACTTCAAGGTAAAAACTGATCATGATAGTCTTAAACACTTTTTGGAACAAAGACTATCTTCAGAAGAGCAGCAAAAATGGTTCACAAAGATGTTGGGTTATGACTTTGAAATAATCTACAAAAAAGGAAAGCTTAATGTTGTTGCAGATGCACTCTCAAGAAAGAATGAAGAGGTGGAAGCATTGCTTTGTGCTATTTCTATTATCCAACCAGATTGGATAACTGAAGCAAGAGATGAATGGAAGAAGGACAAAGATGTATGGACACTCATTCAAAAGTTGCAGCAAGATCCTAGTACATCCGATACATTTAGTTGGAAAAATGATTCCTTATGGTACAAAGATCGCTTATATCTTTGTAAGAATTCCCAACTAAAACAAAAGATTCTTCTAGAATTGCACACTTCTCCTTTAGGAGGACACTCAGGATTTTTAAAAACTTACCACAGGGTGAAGAAAGAATTTTTTTGGGATGGCCTTAAATCTGATATTCAAAAATTTGTGGCGGAATGTTTGGTTTTCCAACAGAATAAAGTGGAAACAATTAAGACCCCGGGACTTCTACAACCTTTATCCATTCCAAGTCAACGTTGGGAGGAGATTTCAATGGATTTTATCACAGGTTTACCTAAGTCCGAAGGAAAGAGTGTCATCATGGTGGTAGTTGATAGAATTAACAAGTATGCACACTTTTGTGCATTATCTCATCCATTTAAAGCAAGTACAATTGCTACTACATTTATGGACAGAATTCAAAAGCTACATGGAAGCCCAAGTGTTATTGTGAGTGACAGAGATCCCATTTTTACTGGAAATTTTTGGACGGAGTTATTTTCTTTTTTGGGTACTCAATTAGCTCATAGCTCATCTTATCATCCTCAATATGATGGTCAAACCGAGATAGTAAATAAATGTTTGGAAGGATATCTTCGTTGTTTTGTATCTGATAAACAAACACAATGGGTCAAGTGGTTACCTCTTGCTGAATGGTGGTATAAGACTTCCTTCCATACTGCAGCAAAAATGACCCCATTTATGGCACTTTATGGATATCATCCACCATCCATCACATCATCTTTAAGGGAAAACTTGAAGGTTCAAGCAGTGGAAGATCACATCGAGCATCAGCAAGAAGTTCTCCAACTCTTAAAGGATAACCTGAATTTGGCACAAAATCGAATGAAACAACAGGCAGATCAACATCGCAGCGAGAGAAGTTTTGATGTAGGAGATTGGGTATTTTTACTGCTACAACCATACAAACAAATGTCCCTCAAGCAAGCTAAGAAGGATAATAAATTATCGCCAAAGTACTATGGTCCTTACAAGGTGTTGCAAAAGATTGGTACTATGGCATACAAATTGGAGCTTCCTGCTTCTTCATGAGTGCATCCAGTTTTCGATGTTTTATGCTTAAAGAAGATTATAGTTGAAAATCTTCCAGTTCAAACAATATTGCCAGAACTTGATGAGGAAGGAAAAATCATATTAGAACCTGAAGCGGTCATGGAAACAAGAACTCGACAGCTCCGAAATCGATCAATTTCAGAGTATCTCATCAAGTGGAAGAACTTACCCACCGAAGATTCTACATGGGAGGATGAGAATTTTATACAAAAGCACCCAGAGCTACTCAAGCGTTGAGGACAACACCTTTTTGAAGGAGAGGGGCATGTTAGGTCCCTATATTACTAGTATAGTCCCTTATTGTTGTTAGTGTAACCCCCTTATTGTTATTATTGTACCCTTGTAACCCCATTTTGTTATTATTGTGCCCTTAAATTATTATTGTTAGGTCAGCTAGGATTACATTGTGGCCCACTAGGATTACATTATGGCCCCATGGACTCCTATATATAGAAAGGAGGTTTTGTAAATTGTATCATCCAAGAATTGTTCATTTATGTAATGTATTGGAGGTTGCCCCCTCTAAGTGGCTTATTTCTAAGGCGTTGATATCTCTATTCTTCCATTTTTGGAGTTGGTTACACAAAAATTCCAATCACAATCCTCCACTAAACAACAGAGAATGGTATTTGTCTAAGCAGACAAATAATTCATAAATATGATCTATCATCAACCTCTTCATGTGCCTTCTCCTCCTTTTTATAACATGAGAAAGCTCTTGAAAACCCTAAATCACTTTGATGAGTTTGCCCTCTTCACATTAGAGGCTCCCTTCTAGAACTGCGTAGTCCCTTTTGGAGATGCAATGAACCTAGATAGTGCAGTTGATTTGGTCAAGGTGGACCCAATCTTTGGCTCAAACCTCTTTCACACCTGCAAGTGATTATTTACATAGCCCTGATTTGTCTTTGTTCACATGGGCATTGATTTATTTAGGCTTTTTAGGAGTTTTACATGTCCTCCTTTATTCATTTATTCATAAAACATAAATTAAATCAAAATTGAATGTCTCCTCTTAGCTAAGGCTAAGTAGGAACATTACAGTGCTCCCCTCCAAAATGTCGCTTGTCTTGAAGCAACTGACAGGGTAAGAGCTATAGTTCTTCTCCTTCTCCATTGATGGCACCATCAAGAATCAAGCTTTCATCATGGATTGAGTGCTCACCAAGCCAATACATCAGAGACTGCGCATGCAATGCCAACATGATAGGTGCATAGTCTGCCCCTTCAGGAGTGTAAAACTCAACAGAAATGAACATGGGTGAAGCAAGGTCATCTTTGAAACATGTATCATGAAGTACAAGATAAAGTTCAATCCCATGTGGTACATGTACACTACTTACTTTTTTCCCATACATACCCATAAACAATACCAATATGTCATCTATGTATGGAAGCAAAATCACATATAGGCAAACTAAGATTTGCACTTGAGGACGTGGGTCACAATCCCACATAAGGTACTAGTGTAGTGCACTCCTTGTTTTGAGTAGATATTTGTGTGATAGGTGGTACTCCCACCACATCTTTTCTGCATGGGTCACTTTGACATGGCTGAAAGTGAAGCCTTCATTAGGTGCCTTTGGGAAGCACCCATCATGATAGATAATCTCCCTTTGCACCTCAAGAGAATGGCCAGCTTTGGAATTTTTATTGGCCTCATCAATGCCATGAGATCTGCATGTAATATCACTCCTTGTAGGATCCATAGCCTACATACATATGGTAAGAGAATGTGCCAAATTAGAAAAAAAAACATACTCCATAAGATCAGATTCCTTACCATTCAAGTCTCCCATACACATAAAGTTAGGCATGGGCTTTTCTCTTCTTTTAAGAGAAGAAAGAGATGGCTGAAATGTCTCCTGCATAGGATCCCTTGGCTGCCCCACCTCCACATAAATATTGCACTCTTATAAGTGTTGATATATTTCCTCCCAATCATAATGCTGATGTAGTTCTTCCTCCATACCCTCCCAATCAAAATTCTTCAAGATTAGGGAGTCGATTTTTGCTGACTGCATGTAGCTGGAAAGGAACTCTTTGTATGCTCTTTGTAGTATCTCTTGCTTAAGCTTGGAGACTTGAGACAAGAATACTTTACCAAGATGATAGATGACCCCTTCATGGACCAAATAGCCTCCTCCTTGCTTTATGCCATCTAAGATCATCTCGGTGTGCAGATCTTTGGAGTACTCCACAAGGAGTTGAGACCTCCAATATGGATCTACACTTCTCAACAAATACAACACTATTGATGCATCTATGGTGGTGCTTGCCTTGTTACTACTTGTTTCTTTGGCACTATGCATGCCAAAATTGTTTGTGGGAAGGCAGATCCTCCCCCTTACTTCCTCCCACAGCGCTGTGACTCTCTCTTCCATTGTTTCAGCACTTGGTGAGGCTTTCCCCATAGAATCTAATGGCACCCCAAGTGGCTTTCCATGATGTAGGAATGTTCTTTGAAGCATTCTCATAAACATGAGATAAGGAACTATGAGTTCCCTGTCCCCACTACATAATTCCATCTTTGTTGTGTGGGTGGAAACATCAAGTGAAGGGTAGGTGTGCATGCCTTGAATGATTTGTTGTTTCCCACTCTTCAAATACACCCATTCCATCTGCAAGGCCTTCCAATCAGTGGTGACTTTTTCCAAAGTAATCAACCACTGGACACCCAAGATGATGTTGGTGTCTGGTATGTCTACTACAAAGAAGTGGTCCTCCAAAGTGTAGGTTCCCATAGTCACAGAAAGTGATGGAACATACTGCATGCACTGCATAGTTCTATCTCCTAGAACCAGAACAAAGAAACCATGAAAAGTATCAGTAGGGATCCCTCTCCTTTTCAAAAAGTGAGCATCAATAAAGTTGTGGGTTTCCCCACTGTCAATCAGAATAGATACTCTTTGGTTCATAACTGAACCTTGCACTCTAAGAGTCAAATAATTGGGCACTCCTCTCAAAGAAGCAAGAGTCCCACTGGTTGGAGAAAATGCTCCTTCTTCTTCTCTGGATGATGATGGATCCTCCTCCTCATCATCACCAGCGTTGTGACCTCTCCTAGGTCCATCATTTCCCTCTTCCTCCTCACAATCATAGAAGACTTCAATATAGTGTGCTCTTCCAGCAGCACATCTATGTCCTAGTACCCATGGCTCTTGAAAAGTGAAACATAATTTATTTTTCCTCAACTCCCTCCGGAGATCATTGTCAAGAAGATTCTTCAGTGAGCTCTCCTTGGGTGGAGCATCTTTCCCCTCCTTTCCCTTGGAAGAGTGAGTAGCTTTGCTTGGGAAGGTTTCCTTTGCCCTTGGCAAGGCATCTTGGAGATCTCGAGTTCTTTCAATGGCATCATGCAGAGTGATGGGCTTGGTAGACTTAACCAACCCATGCAAAGGTTCTTATATGCCATCAATGAACATATAGACTCTCCTTGCTACTGAAATATCAGGAACCATTACATACAACCTCAGGAATTCAAAGATATAGGCCTCAGCATCTCCTATCTGTTTAAGCTTTGCCAAGCTTATAAAAGGGGCCTCTGAATATTTCCGATCAAATCTCTCCACTAGTCTCCTAGTGAACTCAGAATAAGTGGACACATTGTTGTGCCCCAATGTAGAAAGTCCATGAAACCACTAGTTGTGGGCTTCCCCCTCAAAATGAAGTGCAACAATCTTGATGGCTTCTGCTTCAGGCACTTTATTTAGCTGGAAATAGATGTCCAACTTCCCCACCCATGCTTTAGCAGAACAAGAGGGTAATCCATCGAACTTAGGCAAGAAGAACCTGCCCATGGTGTGGTGCCTCCCATGAAGGAAACCTCCATCTCTATATTGTTGCCATGGTCTCCTCCAGTCCTTGAGATGGCAGAAGTCTTGAAAGCTCAAGTTATCCTTGAACCTTTGAATTTATGAGTCATATTATACAAATTAGCCTTCCAAAGAGGTTGGCTCTTATAGCCCTTCATTCTCTACAACCAAGAAGGTAGGCATTGTAGAGTGTTGTGAGATCGGTGGGACTTGTGGCAAGCTCACAGGTTGACCAATCCCAAACTGAGACATTTCGAAACTTTCTCCTTGATGGAATCTCCCAAGGGACTCCCTCATTCTATCTATCCTCATCTCCTTTATCTCCTTGGATATATCTTGCATTGCTTCCAAGAGAGTTTTTTCAAACTCCTCTGCCTCCTTATCTTTATCATTCACTAATTCAGGGACTTTCCCCTTCTCTTGAACCTTGTCAAGGTCAATAGTAGTGTAGTCATACTTTCTATGAATTCTATTCTGGTATATCCTCTCCCTCTCAGAAATATTATCTTCATCTTCAGAATGCAACATGACTGAGGCTCCAATGCTAGCATAGGATGTGCCAAGAGTGGAGCTCTGATACCACTGTAATGATCCTTTTTGGGGATTCTCAAGATTCTATTTCAGAGATGGACTACAGAGGCATTTACTGGATATGTCACCCTTCAAATAAAGGGTGAGATCCAGAGGCTACCTGGCCAACTGTAGACTCTTTCTATAGAACTTGGAATAATCCCTTTCAGGAATCTCAACAAGGTCTTCAAGAAAAACATTGTATAAGGAAATATGAGCAAGAATAACGTAGATTAGGGCTGGGACCCCCTCATTTATGCTGTATGTGACTCACATATGGAATTTCATCAGAAAAAAATAAGTTTAAGCACATTAAATAGATCTCCCACAGTCAAGACTAGCTAGAAATCAACCAAAGAGAAGGGTTGTTGCAACATGAAAACCCCAGCAACCAGAATTGCGCAGTTTTGACTGAAACTTAGAGGAGGACAACCAAGGATCTGATATTTTAGAGTTATGACAGTAAATCAGATTTAAATTTAAGCTTATTTCCTCTATATTATATTACAAAAGAAACTAGGGAAAAATCCCTTCAGAAATTAGAGCTGCAACTAGAAATAAACTGCAGAAATACATAGGCAGCATTATTTTTCAGATGGTTCAGCTGTTGTACATTAAATTTCATATCTCTGACATATGTATGGATAAAACATCATATCTAATACATATATGGAAACTATATTACTTTAAGAACAAGATCCAATTGGAATTACATCAAAATATTGCATAATAAGCTGTAGATCTGAATTACAAATTGCAGTGCTACAGAAAACCCAGAAATTTCTAAAGATAAATTTATTTGCTGAAAGAGATAAGATCTATAGAGACATGGATCAACAGCCCAATCCATGGATTACCAAGGGAAGGCAAGCCTAACACCAAGAGATCTTTCTCCAATCTGATGGCAACTGAAATAAGAAAACCCTCTCACAAATTAACACAGTATTGAGTAGGAACTACGTAGAGGGTGAAGGAGACTGAATAAACTAACTGAAATTGCAGATCATATACAAAATATGGATAGAATCTCTCTTTGGAGGCTGAAGAACACACCCCAATAGAAAAATCCCCTCAAAACAAGCGAGATCTAAGCAGATCTAGAACACCACTTGCTGCAAATGATAGCAGCTGCAAAACCCTCAATGGGACATCGTTGCTCATGAAAATAGAGCTTGGTCACAAACCAGATAGTGGCTCAATTCAGCAAAGAACTCCTCCAATGATCCTCAAGGGAAGAGATGAAACCCCTAAACAAGAATTCCAATCACAATCCTCCACTAAACAGCAGAGAATGGTATTTGTCTAAGCAGACAAATACTTCAGAAATATGATCTAACACCAACCTCTTCATGTGCCTTCTCCTCCTTTTTATAGCATGAGAAAGCTCTTACAAACCCTAAACCACTTTGATGAGTTAGCCCTCTTCACATTAGAGGCTCCGTTCTAGAACTGTGCAGTCCCTTTTGGAGATGCAATGAACTTAGACAGCATAGTTGATTTGGTCAAGGTGGACCCAATCTTTGGCTCAAACCTCTTTCACACCTGTAAGTGATTATTTACATAGCCTGATTTGTCTTTGTTCACATGGGCATTGATTTATTCAGAATTTTTAGGAGTTTTACATGTCGTCCTTTATTCATTTATTCATAAAACATAAATTAAATCAAAATTGAATGTCTCCTCTTAGCTAAGGCTAAGTAGGAACATTACACTCGAAGGATCCACTATAAGAGATTTAGCATTCTATATTCTACTACTACCAGCACCTGATAAAGGGAGAAGCTCTCCATTATTGAGTTATTAGTTTGTTTTCTCTATTGAGCACGTAGCTTGTGTAGGTTGCTTTGTTTTTGTTTCATTGTTTATGTAGCATGCTATGTTTCCTTTATAAGTTAGCTTATTACATGTTGAACTTGTTCCACTAACATTTGAAAAACCATTTTGACCTGTGACTGTTATGTAGGTAAGTAGCCTCCCTACTAATCAAAGTGTATTTCGTTCGCCCATGCACTGAATACACTACCATAGTGTTAAATCCATTTATGTATTGAAAAGTACGATTTAAGCAATGAAAAATCACAATCTCATGAAGAATTGTATCATTGGATTCCAATGGAAAAGGTCAAAATATAAAATTCAAATTATTAGTTCTAAGCTATATCATATCAATGGAATATATTTTATAAGAAATCTATGTTAAGAAAGAGTGATTCTCATATTATAAGTAACACACTGAGCATATTTCCTAAATTAGGATTTCCAAACTATCTCAAATTATAGAGAAATTTGTGTGAGGGTATGAGAACCATAATATCTTGTATTTTAGAGTTTTTGGAGCTTTGGTAAACCTTGCACTTTCCCTTTTGATCCATACCAATTATATTATGAGGAAGATAATGGTTTTGGCCCATGTTTTAATGAATATTAAATATCTAAAGAATGAATCACCTTCTAATGTGAAGCTTATTTTTTTTCCTGAGAAAAAAACCCATAATTTTTTCATCTGAAGGAGGAACATAGTTACATTATTCATATGTTGAATGCATTCATGAATTTAACACCTCATGATTAATCATAAAAAAATGCTGAAATTCCATCAATGATGTAGGGCACACATACCCACCAATAAGCACTAAAGGGAACAACATAAATAACTAGATACCCCAACAAGAAATGATGGTCGAATATTAAACTAAAACTTGGCACAAATGACCTATATGGCCATAAAAAACACAAAGAAACTGTGGAAAAACACTAGGTCCACCACAATAGCATCGTGAGAATCTGAAAATGAAGAAAAAAGAAACATAAATCCAGGGACAGAGTAGCAGGGGAGCCACCATGGCCTCACCCACCCAAATCCCATATCCATCACATTAATGGAAAGGGATCCACCACAACACCTCCCCCACAATTCCCAACAACTGCCACTAGATATGGCATTGACAGAGAAGTCTGACTTACATAGAGAATACAACAACCGAAAATCATGAAGGTGGCAAGAAACAGGGCCACCAAACCCTTCAAACACTGACAACTACCCTGAACCAAACCGAGCAAAAACAGGTGATGGAAAGAAGAACCCCAATTGGTAGGAATCATGGATGATATCCCAAGATAGCATGGTGGCATGGAGAAAAATGCAACAAGAAAAGGAATTTGATGATGGCATAACTGAGCTACGACACCCATGAAACCAAGAAAAACCTCAACCTCAGGGTAGACCAAACTAACAACAAAACCACTATTGAAAAGGCACTTGTAGGAAGAAAACATCACCAACACCTGAAAATGAAAGAAGACCTCTAGCAGCGAAAGGAGGTACGACCCAACCCAAAGGGTTAGGGCGACTATGGTTATATCTACCTCGCCTTCCACTCCCTAAACTCCCTTTTTTCAATGTGAAGCTTAATTGATGGAAATGGACAAACTAAAAAATGAGTGAAAAAATTATGAATTGATCAAAATTAAATTATGATCCATCAAAATTTTCAAATATGAATGTTCAAATATTATTACAATTGATATGAATAAGTTATCTACAACTATTTTGACCTTCTATTTAAACTTTATTACAAACTAGTCAATGTTAATCCCATATTTATTTTGTTATTGGAAGTGACAACATTTTTTTATGTGGTTGACCCCAAAATTTAAGGTAAGATAGGTTCTACTGAGAGAACTTAACTGAATTGGTTTTATGATGACTTAACTCGACAATACACTTACCTCATTTTTATGTAATTTCTTATCAATTTAGCCAACATTTCATAAATAAATAGGAAAATATTTTCCCTGCCAAAAAATAGATTGAATGAGATTACTATAACTTTATGCTATTTTTTATCGTTCAATTAGAGGTATTTTTTAATTTGTATTATTTCATGGTATTGTTCATAATAATGTCCATAGGTATCCAAATATATATTCCCATTTTTCACTAGATGTACACATGTAAGATTAAAATGATAAACACTCATATAAAAGGTAAATTGCAATAGAATATGAAAATTAGATATAACATCAAGAAAATTAATAATGACAATATTTACCCAACATGTTTTTTCCCTAGGAAATCAATGCCCAGGAACCAAAGTAATTTATCAATATTTAAAATATATATTTGGAAGTTGAATGAAATAGCAATGTAACTTTGAAACCATAATTTTTTTCTCAAATGAAACTAGCCAATTCTCAAATATTGCAGAAAAATAGTATTTTAAAGGGTGGTAGAAGAAATAATAACATGATTTAATCTCTTGAGAAGTGACGAATTCAAGAAATTAAACCTAAAGAAGAATTACATTAAGCATTTATGAATTCAATGGAAAATGATAGTAAATTCTTCAAAATATCTAAAATTATTATGTATGTAGGCGTGATTGAAACAAATTGAATCTCTCACAAATTCGTTAATCTTATATTAATTATGAAGATTTATTTTCAAAGATAGCTAGTATGTTAAAGATGACTTTTTTATACAGTTTAAAAAACCATGAAAAATAAAAAAATACCACGAATTAGGTAACATATGCATCACATAAGAAGTACACGTAATGCAGTTGAATATGAGAACATGAATCTTTATTGTTTTCTTGGAAACTCATTTTAGTGATTTTAGGTACAATATTGCCAAAATTTCTCAAAACTTTCAAACTATTTCTTTGAGTTATTTTATTCTATAATTGTTTCAATTACCATTGGTAATTGTCAAAATGGACTATCAATTGAAACTAACAAAATAACACTTACAAAAAGGTTTACAAAGAAAAACCATAGTATTATAATATTTGATAGATTGACTTCGTCATACTAGGCAAAGTTCCTGAGCATAATTCTAGAGCAAGGTTCCTACAAATTGCACTAAATGGTCCCATTGTTCTCTTGTTACGTACTATAATCCAACCATCTTTCTAAAATTAGCATCCAATTTGGTGAATTTTTTGTAATTGGGATTTATTATGAATATTTTTTTCAACTGCCACCAAAGATGGAATTCCTTGTATAGTTGCTCAAAGATCATTTCTCCTCTAAAGGCATTAAAAAAATCCTCCCATATTATCAACCATATTTTTTTTTTCTTTACAAAATATTCCATGGTATGCTTCTAAAGGGATTAAATTATGATCTTGATTCCAACATGATGTAAATCCCACACTAGCCTATCAAATTTGTTGATAAACATACTAATATTTTTCTGCATGAACCTGTAATTTTCTTAAGCATGGTTCATTGAGGATGTTTTTGTTAGATCCTTGTTTGTCTCCATTGAGTTTTATATTCCACACCTAATGCCATTAATTATTCCCAAGTCCTTAAATGTAGGAATTTTACAATCTCAGTTACTTTCTATGCATATCACCCAACTCTCCTTTTATTTATCAGATAAAATGCTCAATTTGGAAAAGAATTTTCTATTCGTCGCCTATCAACCTAATAGAATTCCAAATTTGGTTGATTTCCCCAATAATCTTATCATAAATCAGATGCTTTGCTTCAATAGTGGGAAGTTTCTCTATCATCTAAGCCTTTAATATACTTATTTTAGTCCACTACCTATTTTTCTCTCACTCTATATTCTTTAGTAGACTACATTTATTTTTCATTTGCTGTCTCAAAAGCATAAATTCATCTGAATATGTTTGATGAATTTTCCTATATTATCTAATTCAATCTTTGTCAAATTCAAGCTTGATAATTTTTTCACTAATTTTTCTAAAGCATTAGGAGAAATAATTTGTTGTGTAAAATAAGAAGATATGGAACATAATGACCTTGAAAAACCTATGTTAAATTATGAATTTTTTCTTGAAGCTATTGGAAATTTCTTTCCTCTATAATGTTAGATATGTTAATTTTTGGTAGTTCAATGACAAATTCCAACCATGGGATTAGATTCCTATTTTCTAGAGGACCAAGTTTTACTATTGAAGCACTCAATTTGTACAAAGGAAAGTAAATTTTTGAATTGAAGCCTACATGTGCACAAAAGAACAAGTCAACCCAAAAGAGAAATTGGACACCCTTGGTGGTTATAAATACAAGTCAAGTGACACTAATTTGGACATCATCATGAACATTCTTCTTTCTCTTGTTTGGCTCACACGGGTCTAAGGTGGTTCGTGGATATTGCTTCATACACGTCCAAAATTCTAGGGTTTGAAGCTCACACGTGAGATCTAGGGTTTTGGTTTCTAACCGTGGGGATGACACAAACAATTTTTGGTTGCAACCATAGGCATGTAGACTCATGAGTATGGTTGGAGGTTCAACCACATGAACATACACTATCTCTTTGTGATTGGAAACAATGGTTTGAATTTTGAAATTGACTGCAAATCTCATCAATTGACTGTAGAGCTCGGCAGATGACTACAAGCTTCTGAATCATGGTTTTGAGTTCATCTATTGGATATGGTTTTGTTAATTTTTCTATATAGTCATGTGAATAAAGGAATGGATCATTGTACTCTCTCTTTATTGAATCATTCAAAGACAATATAATAAGAAGAAGAATTTGAAAAGTTTTTCTCCCTTGTGGGGTTTTCCCCTAGTCTCTAACCATTCCTGGTGTCTCTATGTGTGAATAATTTTCTTCTATTGTTCCTTTATGTTCCATTGCATTGATGATGATATTGTTTTTTTATATAATTGCATACGTTATTGAATAATTTTGTAAACTAAATAATGATATGATGTTGTGAGGTGAATTTAGTATGTAAATGAAGAAATACATTTATTTAAAGAGAAGAAAAATATAGCTTTAAGAAAAACTTACATGGTATGAGAGTTGGGCTAAAGAAAAGTCATTAAGATCACCCCTAGGAAGACACCTTTGATGTAAAAAAAAGAATATGGAGGATACCTAAGAGAATTATAGGGTTTGAAGGGAACCCTAGACAATTTGGTTATTGGGGTTTCATGGATATCATGATATTAGGGTTTGGAAGAAACCCTCGGATAAGATAATGGCTTGATTTCTACAATTTTGAAACATAATCAGTAAGAAGTTGTTCTAGTTAGGATAGTCTCAATTAGGCTAGGTTGTTGATGAAATAAACGAAAATATTGAAGGAAAGGTTGGTTCAAGAGGAAGATGATCTTCTCTCACTAAAGGTAAACGCCTTTTAGATTTATGTTACTTCTTTGTGATTCTATTTTTTTTAGGATTATTGATTTTACTATTTCTTCCTACATGAATATTTGAGTATGTGATTACTTTTAACCTCTAAGTTGGTCCAAGGAATACCTTTGATTTTTTTATTATTTTTTGGTGATCTATTCTTGATGGGAAGTAAGCCTCTATTGATTGAGCGTAAGATGGAGTTGGACACTAAGTTCAAGATGAAATATCTTCTGGAGATATGATTCTGCATTAATACACTGATGATTGTGCTGGAAAATAGAAAAGAGCATATCTAAGGATCTACAATGATATCCTGGATGAGCAGGAAATATAAGTCCCTAGCTTTAAGCTCGACCAAAGTTGAATACATTGTTTCTAGCATGGCTAGCTAAGGTACAGTTTGGTTAAGGAATCTCTTTAGAGAGTTTTTTGAGTACGTTCTAGATATTACTATGATATATTGCGATAATAAGAGTGGGATTTGATTGGGAGAGAGAGATATATCTTCATAGATTGAGATGATGTTGTTGTATGAGCCAAGCTTATGCTTGTGGTTGTTTCCTCCATGAGAGGGAGGATGAATGAGGTATACTTTGTGACATATATATGATCTGACATAATATTCGATTTTAATTTCCTGAACGAACAGGAAAATAGAGGATTACTTCTCTTGGTGATGTATGAGGCAACTCTTCAATGATTTGGTTAAGTTGGTTTCCATATGTGAGCGCATGGATATGTTTCTAATAGATAGAGAGTGACATGGATTGATGGATGTGACCCTATGGAGTAAGGGTCTGGGATGATCGAGGACATTGAGTCAACTCTTCCCCCCTATCTAAGTTCCTAGAGTGAGGGATTGAGATGTAGGGCTCCTAGGGTTGAGGTACATCTAGAAAATAGGGTATCACCCCTATCTATTATCCATAGGGTGGAAGATGCAAGTCCCCTATCTTTTTCTATGCAGAGTATACCCCAGTCAACATCTATATTTCCCACTCGTCTAGCCAATGGGTGTTGGCGTCTTGAGTTAGGTGTGATCCTTATTATTTATGGTAAGTGGAATCACGCTCAAGATAGAGATGAAGTTGCTCTACCACATGACTATTAAGGTTCATTACTAGGAATATTAATAGGAAATATGATGGTTGTGATCCTTACCTCGTATAACAAGTGGTAGTTCGCGCATTGATTACATCATGGGATGGTAGTGATCCTTGCTTGGAAAGTGGTATCTCACCTATTACTTGACATGGGGTGAGAGTGTCAAATAGGACCTTCCCCATTATCATGGACATTAGGCGAGAGTGTCCCATAGGACCTTCCTCATTTTCAGTGTTTCTGGGGTCGTAGCATTGGATCCCCACTAGTAGATTTTTCCCAAGTCATAGGATTGGCTCCCCGCTGGTAGAGTTTCTTGGGTCGTAGAATTGGCTCCCCACTAGTAGAGTTTCTTAGGTCATAGAATTGACTCCCCAATGGCATAGTTTTTTGGGTCATAACAGTGGATCCCTACTGGCATATATTCTTAGATATCAAAATTGGATTCCCGTTGGCAATGATTCTGGGTAGTAAAATTGGCTCCCTAATGGATAGATAGTAGTAGATTGAGCTCTCCTACAATGTCAAATTCTTCTTGTTTTATATTCAAAAGAGTTCAACATATGAGCAAAGATAAGAAAGGATAAGCATAGATGAATCTATATGAGTAGTGATGACATTTGATGATGAGATACTTTAGATAGGACATGATATGATGATAGGATTGGAAATTCTCTCTAGCTGAGAGGGAGTGTTAATTTTTGGAAGATCAGTGACAAATTCCAACCATAGGACTAGATTCCTCTTATCGAGAGGACCAAATTTAACTATTTAAGTGCTCAATTTGGACAAGGGAAAGCATATTTTTGAATTGAAGCCCACATGTGAACAAAAGGACAGGTCATCCCAAAAGAGAAATTTTATACCCTCAGATGGCTATAAATACAATTCAAGACACCCTCATTTGGAAATCATAATGATCATTCTTATTTCTTTGGTTTTTATTGCACAGGTCTGAGGTGGTTCACAGATATTGGTTCGTATATTTCTGAAATTGTAGGGTCTGAATCTCGCACGTGAGATCTAGGGTTTTGGTTTCTAGCCGCAGGCATGACAAAATTATTTTTCGACTGCAACCGCAGGCATGCAGGCTCATGAGTGTAATTGGAGGGCTTCAAACACATGAATATACACTCTCTGGGTGTGGTTGGAAACAAGGGTTTGAATTTTTAAGTTGACCATATATCTTGCTAGTTGACTGCAAAGTTTGATAGTTGAAAACATGCTTTTGAATTGGGGTTTTGATTATGAGTAGTGTTGGGTTCATCTATTGAATATGGTTTAGTTAATTCTTCTTAATATTATTTTGGATAAAGGAATGGATCATTGTACTCTATATTTTTTAAATCATTCAATAACAATATAATAAGAAGAATAATTTGAAATGATTTCCCACCTTGTGGGGTTTTACCCTAGTCTTCGACCAATCCTGGTGTCTCTATGTGTGAATTTTTTTCTTCTATTTTTCCTTTATGTTCTGCTACATTGATGATGATATTTTTATTTCTATATAATTCCATATGTTACTGAATAATTATATGATGTTGTGGGGTTATTTTAATATGTAAATGATGAAATGCAATTATTTAAAGCAAATAAAAATATAGCTCTAAGAAAAATTAACAGGATAAGAGATGTTATTTTTATTTTCTCACCTAAATCAATCCAAGGGTCTACACATGCTCAAGATTTGGGACTTTTAATATCTTCTTCAATCCTTGCATCTCAAGCTCCTTTGCATGTATAATATCATTTACAAACTCTACATCCTTTAGGTATTCTCCTAATTTTATGATCCACCCTTGTAGGTATTCTATATTAATTCTTTTTTCCCTATGGGAGACTCTTTATTGTTTTAGCTAATTGGTGAATTTGAAACCAAAATTTTGGCTTTTTCCATATCCAAATAAGTGGTATCCAAGGAAATATAAAGTACCTTTGTTTTTTGTCTATGTAAATAATCTTATCCAATATATTGATGTCATTCAAATTCATAGAGATATTAATGCATTGGAAATCTGCACTTGCTTGTATAACTTGTGACTTGGGCTATATAAAAGCTATTTCTAATTGACTCTTTTAAAAATCCATAATAGATAATAACTTGATCTGTGATGAGGCAACAATATATGCACATACTTGAGATGATAAGTCCCTTTTTATATCTATAATTTTCTACTTGTAAACTATGAATGGATTTTGTTGCCAACTAGGGTCTTGGTTTCGAATGTCCTTTCCCCAAGTTTTTTGTATAGGAATAAGTTGTTGCAAGGCATAAGAATTCTAATTGAAAATTAGGCTCTATCAAGATGGATTCTCCCATGGTCTATTCTGAAACCTCCATTGACTCCATTATTGCCGCTATTTCTTCATACCTCGTTCAATTTATAGATTAGTCATCTGATTCAATCTCTTAGTTCTATTTTATACCCATTTTAGAGTCTTTTTCTTTAAGGTGATGTGTGTTAATAACTATGTTCTGACCTTAAAAATAAATCTCTATAGATTTCTTTTGTGAATCTAGTTCTTCTTCAACACATTATTCCTCATTTCATTGTTTTTCAATATTTGGATGGTTTTCATGCTCATATGGGGCTGATTGAATCTTCAATATTTTGTTGGAGATAATATGGTGTGGATCACAAGCCCACACTTTTCCGTTGGGAAAATTCATTGAGGCTGGAATTTGATCTACAATATTTAAGGCTAATGTAGTGTTCACAATGAGTGCACCCACCTCTTGCTTCGTTGGAACAAATTGCACAAGTTCTAAATTTATCCTATGCCCGATATATTTTAATGCAAAAATTCTAGTAGGCAAGAATATAGGCAACTAATAAGAAAGAACTTCCAAGCCATATATTACTATTTTGATGTAGTATTTATACACATACCAATCCCCCACTCTTGTATCAAGACTTAATTATAAATTTTTCTTTATTTATGTAAAAATGATTTGGGGAACTTCATCAAACACAATTGTAAATGCTACAAACATAAAATAGGTGAGATACTCTATGAAACCTTAATTATTCTTCTTTCTCCTTATAATAGAAGTCCAATAGACTACTTATTGTTGCTCACCCTTACAATTCTAAATCTTCAATCTAAAATGTGTAAACTTTGTGACCTGGGAATATAGTCTGAGGTATACAAGAATGTGGGATACCTAATGTATCTCATATCCTAAATTTAGACAATAGAAAATTAATTGCATCTAAAACATATGTAGCAAGAACAAAATAAATAGTTTTCTTTCTCGTGGAAGAAAGAGTGCTGAAATATCCTAAGAGTTTTTTATCCATAGAATGTATATCATCAAGGCTCAAAATATAGGAAATGGTGGAGATAACTTCTAGAACAATATCTTAGAATATTTTTAATTAATATGTTGGAGCCAACTCTAGGACAATAGTACTGACAAGTAACATAGAATCCAACATAGTTTTCTTTTCATCCTCTAATATATCCCTGTATAATTGAATTACAGCTTCATTTGTGAGTGACTATAGGTTTTCAATAGATGAAAAACCTAGCATTTCATGGATATGTTCAGGCGAGATTTGAAAGACAAATGACCATCCCTAGAAATCATATCTTGACTATTTGGTATATAATACATTCCACAGTAGGAAACAAACTCAAGAAGTCATAAATTTGAGGAATGATTATAAATCTTGGACCATATTCACATACCTGGAAAGTATCATTTGACTGGGAAAACCTATTCATAACTTCTTATAGTTACCTAAAATAATTTTAGGTGGAAATGGGTGTAATATTTTTTTTCTTCCCTATTAATTAATGATGTATTATCTAAATTAAAAGGGTCTTGAGGAATGAGGTTCACATATGTAGGCTTAGTTATTATGAAAGAAAAAAGAGTAGTGAAATAAGTAGACCATAAATATTCCTTAAAGACATTTTTGGCTTGGAACTTAATGTAAATAACTGGGAGTGTGAATGGTTCCTTGTATGATGGTTGATAGTGACCATCACAAGCTTCATTATGCTTTCTCTTACACAAAAAAAATATAAACATTTTTCACTTTTTTCCCTTTATCAAAGACTTTCATTTCCTTTAGGCACAATCTCTAAAATCCCTTCAAAGTATTTTCATTGGTCATGTCACTGATGATGCCATCATGATGTCATGTTGACTAAGAATACCACATTAGTTGTCCACGTAAACTACCATGTCAGTATTATTTTTCCATTCATGCATATCTATTTCTTATATGGCTACTTACATGTATATCAAGTAACCTGCACCATTGTTGGGTCCTTCATTTTTGGACATTTTTTATCCATTATTTTTCCATAAAAGAGTCATGAAAATTATTAGTAGAAGTAGGAAAAGTAAATTTAAAAACAGGTTGGAAGCCAAGAATAGAAACGAGAAAGCAACAAGTAGAGGAGAGAAAGGAGTTATCTTTGGATTTTTCAAAGTTGTGAAAGATGGATCTTGTAGCACCCTCCTACCGCATCTACCCAAGTAACCGGAAAATGGAGGTAAACATGTGATGAGAGGCTATTATGATCTAATTCAAATCCCCATGTATATTTAAGGTAGTGGAATCGACAAAACACAACTAGTAAGACCTTCTACACATCCTACAAAACCTCCAGGAGCTAACCCACTCTTCCAAGTGACCAACCCATGAGGGAACTCAACATTTCAATGAATTAAAGCCCCAGTCGATCCATTTCTAAGTCTGCCATCCAATTGTGAGCCCCAATCTCTCCCATGAGCCTTCCTGAGCATGAATGTAACCTCTTTATGCCAGTGCTATGCTAACAATTGTGAGATTTAAGCCTAATTTTCAGGGCTAGGATGTAGTCACTGTCGATAACTTCATGGAATTTACAAGAATGAAAAATAACATAAAGACAATAATGTTAATGAAAACTCTTAAACAAAGACTTGACTGGACCCCTACTAGCCATGACAGGAATTTCATCAAACATGTCACAAATATGCATTATAAATATCGTAATAATATATCTGAGCATAAGGGTATTATACTTAATTGAGAATCACTAAGAATCACTGATGCCTTATCACATTAGCTGCATTATCATATATTAGGTCATATATTCATTGCTTATTATTTTACAAATCAAAACACTATGAGAACCATACATTTTCACTATCATAAAACATATTCGTAACCAACATATAAACAACAGACATAATGAGGATACAACAACCATAAATGCCACATATGAACTAGTACATTTACACATAAAATACCAAGGAAAGGAACTCTTATTAATGAATGCAAAATCCAACCTGGTATGGGACTAACATGTTCCACCCAACCATAGATTGGTTGAGCCAAATATCTCTTTAGCCAATCACCCTCATGTCATATTCCAAACATCAATGTGGGACTAAAAAACAAAATAACCAACTAGGGCTTCTTGAGGCTAAACCACCTCACCCTCACCAATAGAACCAGGATTTACCACAATCCTCACTGGATCACTAGGCCATAAACAAGCATGGATTCCACTGGATTTCTCCACCTACATCATGAGGAATTTTCCTGTATCCTAGTCTCTAGGATTTACCGCAATCCACAGTCTGATCCAGGGATCACTAGGCCATGATAAAGACACCACCCTCCAGGGTTTACAGTATATCCTGCCATTCACCAGCAAGGTTTCCTAGGCCTGATCAAGGGAAACCACCTCTAGGATTTACCATATATCACGTCATTCACAGGTTGAGGATTCCTAGGCCCAACAAGGCACACAAAAATTGTATTTATCGAAACCCACAGTCTATTTCAGGGGTTACTAGGCTAGTGGACTTACCAAAATCCACAATCTGGTTCAGGGATCGCTAGGCCATGTGTTATTTCATTCATAGATCCACCTCAATTAGTTGCAAATCCATGAGGCAATCCAAATCAACCAAAACATGAGAACCCCATCACACCATGGTTATCCGAAAATGGAAAGGAAAGGTTGAAGAACACTATCACACATACAAAAACCCATGCCAATGACAAAAAGAGAATCAAGAACACACATGCATAACCATGCTTTCCAAATCTAGCAAGGAAATATCACATGCAAATCGATACCTGAAAGTAAACACGTTCTAGCTGCTTGATCCTACTCTTCCTTGCTTGATCTTTGCTTCTTATTTTCCTTCTTCGCCTTTCTTGATCCAATGCTGGAGTGCTCCAAGAAAACTCAAAGTGTCCAAAAGTGAGAGAGAGAGAGAGAGAAAGAGAATAAAGAGATATCTGAAAATATGAACTGACCAAAATTCTACGAACTGATCCTTAGAAGCCTTTTTATTAATGAGGCCTTTATTTTATTCAATTTTTCATTACTTTCCTTCATTTTCCTCATCACATGAAACCTGTGACATTTCACCTTCCTTTTCTCCTAATTTCCACTATTTTCATAAATAAAATGCCAAAAAATGCCATTTTTCCTTTCCAAAGAATTTTTCATTTCCTTTTACAATTTTCTTAGCAATGATAACTGAAATGAACATCCACACTAGGATTTGTTTCCCAAAATTCAACTTGGAATACGTGTCCCATGACCTTGGTCTTATATTTTTTTTAGATGAATTTTTAACTAGGGCTATTACAAAACCATCCCCCTTGGGGAACCCTATCCTCGGTGTTCAATGACACCTATAAACCAACAAACTATTGAAAACATACCATACTACCAATGGAGATTTATAACACAACTCAAGGTAAGATTTACAATAACAACCACATCTTCTCATGCAGATTTTCCTCACCAACAAATAACTATACTGTTTATTGAGCTTTATAAATCCAACTTGATAATGTATTTACAATAATATACAGATACATATATGCACATTTTCTCAACTAGTCAATAAAAGGAAACGATGTCTACATCTGCAACAAGGGAATCCACAGGCTCACACCTCCACCCTCAAAGTAGTTCCAAGATTCATCTCCTTCCTAGGAAGTTCAGAATCCACTTCCAAAGAAAAAGTTACATTCAATTTCCAATGTTACAATCATGTTCCACTTGTCCTCTTAGTGAACAGTTATCAGTTCATTTTTCCATTGCACACCCCCAATGTGCATATTATTCCATCTAGTAATGCTAATGACAAAAAAAAATCCATCCCTGACCTTCCCTTCTCTGTTAAACAGTCCCTCGAGAAATCCATTCATCCCCTTCCATGTCGTCACTCACCTTCCAAGTTCCCCGAGATCCCCTATCCCGGATGATACATCCCTTGGCAAGGCTTCCTCGCATCGGAAGATCAAACAACCAAGGCATATACCTGCCTCAAAACCATCATACCAGTCATAGCATGCTCATGGAAATTAATGAACACTATTGAGTACCAGCGCCCCACAATGTCCTTACTCCTCAAGGATTTACTAGCATAATGTTTCATGTTCCAATTTATTTCATTGTTGCTGTAAGTTCTTGCAGTTAGTTTCAACCATCCCCAAACTGGGCATTGCATGCTTTCCTGTACCAAGTACATAATTTTAATTAGACTCAAAATAAATTGAAATAAAATCAAATCATACCTCATTGGTGGCTCATCAATAAGGTACATTTGCAATTATGTTTACTTCCTGTCACAAAAATTCAAACTAGATGTTTGATCAAATAATTACATATAATCATATCACATCTAGTTACCTCAAAGTGCAACTGTCATAATCAAAATAATAGATCACATGTAACTATCTTAAACTAGAATCATAGATCATGTGCATAATTAAATCTGAAATAAAATATTGATACTTATCTTTTAATCAATCCTTATATTCTACCTTTATCCTTTGTCCTTTCCGTGTGTACACCGGGTCGGTTTCCATACCCAAAAAACATTGAGTGCCTTCTCTCCAACCATGTACACATACACATAGTGAGAATCACACACATACAACCACACATGGCATGAAACACCATACAATACATGCACCTACACCTAAAATACAACACATACACCTATACCTAGTGTACAATACATACACCTACAATCGATGTAAAACACAATATATATACATACACCTACACCCGTTGTACAACACAATACATATACATACATAGAGTACAACATAAAGAATACACATGTCACAATACCATGACTACACAATGCACATATGTAGTACCGCATGTAGACAAAAAAACATGTACGACATGCATACAATACCACATGTACACTAGTACCACATGTACAACATGTACATAGTAGATTTGTAAGCAACACCACCTACACAACGTGTACACAACACCACATGTACAATATGTACGCAACACCAAATGTGTAATCATGCACACAAAACCATATGTACATAGCACCACATGTACAACATACACAGAACACCATATGTACATAGCACTACATATACAACATGTACATAGCACCATATGTAGACAACAACAGATATCCAACGTGTGCACAACACCATATGCACACAACACAACATATGCAATATACACACAACATGATATATACGACATACACACAGCACCACAAGTACAATTATTGAATATACAATATGAAAAATATATACACAATAATATCACTGCACATCCAAAACCACACTATCTCTACATAGAAACCTTGCTTCTAGTGTCTCTCCGCCATCCATTCTTATCACAGCATACCGCAAAGCACACTTCTTTTATTTTGTTGATGTATCCCTCAGTATAGTCTGTCCATAACACAAAAATAGACATAGTATAATCACATAATATCAAATCATAACCACATGATACTAACCTCAAATATTTTTCAAGATTAATCTACCACTTTATTCCTCATATCCAACAACCTCTTCATGCCATTCACTTGCATAAGCAATCATTCCTCCACAAGAATGATCCCTAACAACCATGTCAATCAATGACATAGATACATACATAAATACACCTATATATGCATATATAAACATCAACATAAATTAATCATGATCTCATCAGACAACGACATACATACACGCATATATACATATATAGACATTATCATAATAATAATCACAACATAATTACCAAATATCATAAGGCCAAGGTTAAGAGAACTCCCTTTATGCATGCATAGTATGCACAACATTGAGAACAACAATTCCCAACATATCCGAGGCATCTTATGCCACAAGTATATTCACTTTAACTCACTTGATTACATTTCTCATGATTGTCCTACCACCGTCCATTTACACCAATGGACTCAAAAAATCCATGTGACTATCATATTCTTTCCTTCGGCTACCCTTTACTCATGCACCTAACTTCATTTAAATCTTTCATTACCTATTGGGTTTCATTCAAATCTTCCCAAACTCCATTAAGATTCCTCCTTCCCAACCAATTCCAAACCATTGAAACATAAAGGAAAGAACAAGAAGAAAACAAGAAGAAAACCATGGAAAACCAATAACAATATGACACCACAAACAAAGTGACATGGCCATGCACCAGACATAACCAAAACTGCAAATTAATCACAAAAAAATCACAAAATACCAAAAGCACAAGACGAGAAACAAAGACCATGAATCAATCCCCGTGGCCTCCTAATGCTTTCAAGGGAAAGTTGAACCCGAGCCTTCTTCAGGATTCTATTGGCAGTCTCTTTTCTATGCAATTCCTTGCATCATACTGCCATAAGCACATAATTGTCAATGTATAAATAAACATAACAATATACCAGTTACCTTACCTTATTGTGCCAAGTGCACTGCCTTGTAACTAACACCTCTCAAGGAACTCTAATTCCTTGATGAATCCAATTATGAATGGAAACTAATTGTTATACCTATGAAATACATGTTCTGGAATATAGAACATATACACATAATGTAAGAAAAAATCAAGGTTAATAATACTTCTTGTATGCAAAGCACTCATTCATTTGGAATTAGGGTTTCCAAACATAGACAAAGGAATTCTTACCAAATCATTTTCTTTTACCATTTACCTTGCTACAATTGAGTTTTTATTATGCATTATTATATCACCCAACTGCTAGTTATATAAGAAAATCAATTATTACCTTGTCATGCTAATACCAAGCATGTTTCCTGCAACTTTTCACACATGTTTTGTTCCAAATATCAATACATCATATCTAGTAATTTAAATCAACCTTTACCAAGATTAATATTCCATGTCATAATCGATAGTCAAAACACAGTCATTAATCATACTAATATAACTAGCGCCCACTTAAAGTTAAGTGTATATTAGCTATCCTAACACATAGTATTTTAGTACCATCGTCTTGAAACAAGATCATTCATTCAGGAAATCTTATAAACACATAATCATACCATGAAATTAATTCAGCATTCAAACAATATATAGATGGAATAATATACACCAAACACCAGATAGATGACATAATCGAACATTCAAACACCAAGAGACGACATAAGAAACTCATACCTCAATGTATCTCAAGGGAGAACATCTTGTTTGCATAATCAATCTATATTATCATGATATAACTTCACAACACATCAACTAAAACATAAACAAGATCATGATGTGCATAACAGTAACTAGCTAACATGTTCACATCATAAACTCATAAACAATTGTCATTCATACATAACAACCACATATGCATAGTCATTCTAGATTAGTACAACACAATATCACAAATATATCTTCTCATACCTAAATTTCATATCCATAACCATATACATAGATAAATCCAGATCAACATGATACATATAACATCAATATCTTAATGCAATAACCCTAATCATCAAGTTAACTAAGTATAACAACAAAAAGTTAGCATATAACATACCCATCAACAACATATAACATAATCATTGAGTTAACTATCATATAAAAATTAAAAAGTTAACATATAGTATACTTATCAACAACATATAACATAATCATCAAGTTAACTAACATAAAACAACAACAAAAATGCATATAACAACAAGTTACTATCGTTCATGACTATTTGACACATCTGCATATGACTACATTTATTTACTAGCATCTACCATGCATGTAACCACAAAAAAAAAATGACAAACATATATATAAACCCAATGCATACAGCATTCCATTAACCAACATACCAGCATACCTAGCAGACAAACTTGTATGACATCTATTATTACCACGAGGTCTAGTGCTACAACCTCGCTTTGATGATCTGCATCTCCTGCTCTATCACAACCAACACATTATCATAATAACATACCAATATCATAGTGATGACATAAATACATACAATGACCTCACAATACATGTATAACATGGTATATACATTGACATGCATAAAAAAATCATAAATAGCTCACATGCATTCATGACAAACACATCCCAACAACAACATCATCAACTTACACATGAGGAAACAACAACAAAAATTACCACCACCATGCATACACAATAAGCACACAAACCACAAGAATAAAGAATGCATATGTCACTAACATGTATGAATGAAAAACATATTATGTCCATCCATTCCAAGTGTTGAACCATGTTCTTATTCCACTTTTTAACACCCTCCTCCCACATCTACCCAAGTAATCGTCCAACCGGGGTAAACATGTGATACGAGGCTACTATGATCTGATTCAACTCCCCATGTACAATTAAGGAAGTGGAATCGACACAACACAATGAGTCTGACCTTCTACACATCCTACAAAACCTTCAAGAGCTAACCCACCCTTCCAGGTGACCAACCCCTGAGGGAACTCAACATTTCAATGAATTAAACCCCCAGTCACTCTCTTTCCAAGGCTTCCATGCAACTGAGAGCCCTAGTCTCTCCCATGAGCCTACCAAAGTGTGACTGTAGCCTCTTTCTGCTAGTGTTATGCCAACGACTATGAGATTTAAGTATAATTTATAGGGATAGGACCCAGTCATTGCCCATAACTTCATGGAATTTACATAAATGAAAAATAACATAGAGATAATGATGCCAATGAAAATTCTTAAAAAAACACTCATCTAGACCCCTACTAGCCATGACAGGAATTTTTTCAAACATGTCACAAATATGAATTCTCTATGTCATAATATCATATTTAAGCATATGGTCTTATATTTATCTGATAGTCGCTAAGAAGCATTGATGCCTTATCACATTAGCTTCATTATCATCTATTAGGTCATATATTCATTTATTATTCATTTACAAATAAAAAAATGTTGAGAACCATACACTTTCACTATCTATAACCAACATATAAAGAACATATATAATGAGGATACGAAAACCATAAATGCCACATATGAACCGGTACATTTACACATAAAATACCAAGGAAAGGAACTTTTATTAATGAATGCAAAAGACAACTCAATATGGGACTAGCACGTTCCACCCGACTGTTGATTGGCTGAGCCAAATCTCTCTTCAACCAATCACCCTCATACCATATTCCAAGATTGAATGTGAGACTCAAAACCAAAAGAACCAACCAGGGCTTTCCTAGGCTAAACCACCTCATCCTCATCAATAGAACCATGATTTACTGCAATCCTCACGAGATCACTAGGCAATAAAAAAGCATAGATGAAACCATATTTATCCACCTACACCGTGAGGAATTTTCCTCTCTCATAGTCTATAGGCTTTACCGCAATCCATAGTTTGATCCAAGGATCACTAGGCCATGATAGAGATACCATCCTCCAGGATTTAATGTATATCCCACCATACATTGAAAAGGATTCCTAGGCCTGATCAAGGGGGAACCTCTAGGCTTTACCATATATCCTGAAATTCACCGATCGAGGATTCCTAGGCCCATCTAGGCACACAATACCTGGATTTACCACAACCCATATTCTGCTTCAAGGGTTACAATTATAGTGTCTTTACTGCAATCCATGGTCTGGTTCAGGGATCACTAGGCCATGTGTTATTTCATTCAAATATAAACCTCACTTAGTTTTGAATCCATCCATAAATATAGCCCAAACAAAACATGATAAACCCATCAAACCATGGCTATCTAGAAATGGCAAGGCAAGGTTGAATAACACTGACACACCTAGAAAAACCCTTTCCAATGACAATAAGAGAACCAATAACACACATGCATAACCATGCATGCCAAATATGGCAAGGAAATCACACATGAAAATTGATACCTGCAAGTGAACATGTTGTAGTTTCTTGTCTTGGTCTTCTTTGCTTGATCTTTGCTTCCTATTTCCCTTCTTTCCCTTTCTTGATCCAATGTTGAAGTGCTCTAAGAAAATTTCGTGTCCAAAAGTGTGTGAGAGAGAGAATAGAGAAAGAGCTCCAAAACTGAACTAACCAAAAGTCTACCAACTGATCCTCAAAAGCCTTTTTATTAATGAGGCCTTTATTTTTTTCAATTTTCCATTATATTCCTTCATTTTCCTCCTCACATGCAACTAGTGACCTTTCACCTTCATTTTATCCTAATTTCCATTATTTTCGTAAATAAATTTCCAGAAAATGCCATTTTACCTTCCAAATCCTTTTCCATTTCCTTAGACATAATAATTGAAATGAACACCCACACTAGTATGTTTTTCCCAACAATTAGCTTAGAATACATGTACCATGACATTGGTCTTATACTTTTTTACATGAATTTTTAACCAGGGTTGTTACATATCTAAGAGATAGCTTTGAAGGGATCAAAGTAGAAGTGGACCAAGAGGTTATATTTTGTTAAAGGGAACATGTTGGACCAAATCAAGTGAGAGGGATCAAGACAAAGAAGTAAATCTATAAAGCCTTACAGATCAAGTTGAATGCAGAGAATAGCGAGAAGCCTATGCTGACAAGTTGTCGGAATGAGATTTGAATCTCTATGCATGTATTGAGATTGTAATCCATACTTGATTTTCTCTATTGATATAATCTTGAGTAGATCTTGTGTAATTTTATATATGTATTGTAATGGTTTGGATTTCAATGTAATATAATCAAGTTGTTACGAGGCTATATCTATGTTTATTTTGAATTATTTTCATTATGTTATGTATCTCCCTTTTAAAATTTGTAATGATGGTTACATAAGTAATCTATTGTATACTTGTGTACTATGCATGACACTATTTTGGTTTCCTATGTAATCAATTGACTTATGATCTATTTATGAAAATATGATGAATCCTAACACTACCTAATCTCCCCTCTCATATTTAAGAAGTCTTAGAATGCATCGGGTGAGACTTTTCTCCTTCATGGAGGAATGAAAATGTTAGTGTTGTGTTAAACTATGATAGAGTCTTTTGTTGGCAACCAGTGGTCGAATCCTGGGTCTACATGACAAAAATTTTCGCCAACAAATGGATATGTTGTCAAGACCCTGAGAATTCTGAGGGGATCTAGATCATGGTATCGAGGATTCTCAAGGGGGATATTCAGGAGTGGTGGTGTGAGAAACATGATTCATTTATCCTACAATAAGTTCAGCTAAGAAAAAAGAACTTAGATTGTGTTACGGAGGAATTCCTATTCATAGAAACTACATGCAATCAGTATGATATTTTTTGGTGTAAATTTCCCGAGGAACTATATAATTGGTTGAGTAGATTATGGCACAAAGAAATAATTGGAAGTTGTGTCTAAATAATCAAAATTGGACCACATCTAATTTGGTTGCATTGCACGAGATAGACACTAAGTTAACTAGAGATGTTCACTTTTGGGTCCAAGAGAATTTGGAAGGTTACAATATTTAATTTTATACAGAGAACCACCATTATTTCTACAAAGCTAATGTAGTTTTCAAGTACAAATTATGGGGGATATTGTTAAAATAAATTTCCATGTGCATCAAAGTTCGTATGGTTGAAGAGATATTACTACCATTACAAGAAACTGGCATGGAAGCATA
Source organism: Pinus albicaulis (assembly GCA_034641835.2). NCBI lineage: Eukaryota > Viridiplantae > Streptophyta > Pinopsida > Pinales > Pinaceae > Pinus > Pinus albicaulis. Next base: position 1,295,534,016 of record CM076580.1, on the reverse strand, counting down.
AAAACCTAAGTACTAGGGGTAGGTTTTAGGGGGTATATGTTCCTTCGTTTTCAAAGATGAGTTGAAGTTGTAATGGATGCAGAAGAGTTGTGAAGTGCGCAGGATTTTAGGGCATGTAGAAGGGCATGAATAGTTGATGAGTGGCGAGAAAAGAAGTTATGAGAGATTAGGATAAGGAGAAGAGAATTGTAGCAGATACATGAATAATTTAGTATGAGGTTGCAAATAGTAAGAATGGCTAGCCTGAATTTGTTGAAACATGAAGTAGGATAAGGATATCATTAAATAAAAATAGGAGGAGCTAGAGGAGATGCATAAGAGACTAGTATAGAAAATTGGAGCCCGCCTAGAGTCGAAAGGAGTCTGAACACCCGAAATTCCCAAGAAGTTGGTTACATTAATTGATAAGATTACTCTCGTAGATGAAGAGATACATTTCGTGATGAGGTGATTATTATTCAAATCTTATTCAATCCTTTCAAGTAGTACTCTGAAGGCAATTGTTGCAGCTAACTCTCTCCCTAATATCCCCTTCATACTTTATCAAAATCCTATTAATCATCTTTACAAATTAGTTAAAAATTTGAAATTTTAGAGAATTCATAGTAATTATGCAGCTAGTAGTTCTAGTGGAATTGGTAGTTCTAGTAGAAGTGCTCACAAAAACTTTGTAATATTCTCACAACCTAGTTTTCCCAGTTTTGTATTGGTTTTGCCCGATGAAACAGCAATGGCAAGGAATGTAGTAGGTTCATGAGTATAGGACATGTACTATTTTTAGCGATCCCATTATCATTGGTTTGCAACATAATATTGTTAATCTAAGAAAGAGACTGAAGGATATGCATGTTGTGTGACCTCTATGTCTGCAATTTTGGTGCACTAATTTCCATGTTGAGGGGCATCATACTACTAAATGTCTAAGATTTCAAAGTACCAGACCTTCCACTGTGCCTAATTGACCACCTCCACCACCCTAGGACCTACTTCCTGAGTTGCACAATTTTCCACAAATATTTCGTATCAATGACATACTCAGTATCATGTGTTTCCTAACCATTAAAGTACGTCCATTAATGAATATTGTGATATTTTTTTCACGTATGGACATGAACCTCATCTTTGTCCTATTTTACATAAGTATTCCAATGTTCCAAAAAATATGTTTTATGATTTTTTTGGTTCTCTAACTTACCATATAGACCAGTGTATATCTTTGGATACTCTGTTTAATCGCTTGGATGACACTACATTCTAGGTTAATGAAGCTCCTTGAGGGCAAAGAGGAGGTGGCTTAAGAGGGGGTAGATCGAGAGGAAGAGGCTTGATTCAATGCTATAAATCTGATCAAAAGGACCATGTTACTCATGATTTTCCATTACCAAGGAGGCCCTATTTTCCCCGCTATCAAGTAAACAATCATGCTACTGAAGATTGTCCCGAGCTTATTTCTCATTGGCACGAGTGAAACATGTAACAAGATGAAAATATGATCAACGTGGAACCTAGATAATGTTAATAAATCCTTCAACCGAATATTAATACTATCACCAGAGGGGAAAAGTGGACTGTAGCATACAAGTAAGTATCAAATAAACCTATCATAATAAATCCTACATCTCCAAAGAATTCTTGTGACCCCATGTAGTAGAAGGAGTACAACAAGGATATTGTAGAAATTTTCAAATATTTGGTTTCTTCTTATAGCCCACAAGTGGAACATCAAGATAAGGGATAGCTAAATGTTCCTCACTCTTTAAAACATACAAATAAACATGTTATGGAATGGCTCAAGTTGTTTATGAATATTATTAGTGATGATAAATTATCTGTCCATTTGCAAAAAAAGCTTAATTTTTTTGTCAAAAATGACGAATTTTCAGAAAGGCATATTTCTACTAACTTTCCTAAATGTCATTCCATACGTTTTCACCGCAACAAGAGGAGAATGGGAAGGGAGTTTTGTATTGATGTCAAAATTTTTAGATACCATGTTGGATTAGGATCAAATGTACATATCTTGCCAAGGAAAACTTGGGAGGCATTGGGAAAACCCAAGTTAGCATTTTCTCCTCTTTAGCTACATATGGCTGACCATTATTGCATTGTTCTCGTTGTTAATTTGGAATATTTCGAAGTTGATATTGTCAGGGTGAAGACATATGAAAACTTTGAGGTCATTGATATCATGGGTAACAAATATCCTTATCTAGCATTGTTGGGAATATATTGGGAATTTGATAATTATTCCATCATTGATTGGGAATGCGAAAAAATGGATTTTGAAGTTGATAGAGTTAGATTCATACAACCATTGGATCCCTATCGAGCTCCAAGTTTTAAAAAACTTGTTAATGATGTAGAAGAGTCCAATATTTTGGATCAATTATATCAACTTACTATAGGAAAGAGGGATGACTATATAAATCCTACAATCAATGGTTCTATTATTTGGAGAAGTGTTCAACATACATAAGCTTGTTCATATGGTGTGATGGATGACTGAGAACAAGGAGATCATGAGATGCACTCTAGACAATGCACAACTATTTTTTGTTCTTGTTGTATTGATATGGAGGTAAGGGATTACCCTAATTTCAATGGTATAGGACTGGTTATCAATTTTATTAAATAATTTGATTCAAATATTGATGAAATACAAAAGATTCCTTTGATGGATGTTGCTCTACAATAAGCTCCTGTGAGATGGTGGGGAGCTCATTGTAACTAGTTTAAAAACTAGGAATAAATGAAGTCTACTATTTTGTGTCAATTTATTGTTCCTAAGAATAATTCATAAGCTATTCTCAGATATGAGGGCGACTAGCCCTTAAAATCATGTTCATATCTATATGGTCGTTGGAAAAAACTTGGACTTATTGTTGAATTATTGATGCATCTATTCATTCACACATCTGGTTTATTTCCATAAACTTGGTACCTAAAAGAAGAAATGAAAAGGAAAATATCTAATAGGGAAGCATTGATAGCTCAATTATGTAGTGATTTATCCTAAGATGAGGATGTGAAGATAGATAAGGCTTCAAAAGCAATGAAGAGATTATTTTTCCCCATAATAAAATAGGTCGTTGAAGTTAAAAACTATGAATATTATGACTTTTATATGAACATGGATTCCATGAAGCTTTCGCTTGTGAAAAAATTAATAAGGATCCTAAAGAAGATAATTTGGAGGAGTTATTGCATCTAATTTTTAAGGAATCTAAAGGTGAAATAAGTATCAAATATGATCATGTTAAATATGCCCCCACATCTGAAACCCTTAAAGTTGTGGAAGCATAATATCATAACTAAAGAAAAACCCAAGCTAGCCTCTATTGGTGACTACTGGGATGAGAAAACCACAAAATAAATATTTGACTTGCTGAAGGAGTATGAGTATATTTTCCCTGCGTCAATGTTAGAACTTAAAGGGTTAAAAGGGGATCTATTAGCACTTCACCAGTTCTCTGAAGGCTGAAAAGGAGACTGACAAAGGTAACCACATACCACTTTGACCTAGTAACTAGCCCTAGTAGGATGAGAGGGCTCTCCCTATGAGATAAGAGTCAAGGATTGACTGTAATATGAAGGATATTAGGCTAGATATGATAGGCTTAGATAGGGTTTGAGTGTTTTAGGGTTTGATGTTGGATCAGGGATGACACAAAGTAGTTAGGTCTATGTATCAAAAGGGTTTACAACTGAAAATATATAAAGGATCGAGGTATTAGTGGATCTATGATGGATTTAGGGTTTTTTAGGTATGATGGAGGGTCTGAAAAATTAGAGGGATTTAATGAGCATGTTCAATCATGAATTCATTAAATTGGAAGCATGAAACACAAAATGACATTTCCATATAAACATAGCTAAATTAATAGAATTTTTCCTATGAACTGTAAGGAAAGCCACTAAAGATACAAGATATGGAAATAGGAGCTATATATCATTCATCAAAGACTATAACAGAGAAAATACATGATCATAAACTCACTGCACATGAATTCTTAGATAATAGTTGCAACTGCATCCTTTGTTTTCTAAATATGAAAGTGAAAGTACAAGCTACAAGAGTTACAATCCTCTTATGTCCAACTATTCAAATGACTTTGAAAATGATATATATAGACCAAAAAAACATCTCCCCTCTCTTAGGGGTCAAATCCATCTGTTTTGGAGCTGATTACATGATATGCTCCACAAAACCCTAATGTCTAGGGAGGTCAACCAATTCACCTCATCATAGGAAACTAGATACATTTGACCAAAAATTACATAAAAAAGGATGTATCTACCCTATTTCACTATTTAAAAGCTCAATTACACTTCATGAAATCACAAAATCATCATCATTCATCAATTACACATGTAAAAATTCAAACTAGGTCAAATTGCCTATGAAAAATGCATACTGGAGAAAACGAAACAAATTCTAGAGAAAATGCAGTGTGCCTCGAGAAAGCGCAACCTGCTGGGGAAAAATTAAATTTGAAGAGCTTCCAGGTGTCCAAATTATTATCTGAAAGTTTTTATGGATATCCTTGAATGCCTGCTACATAATAGGATGTTCAAGCAATCAAAAAGGTGTCTTCTGAAGTAGGGTTTGTAGTTTTGAATGTCTAGGTCTTGGTTTTTGAACCATTTCTCACCATGATTGGGTATCCCTATGCCTATGCTACTACATCAGTTGATATAGTGAATGTAACCCCTGTAATCATTACCTTGTCCTTTTTGAGCTAAGTGGAAAATAATTTAGTCAATGTGGCATGGTGTTTGACTCTCTCAACTTTCTCACAAAAAAGAATACATTCTACCCTTTGAAAACATTTATTTGATAATGGTGAAGACATCACTTCATGAGTGGTTAAGGGCTCATATATTAATAGTTTTCCTCCCTTATTATAAGGCCTCTTCTCCTCCATTTGATTGTTTGCAAGGAGAGAAACCCTAATGGGACAAAATAAGGGAAGGGAGTGAAGAGATAGGATGAAGGGGTTAGTGAAGGGATATGGGAGTAGGAAAATTTATGGAGGTGGAAACGAGTCTTAGGAAACTTTTGGAAGTGGAATGGAGTGAAATGGGTATGGGAATTGAGCTAGGGAAGTTTTACACAATCCTAGCTAGGAAAACTGCCAAAAAATGTAGTATTAGGCTAGGGTTTGGGGTTTGGGGCTTAGGAAATAAAAATGAGGGAATGTGAATGCTATGGGAGATGGCTTTTAATGTGATGTAGGGTAAAAAGTCTATGGTAAGTGCTTTTATATTGCAAATTTTTAAAATATTGGTCAGCCACTAAAACGCAACGTAGGGACCAATGGAGGGTTTACACTCTAAAACAATGAAATTGAGCTACAAGGAGAGGTTACTGAGGTGTAGCTTACCTATGCAATGATTATGGAAATCTTGATAGCCTTTAGGATCCTTAAGAAACTAATTTTATGCCTCTGAGAGAGAAAACAAAAAGTGTGGAATAAAACGTGGCATGTAGCTTAGAAAACGCAACGTGGCTGCTTTGGCATAAAAATTTTGGAATGTCTTTGTCTTGAAATTGTTGAGGAAGAAATTGGTGATGAAATATATATCTTTATCAATGAGGTGAATGAGAATAATGATTTGAATTGGTCTTTTATAGCCTGTGATGGTCACTTTTCTTCATAGTAGTGGGATGGCCCACTACTGTCTTTTTCATTTTTCTTTGAAAACTTATGTAGCTTAGGAACTTGCTAATGCAGCTTTGGAATTTGAAACTTATTACATAATATGAAACATAAATTGCATTTTGAAACAAAACTTCATTGAACAACTTTACCTATTACCACTCCTCCTTTGTCGTATTTACGCATGGGATGATAGATTTTGGTGACCTTAACCCTAATGACCAAATGGTGACACGGAGATGAATGAAAACCATGATGATGTTGACTGAAGTGGTGATGATGACCTTTCAATGATGGTACACTCAATTGAGTGATGAAAAATACCTGCATGTAAATATTTTTAAAGGAGTGGAAATAGCCCTAAACACATTATCCAGTGACCAAATTTTAATTTGAAGACCTAATGAAATGACAAAAATTTGACTTGAGAACCTAACAAGACATTGTAAGAGAAAATTTGATCACTGGTGATAGGATGAATAGACTGACACTAATAGGATCTATGAGAAATAAAAAATTTATTGAAACCTAATGCCATACCAATCAAACATCAACCTTATTGATTGAATCTTATGCTAAAAGGGAAGGTGGAGAAGGAAATTAATAAGATGGTAGTTGATGGTCTCATATTTCTAGTAGATGAATTTGAATGGATAAATCCTATTGTCATTCACAATAAGAAAGATTAAAACGATATTAGAGGCTATATATACTACAAAAGTCTTAATAATTCCTGTGTTCATGATCCATTCCCAACTCCTTTCAACAATAAAGTGTTAGACAATGTTGCGGGTCATGAAGCCTACTCCTTTACATATTGGTTTTAAAGATATCATGAAATTCACATTGTTGAGGAGGATAAAATGAAAACCATTTTTACCACTGAATGGAGTTCCTATGCTTATCATGTTATTCCATTTGGTCTTAAGAATTCTCCAGCTATTTTCTCTAGGATTTTTATTACTAATTTTAGGAAGTATATTCATAAGTTTCATGAAGTATACATGGATTATTAGACAGTATATAACCCCTTGAAGAAGCACTATAGTTTTTCGTGGGTCATGTTTGATGGGTGTAGACAGTTATAGATTTCAATGAATTTGAAGAAATGCATTTTTGTTGTGACTTCTAGTACTTTGTTGGGTCGTATTTTCTATAAATATGGCATGTGTGTGTAGACCCTACTAAATTTGGAGTTATCCAAAATATGTTTCCATCGACAAGTGTCAAATAAATACAATATACATTGGGACATACAGGGTATTACAGAATATTTATCCACAACTATGCTTTAATTATAATGCCATTGGAGATGCTACTAAAGGAGGTTGAGCATTTTATGTGGACCAAAAAATGTGATGTTGCTTTCAACCCTTTGAAAGAATAACTTGCAAGTGATTCGATATTAGTTTATATTGTAATATTCCTTTTTTAGAAATATCACAAGTTCTGTGCGTAGATGGACTACTAAGGCATTTACTAGTTATGTTTCTTCTAAATAAGGAGAGAACCAAGAGGCTACCCGGTCTTTGTAGTCTCTATTCACGGGAATGTGTTTTTTCCTATTCAAGAATTGTTGTGCAAGCTCACTAGGGACATTGTATAAGGAAGCATCTAGATTGGAGCAAAAAAATTCATGTACGCGTTGATGCATCTAGTATTTCTCTAGGTGTTATCTTGGCACAACCTAGTGAAGGTAATCTTGATCACCTGATTTATTTTTCTAATAGAAAACTTTCTAATGTTGAAGAAATTATACAAAATGTTTGCGGGAGGATATTGCCATTGTATATTCACTTCAAAATTTCATCAATTATATACTTGTATGTCCTTTTAAGTTTTTTACCGACACCCTAAATTGAAGTATCTTGTTAGAAAATATGTTCTTGAAGGAAGAATCTATAGACAGATTCTTGTGTTCCACGATTTTTCACTCAAAGTTTTTGTCAATCTAGGTTGTACTAATGTGGGACCATATCACCTTTCTCACTTGGAATCTAGAGAAGTGGAAGGGTCCCTTAATTATCAATTATCTGATGCTGATATTTTTAGAATTGAAGTTGTGTTAGACTATCTTGAATATATTGCACTATTTTTAATGACTAGTAAGTTCTCATAGTACTAGATTACTAGTTAATTATAGGCCAATTGTAAATGATAATATCTTGCACATATTTATTCTTGACCATGAGTGAGATTTTATTTTATGGGAATGCCATTGTGGTGTTGTAGGGGGTCATATTAGAGGGAAATAAACTGCAGGGAAGGTTCTCCGAGCTAGGATTTGGTGGCAAAATATTTTTAAATATGCCAAGGAGTATGTTATGAACTGTGATGTATGATAGAGGGTTGGGAGACATTCCCATTGTGATCAAATTCAAATTCTTATAGTCAGGGCTCTTGAAGCCTTTGAAAATTTGGCCACTAATTTTGTTGGGCCAATAAATCCCCATGTGCGTCACTAACATTCTCCTTACATTATTAATGCAACTAATTACTTAACACACTGGGCTAAGGCAACTCCCACTAAATATTGCAATGATAGCAATGCTGCAAGGTTCATATTTGAGAGTATTATTACAAGTTTTGGATATCTAAGGAGTCTTAAAAGTGATCAAGGTTCACACTTCATCAATGAAACTATTGCTACATTCTTGTGGGAGTTCAAGATTAAACATCATAAAAATAGCCCATATCATCTTCAGGTGAATGGGGCTATTGGATATTTTAATAATATTTTGGTGAATGGACTCACTAAAGTATGATTTTCTAAACGAGATGACTGGGATGAGAGAGTTCCTGCTACACTATGGGCTTATCTCACTATTTTCAAGCGCATGCATAAGTATAATCCATTTTAGCTTGTATATGGAAGATAAGTAGTGGTACCTATTGAATTTACTGTTTCGAATATATATATATATATATATATATATATATATATATATATATATATATATATATATAGATATATATATAGTGAAAGCCACCAAAATGTCTGACGATGAATCTAATCTAGAACATATGTAGGATTTGTTGGAGTTGCATGAGCATAATTTTCTTACAGATTTTAATCAAAGCATTGATAATGAAAGACATAAAGGTTGGCATGATCGACATATCAAAAGGAAGTGTTTTTTTTTTGTGGGTGATGCCATCAACTAACCAACTTAAACCACACTCTTAGTCTACATTTAAAATTTAAACTTCATTTTAAGCCCACAATCTTAAATTATCCTTTCATACAAAACTGTGTTCAAGTAATTTAGGCCCAATAATTTTAAATCTGACAGTCCTTAACACTATGAGATTTTTAATAAATTACTAGTAAAACCCTTGTATAAGGCCCAACATATTAATCACCAATTAATCTCATAATTCTGAATGCTAACTAGCATTTCATTCTACACTTTATTTAAAACCCATCTCATGCAATCGAAATAATATTCGATTTTATAATCATTCCCCCAAAGGTCCTCGGACTTCCATAAACCTGAGCGCAAACCATAAGGCCTCATGCAAGACCCAAACTAGAAAATAATTCTAGTTCCAGCCAACTCACATTCAACATAATACATTGAGATCTACCACGTCCTCACTTTAAGGAAACCTGAGGCATATATCCGCCTTTCTTTAACAAATCACAAGTTCACATATCTATTAACCTAACTCCCCGTGAATTAGATGCATACCAAGCAAGCCGTCACATCAATTTAATAATGCCTCTGGGGCCAGCACTAAAAATTTGGAACAAAGCCCATTATATAATCACTTATAGGTAGATAATGACCATGCCATGAACTCCACAAACGTTCATTTCATATTAACCTCCGACCTATTCAACATTGGCTTAACAACGATTAATACCCAACATTAACATGATAATCAATTGGGCCCCAACGTCCTTAATACATACCTCGCCTTTGCGTTAACTCCTTCACACTTAAGACCGCGACTACTGTTGATCTTCCAATACTCCAGATCAGACGACTATGATGCATATCGCTTTTTTTCAAATCCTGAACTTTAGTGCTCCGAAATTGCGCGAAACTTGTGGTTTTACAATACCACCCCTGGCTTACATGTCAACCGTCTATTGGAATCACATTTTTTTTCTCTTTTCCACTTACCGCTTTACAATCACGCGATAACCATAAATGGTTTCTCACTCCGGGTTTACTGTACATCAAGGTTCTGCTTTTGTTCACGATTTCGTTCTACGCCTTTCTTATGAATGTTGCCCTCACTCATATTTATTCTCTTTTCACCATTGCTCCGTTGACCCCTGGTTCCGTCCTTTGAAAGTGTCCTCCTCTACGTTCTTCTTGTGAATTGGTCCTACTGCCATCGACTCAAACCAAACTAATTCAATTATAGACCAGGTCTCATCGAATCCCCCAGTTCGATATCGATTTATGTAAATCGATAATCCTTTACCTCTACATGCAACTTCATCGCACGATCAATACACCCCATCAAACTCTGTCAAATAGAAACAGAGTTCCGTCCAATCCATCGTAGAATCGATAACTCTCTTGGTTCCTTTTTTCACACAGGCTTTAAATATTTCGACCTTACCAGTGTTTTAAATAGGTGTGTTAGAGGAATTTCCAAAGGACAAGGTTCTTCTCTTTCGTAGAGATCGATATATATTCAAATGTAGACACTGTATTGAACTCAATTCCACTCAATGTCATCGATCCTTGCAGTGATTGATGACATGCAGCCTTCCTTCAATCTTCTCAGAAGGGCGTACAGCCATTCAAGCATTCAACTCAAATCATAATAACTAACACCGAATTCTCACTTACATGAAGAGCATTACTACTAGTACTTATAGAGTCGCACCTTCATCCTCAATTATAGAGATTAATAACCACAACATATACAATTTCCTACTGAAACCAAGCTCATTTACACAGAGTTTAAAACAATTAATATTGGAACAATCATTTCAATTATATACATGACTTCATTTACAAAACTTCTGGTCTTCGGCTAGATCTTCAATTACAGTGGCCTTCTACACCCTACTCTGCCTTTTTTTCAAAACTCTCCTCAGCTTTGCCTTCTTATGAAGAGCTATGAACTCCCCCTTTAATGCCTTTTAGGCTTATAGTTATACAAAATGGACAATCAATCGATTCAGGTTCCACAATGACTCAACAGACTTTTGGAATTCCTAACTTTAGACAAAAATCCCTAAAGTAACTAAACTGGCTCTTCACATTCCTCATGTTCTCTAGTGACTAGAGAACATTGAAAATTCCTCCTAATTTATTCAAAATACTAATATTTACATGGGAATTTAAAAACATGAGACCCCCTATGTCTCATAAAAATACAAAGTACTTCATTGTGCCTAATGCTCCTGCATAAGTGGGAGACCGAGTACTACTATATGATAGTAAATAGCATAGGCATCTTGGAAAGTTTCAAATATATTGGTTGGGTCCTTTCTTTGTTGCATAAATAAGAGAGTTTGAAGTTGTTAGGCTTGCACAAATTAATGGATCTCTTTTTCCTAGTTGGGTGAATGGCGCATACTTTAATCCCTATTATAGTTATTTGCGTTGTCCTATTTTATCTGCTCTCAATTTGAGGGTGAATTTAGGTTTAAGATTGAGTCAGTTGCTTCAGTTACTCAGTAATTTTAGTCACATCAGTTATTTTTGTTGTTTCTTAGTTGTAACCAACTGTAACCCATTTTTTTCAAGGAGGTATATAGTTTCATTTTCGTCATTTATTAAACCATTTAATGCAGGCATTTTCAACTATTGAGTCATTTCCCCCCATAGCAGTCAATTTTAGTGATTTTATTTCCATTTTAAAGTCTTGGTGCACTTTTAAGTTATGCTTTCCATCATATAATTTCTGTTTTGGGTCATATGCATCATGTCATGGGGATCTATATCCTAATTTCCATCAATATCTGAATCGAGACCAATTTTTCTAAATTATCGCATTTACTCCCAAAAGTCGAGTCATTATGTGGTTATGTTATTGATGTTTCTACAAGTGTCATGCATCAAATCCTTATTTCTCAATTGTGTTTGTATATCCCTTTCATTTTTTTTCCCTGGATTTTATGTCTAACTCCCTTGTCTCTCAATTTTTTTGCCATCCCCTTGTTCAGTTAGTCTACATATATTGAATATCCATAATGGGTTTCTCTACCAAACCAATAGTTCCTTTTGATTTCTCATATAGCCATAGATATCATGGGAAAATACGAAAAGGCTACCCTAGTAGAAAATGATTATTTTGACCCCGCTCTGTTTCCAAATTTAAGTTCTAAAGTCTACATTTATTCTACGGCGCCATGTTGAGGCTCAAGCCTGAGTTTCATGCTCTAAAAAAGGCCTATAATTATGAATTTGAGGGATTTACCCATCTTTTGAACCAAAGGTGAAGCCATGTGATGTACAAAATTCCCCATCAACAAATTACATAATGGATCACTCTGGCTCGACAAGGAATACCATATTCATGTGGATGGCATTCAAAAGATCATCAGGTTATCTATGCATGGCCAAGATGTCTCAATTGCATTCCAAAGCACCTAGAAGTGAGGAAATAAGAAAGATGATGGAAATTTATATGATAAAAATGACACTTGACACAAGGGGCGTGGAGTTGTCATTGATATTATCAATAATGAAAGGATAAAGTTTGCATGCTATATTTTCGTCCTAAAACTCATACGAAACACCACAAAATGAGAATGTACATTACATACAATTTATTTCACTAAAACCTTTGTGCAAGGTGAGCCATTGAACTAGTGTGGATACCTCTTAAATGAAATATTTGAGGCCTATGAAGATGTATACAAAATGGAAAAATATTTTATTTATGGATATTTAGTGGTTTCCATTGAAATGATGAAATGGTGTTTTCCAGAAAGTCGAGACACAGTTGAAGTACCAGAAGGAGACACCCTTTCTATTTCTTATGATTTGTGGTGGACTCCAATTGATGTTACTAATAGAGATTTCAATGAGAAGGAATTATAGAAATTACATACCAAAATGCTCGACGTTACTCAGTTGAAGATCAGGGTGCCTTAATCCATTTTGAACAAATACACCTATTAGATGTGGTTTGGCACCAACCAGAATCATACTTATGTCAAACCCAAATATGTCAAGAAGGATACATTCAAGATGAAGTAATTTCCTTATTACATGTCAGAGGAAGTGTTCCACAATGAAGTACTATCTTGGCCAGGAGTCTAGTGCATGCAAACAATAGATTTCATTGTCTACTCTCTTAACGCAATGTAACCATGTGATCCCCCCTATGATGCTCCTTTGTACTCAATGAAGTGATCTTCCACCTCTGAAGTTGATTTCCACCCTTTCATGTAGTGAATTCATGCATGTTCTTCCTCTACTCATGCAACTATCTCTACTATATAAGCATTGGTGAATCTGCCTACTACAACTTCTTCCATCCCTGACATAGTTCCATATGTCAGTAATACCTTCAAACTATTATCATTTTTATTTGTCTCAATAATACCTATCTCATTCGCACCTCCTACCATTATTTATATTGACCCTACTACTTCCTTTTATACTTTCATTTTTTTCTCAATCCTTTTCCGCCTCTCAACTTGTTAAACCAGTTGTTATTTATTCAAACGTTGTCGATCTTAATGATGATGTACCTAAATATCCTATCGAACCCACCAATATTGTTGAAGAATATATTCATTATTCAATTTTTAAGTCTCCAACACATAGTCTTGTATCATTACCTCATATCGCCTCACCATCTATAACCATTTAAGATCGTCCTTCTGAGCATTCTAACCTTGGAGACACCACCAAACATATTGTTGATATGGAGGTAGAGTCAAAACCCAAGGATACCACATTATTTGAACAAAATATAGAAGAAAATTCTATATCACTTGTTAAATGTTTATCTGCATCATAGCCATAACCCACTACTGTTGTTTTTTCAGCCCAACTTTCTTTGTTTATCTAGGATCCAAATTATTGCAGGGAATAATTGCACTTATTTACACAATACCTTGATATAGTTCCACTTCTTCCTTAAAATTTAACTTCTAATTCGATAAGACCTCCAACAAGAGAAAACTCAAGTACCATCAACCTCATCTCAAGGGAAATCTAAGAAGTTCGTCACAAATGGCCAACCATTACAGGCTAAGTTTCCTCCAGCCGACAAATTCTCTACCACTGATCTTCAAAACTAGTCTTCACAATAGTTGTTTCAGTTTATTAGGGCTTAATCGATTCAACTATAAGTTCTATTAGTTCTCACTGAATGAATATGTAATGAGCTTATCACTATCCATCAACAACAACAACAAAAAAAACTCCTCAGTGCCACTAAGGAACATGATCAATTCTAAGGAGAAAATGAGCAACTAGTAAAGAAAGTTGAAGAAATTAGTTCTAAGCTCCAACATATGTGGAATACTATTGCAGAATTTGTTCCTAATGCACCATAATATTTCTCTTTATGTGAGCCAACACATTACATCGAGTTCCTTGAAACCGCTTGTACCAAGTTAATTGTTACAAACCGATATTTGTGCACTATTATTGTTGATTTGCATAATTTTATCCTTGACCCTATGAAAAAATTTCAGTAGTATATCATTGAAGATATTGAACAGGGATACACTCTCTGTAGTACTTTGTAGCAGATATCCAGGGATTCACGGGAAATATTCCACCAATTTTAGGATTGGCCTAGTTTACTTGTTAAGCGTAATATACATGTTTACCCATTGCATGAACAAAAAAAACACGTCATAGAGGAAGCACTTGTGACTAACGACTTGGTGAAAAAATAAAAATTATTTACTCAGTATGAAGCTATTGAGAAATAAATTCATGTACTAGAGGAGGAATTACATAGAGTTAATACTATTTTTTTGTGACCTTCAACCTATTGCAAAAGCTAAATTCATCAATATTTGTAAATTAAATCATGATGCTAAGACATAATGGAAGATCTTGGTCTCTGCATGACCTAAACATACAACTTCTGAGGCTACTACTCAATTCAAGGAACATGATACTACTTTAATTGTCACCTAGAAATTTGTAATGCATTACTACCATTTTTTTAAGGCTGAGACTTTGCGGATAGTACCATAGTTGGGTTCTTCATTTGAAGGAGAAGCGGAAAATAGGGAGAAAAAGAATCAACAACAGTTGCACAACCATAGGATGAGATAAGTGTACACACAAAAGATGACTCGAGGGCAAGTCAATATATTGTGGTTAGGGTTTGTTGGGTCCTTCATTTTTGGATTATTTTGATCAAATTTTGGCTAGAAAAGAGTCATAGAAATAATCATTGGAAGCAGGAAAAGTAAATGGAAAAAGAACTTAGAATCCAATAACAAAAAGGAGAAAGTGATAAGCAGAGGAGAGAAAGCAGTTATCTCAGGATTTTCAAAGCCATGGAAGAAGGATATAAGTGTCATTTTAGAAGGGATCAAAGCGGAAGTGGACCAAGGGGCTAGATTTTGTCAAAGGGATCAAGTTGGACCAGATCAAGTAAGTGAGATCAAGACAAAGAATAAAATCTATAAAAGTCATACATATCGATCCAAATGCATAAAGAATACAGAGAATCATATGTCAACATGTTGTCAAAATGAGATTTGAATCTTTGTGCATGTATTGAGATTGTAATCTTTACTTGATCTATTATATTGATATAATCTTGAGTAGATCTTACGCAATTTTGTAGGTTTGTATTGTAATGATTCATCTTTTAATATAATATAATGAGGTTGTTGCAAGGCTATATCTATGTGCATTGTAAATAAATTTCATTATGTTATGTATCTCCCTTTTAAAAAATTTAATGATGGTTGCATAAGTAATCTGTTGTATACTTGTGTAGTATGTGTGAGACTGTTTGGATTTCTTGTGTAGTAAATTGAATTATTAATGATGTATGCAAATAATATAAATCCTAAAAATACCTAAACTACCCTCTAACATTTAAGAATTCTTTGCACACCTTGAGTGAGGCTTTTCTCCTTCACATAGGAATGAAAATGTTGGCATTACGTATTTTTTTGGCAGCCAAAAACTAAACCCTCGGTCTACATGACAAAAATTTCTACCAACACCCATCGGTATTTGGATGTGTTCCCCCATTTTCATGAAAAACCACCCTCGACACTATCATTGGTAATTCATACCCCCTCCCATGCCCCCCACTCAGAGGCTTTGATTTTGGGGAGAGGCCCCCCCACAATCAATCTCATATTTTGATCAAGTGTAAACGGTTTAGCACAAATCACAACCCCTTGCCCACCTTTCCTATGAAACATCAACCACATGGGGTTTTTGATTCACATAAACCATTATATTCGAATTTATTGTGAATTAACAATGATTTGACACTCTAATGTATGACATTTGACATTTTACTAATTTTACATGAAATATTTAGAACAAATTTTAAATTTTAATAAAATGAAAACATAATAATACCACTTTTCCACCTCATGCACCATATATATATATATATATATATATATATATATCCTTCTGCTACAACGCAAAAAAAGACACATTCATTATAAATGTTAGTCCAATGTAAATAATATAATAAGAAAAAATCACTCGATGACTTTATTTTAATGAATTACTTGTAAAATTGATACATTTTATTATGAATAAATTAAATAATTTAATTAAAAAAAATTAAAATTAAATCCAATTTTCATCTTCCTTTATAAATTCTATATAAATTTCACATTTTTAATTTTTTTCTTAAGTATCAAAACTAACCACAATCCCTCCTCGATGGGGGTGCAATTCTGGCTTTGGATGGTGTTCCATCCTTCCAAGTTTCTATCATAATGTAGTGGCAGAGGTTCATTAACAAATGTAAGAAGGTGAAAAGGTGTGTCCGATGCTTTAAATTCATTTTTAAGATGATGTTATTGCAGAAGTAATAGGTATATACTAAAGGAGGCTAGGTTTGTTCCTTATCCTCCCTTGTATGTTTAAGTTGGTGCCCTTTATTTTTAGTTGTTTCTTTCAGGATGGGTATAGTAGCTTAAATTTTCAACTGGTGTGTAATAGGTTGTGTCTCTTTGTTCAAGCTAGACTGTTAAATTTTGTCCAGATCGTCGTTTCTCCTTTTCTAGATTGGTGTTATGGTTTTGGCATGTCTATCTTTTTATTTCACTTGCCTGGTTTCTCAAAGGTCAATTTTCCATTTCTATATTGATTTGTGTCTTTAAAGGTGATTGTATTTTTTTGGGAAACTTGTACTTGCCCTCATGGTGTTCGCTCTAAAAAATATTTAAGGTTTGGGTCTTATGTTCTGGGTTTTTGGTTGTTTTTTCTATTTCAAATTGGTCAAATTATTCATAGTATGGTGTTAATTGGTCACATTAAGGTTCATGGGTATTATAATTGTTCCTTTTACTTAATTCTGTGATTTAAAGAATTCCTCTGTTGGTTTTGGGGTTACGTCATGTTAATGAGTTTTAGGGAGTTTGAAAAATTGCTCAAATTGTATGACACTTGGGGAATGATTTGGTAATTCTCAGGTTGGGGGTTCAGGGTGTTGTAACTCATCTCTTTCTTGCTTTGAAGGCAAAGGTTATTTTCATTCATGTTTCCAGTATTTATTCATTCCGGTACTCATGGCTTCTAGGTAGAGGTTGGCTAGTAGGAGAGGTGGAGGAGGAAATGTTGAAATTAAAAGAAGTAAAAATTTTACCTATGACTTTGTTGCTACCTTCTTTGATTTTTTTTCTTTGGAGGTTATGTAATATTCCTAAATTAGCACACATCTAATTGGAATATTAAATTTTTATTTTTCTCTTAGGTAGAGGAATAAGAGGGTATGGAGACCCATAAATCTCCTTAGTAGGAATAAAAGACACTCCTAGTGTGAATGGAGGTCATATAAAAGCTAGATCGAAGACCCTTAGGTGTGAAAAGGGGCTGAATAATGAAGACTAGGTCAACTTTGACCAAATCAAACAACATTGTTATGGAGGAGTGGCATTCAGGGTGGGACATCACAGTTTTGGAGGGAGATTCATTGCATGGAGGAAGTGACATAATAGAGTGGGGCCAAAGGTGAGGAAGCTCATAAATTATATAAAGAAGAGGATGGCAACCATATGGGGTATGTTTTTAGATTATTATTTTGTATATGGTCTGTTTAGACTTGTGCTCTCTTCAGTTGTTTAGCTAAGATTGCAATGTTGTTTAGCACAGGGTGTTCCCGAGCGGGAATCCCACCTTTTTCCTTGAGAGGCCTCTTGGGAGAGTATTCCACTACATTTTCCACTATCTGGCATCAGGCTAAGCTCCATATTTCTTCTACAACACAGTTTCTACAGAGTATTGTGTTGTGTTGCAGGGTGCAATAGTGGAGGTTTTCATTGGGTGTCTTCAGAGCTAGTTTTGTAGTGAAGGAAGGGTTTATTCCATTAAGAGGCCATTAAGGAAGCCCCTTGGGATTTATTGAAATATTTGGTAGTATTACAAAGACAATTTATCCCCTACAATGCAGTTTCAGTCTAGATCTGCATTATTTTAGGGAGGAGTTGCAGGGGTGGTTGCAGTAGTTGTTTTGGGAGGTGATTTCTTCAGTGGAGGAGCCATTATTTCATCTAGAGGATCTCTTGGAGAAGATATGTAGGATTATAAATCATATTCACCCATATTTTCTCATTTATGTTGTTGCAACATACCTTCAGCCCTAGGGCTACAGCTTACATTGGCACATTGTGTGCATTTTTCGGAAACCCTCTTGGGTTATCTTAGAAAGGTGATATAGGGCCTAGATCTGTTTGTATAATTTCTATTGAGGCATATATCATTATATTTTTATCATTGCATGATCTCCAACTATAGTTATGCATGTTACGACTGAGTTGTAGTAGCTCTCTGACATTTTTTTTAGTAGCAACAACTCACTTTTTAGAGTGATTATTCATGGGAGGCTTGTTTGCTCCTATTATATGATTTGTGCCTTAATGCATGATGCGTATTTGCTGTTGATTTGCTGAATAAAGTGGCTCCATATTGATATCCTATGTTTATGTATTGATGTACATTGATATTTCCAGTTTTGTGTTCATATATTGTTGCTTCCCCATTTGGGAATATTACAATGGTATCAAAGCATAATATTGGCTCAGCCTGTGGATCTCATCCATTATGCTATCAGGAGAATAAGAAGAAGGAGAAAGAGATCAGAATGATGGAAAGAATGAGTTTTATCTCATCTCTTTTCAAATCTAAGAGGGACCTCACCAAGGAGTTCAAGCAAAGAATAATGGAGAAAGACAATGAAACCACATTAGGTTTTCAAGATGAGGAAGGTCCATGTACTTCCTATCAGCAAAAGAAAGATCTAGTATTGCATAGAGCTCCAAATAAACATGTTATGCCCTTTTATTTTGAAGAATATGACAAGAGGCATGGAGATAGAGGAAAATTAGATCATGAGATTCTAAGTGAGTATCTTGCAGAATATAATTCTCAACCTAGAGCTTTCAAGGAGAATCTAACTCTCCCACAGTTCATTCAGCTCAAAGAAGAAAGAAGACCTTGCAGCAATAGATTTATATTTCCTACATTTGATGGGTCATCCACATGCACAACAAGAGCTTGGGGAATAAAGTTGGATTCATTTTTCCTGCTACATCCAATAGTGGAAAGAGAAGCTGTTGAGATTGCAGTGTTTCACCTTGAGGGTGAAGAAAACATTTTGTGGTTCAACCATTTGAGTCATGCAAGAGTGACTGAATATGTAGATTTTACTCAAAGGTTGATCAAGAAGTCTGAAAAAAAGAAATCAGAGGAGAAGAGGCCTTCACCACCACTTGCTGCAGGAGAACTTGCATCAAGAGAAAGAACACTTGCACCTTTGCAAAGTGGTCTTGATTTCTTAACATTTAGAGTCCCATGCACTATTCTGGAGATGCATGAGGAGGAGGATACTTGTACCAGTGTTGATACAGCCATAGAAGAGTAGCCATCATCATCAGTACCTGGGGAAGCCATCACACCGTAAGGAGGAACCCTTGTAGTAGTACAAGATGTTCCCAAGGTTTACCGAGGTATACACATGTTTCCACTTTCCGTTATTTCAGCACATCATATGGAGGATTGTGGGAATATACCTTTACATGACCTAGGGTCAAGGTAAATTGTTGATTTGGAGCAGCATACTATCACTATGCTGAGGACCCTTGATTTTTTCAAGGAGGAGATATAGAGTCATCCTAGTATATCATTGTTGAGCTACACACAACTCTTGGGGTTGGACTGTAGAATTTTGGAGGATGGGATGAACATTGTCCTGAGCAGAGCAATGCATAACTATGTGTTCAACATTGAGAATAATATTGAGACAGCATATACACCATCAGGGAGATCAACAATGCTGTCATTAAGCAATAGTGATGAGTTGGGGGCCCAACCATTATTGGAGCATTCCAGTGAACATTCTACATGTGTAGCAGGGGAAAGGTAGATGGTTGATGAGAGACATCTTATCTTACATTGTTATGATGGATATTTCTTGAGGAGCACTTCACATCTTGATGAGAATTTTTTGCCTACATCTTATTTTGATCCTTATGGGGTCAACTTGGTCATTGATGAGTGGTCTTCATTTGGAGATCTCCAGAATATTTCATTTCAATATCCCATGAAATGCAAAGATAGAAATCTGATTTGGGAGGAAGGTATTCTCCATTAGAGGAATACCAATTTTGGGCATGATGATAGACACTCACCATTGGTTGGATGGGTGATTTTTATGAGAAAGAGGTTGGAAAGCCACTTGCATATCTATGACACAGGGCAGCAGGAGGCAAGGTTGCATTGTCTACTCTTGAAAGATTTTGGTCATCATATGACACATTCTATTTCAAAGAGTATGTTGGTGGAAGGGACTTGGCATGGCACTTGCATCATATGGCAGCAAGTAGTTTGGGTGCATTTTGTTGATATGACATTCTTCATGTCAATCATCATGTTTTCACCTCATGATTTGTATGATGGAGGTGTGAGGAGGCAGCAAGAGCTCTTGTTGCTTTGGCTACTCTTGGGAGAGTATGGGTTGTATTTCTCCCATACTGTGCGGAATTTTTTAGGAGAAAGGAATGGAAAAATAAAAGTGCAAGGAGGCTACCCTTTAGCATTGAAGGATCAGGAGGAACTTCCACATAGGAAATAGATTTCCACACATAGCAGCATAATGGTGGATGAATTTGGCATATGGCATGTCAAAGAATGGAGTCATGGAGTGGCAAGAGCCTTATCACTAAGGCCAACAATGTTGTCACTTGGGAGTATGTATCTATTGATGGAATTTTCCAAGGGGAGTATGCAACCCTTCACTTTGCAGAACTTTATGAGGAGATTCTCATGGGAGGGCTCATCCATGGACCTCACTTTCAGCCTACTCACAATGCATGTAGATGAGAAAACATGCACAACTAGCAACTTGGTGGGAGACAACTTGCCACATGATGTTCCAAAACAACAATTGGAAAAACTGCATTGTATCCACTGGAGAAACCATTGGTACCATCCAAACTTGCACATAACCTTCAACATTTTTCTGATTTGGATACCGCATGGTGATGATGTACCATTCACTTTGTATGGGATGGTTTGGGCTTATGAAACTAGAGGAGGGGTCTTTGGAGATCCAGTTGTCCTTTTTTATCTTGAGGGAAACATCATTTCAGCCCAATATCAGCAGAAGATTTACACTTTTCATAAGTGGAGAGAAAGACAGTGTGGGGTAGGCTATTTGGTTTATCAAGTTCAGTGATATATCCCACCTTCTTTGCAAGAGCCTAAGGTGGAGGAGTATTTCTATGAGTTACCATTTTGGAGGGTGACTCATTTTGTATGGATGATAGCTTGGGGATGGGAGCTTCACATGGGAATGATGGTTCTCAATATATTTCAGATTCCATGCCTCAAGAAGGCCTTCAAATATATTTTCTTCCATGGATATCACACTTATTCATGATGAGAGCCAATTGGAATTTTCACCAAAGGCATACTTATACACTTGGGAGGAGCAGCTTGAGGACATATTGATGAGAGAGCATCTTGTTATTTGGAGGAACTTATCATATGAGGATTCTACAGGAGGAAGAGGAGAGGCTCTTCAGTTCTATCCTTGCAGTTTCTTGAGGAAAAGCAACATTTGGGAGGGGAGAACTATAATATTCCTAAATTAGCACATAGCTAATTGGAATATTAAATTTTGATTTTCTCTTAGGTAGAGGAATAAGAGGGTATGGAGACCTATAAATCTCCTTATTAGGAATAAAATACACTCCTAGTGTGAATGGAGGTCATCTAAAAGTTGGATTGAAGACCCTTAGGTGTGAAAAGGGGTTGGAGCATGAAGATTGGGTCAACTTTGACCAAATAAAACAACATTGTTATGGAGGAGTGGCATTCATGGTGGGACATTGCAGTTTTAGAGGGATATTGATTGCATGGAGGTGGTGACCTAATTGAGTGAGGCCAAGGGTGAGGGATCTCATAAATTATATAAGGAAGAGGATGGAAGACATATGGGGTATGTTTTTATATTATTATTTTTTATATGGTCTATTTAGACTTGTGATCTCTTCAGATGTTTAGCTAAGATTGTAGTGTTATTTAGCACAGGGTGTTCCCGAGCGGGAATCCCACCTCTTTCCTTGAGAGGCCTCTTGGGAGAGTATTGCACTACATTTTCCACTATCTGGCATCAGGCCAAGCTCCATCTTTCTTCTACAACGTATTTTCTGCAGAGTATTGTGTTGTGTTGCAGGGTGTAACAATGGAGGTTTTCATTGGGTGTCTTCAGAGCTAGTTTTGCAGTGGAGGAAGGGTTTCTTCCATTGGGAGGCCAGTAAGGAAGCCCCTTGGGCTTTATTGACATATTTGGTAGTAGGCCAAAGAGAATTTATCCCCTTCAATGCAGTTTCAGTCCATATCTACGTTATTTTAGGGAGGAGTTGCAGGGGTGGTTGCAGTAGTTGTTTTGGGAGGTGATTTCTTTAGTGGAGAATCCATTATTTCATTTGGAGGATCTATTGGAGAAGATTTGTAGGATTATACATCAGCTTCAATGATATCTTCTCATTTATGTTGTTTCAGCATACCTTCAGCCCTAGGGCTACAACTTACATTGGCACATTGTGTGCATTTTCCGGAAACCCTCTTGGGTTATCTTGGAAAGGTGATATAGGGCCTAGATATGTCTGTATAACATCTATTGAGGCATATATAATTATATTTTTATCATTGTATGATCTCTAGCTATAGTTATGCATGTTATGACTGCGCTGTAGCAGCTCTCCGACATTTTTTTTAGTAGAAGCAGCTCACTTTTTAGAGTGATTATTCATGGGAGGCTTGTTTTCTCCTATTGCATGATTTTTGCCTCAATGCATGATGTGTATTTTCTGCAGATTTTCTGAATAAAGTGGCTCCATATTGATCTCCTATGTTTATGTATTGATGTACATTGCTATTTCCAGTTTTGTGTTCATATATTGATGCTTCCCCATTTGGGAATATTATAGGTTAGGAGTGAAATTTTACTATTGAAGAGTAAAGAGGTAGGGGATAATACTTATCATTCATATTATGAATTGGTGGGTGAGGCTATGAAATGAGTTCCAGATCTTGGCAAGCCTAGGAAAATAAGGCTTCATTTTATGAATTCATTGGCCTTACACTAGCAAACGACCACTCTAAAATTCTTGATATTCAAAGATAAATAAGTGAAGACCTATAATATATTATCCTCTTTAGAAGATGTCAAATGGATTCTTTGTAATTTCAGGTATTTCTTGGATAATGTGGACTCTTGCTTGGCTCATGTATAACACTTCCTAGTGAGTGACTCTATCGTTGGCAACCTCAATGATCCTGCAATTGATCATAGGAAAAATCCTACTAAAATCTCCTCTAATCAGGATTAGCGATGGTGGGATTCATGGATGTTTTCTTTAATTTTTTTGGTTATACATCCTTTAGCTATGGTTTTTCTATGGAAGTCTTCTTATTGTTTTGGTTCTCAAGAGAAATGTGCTACAATTATGCTCATTGTATGTTTGATGTCATTTTTCACATTGTCTAGTCCATTTATAATTTTCTTATCGATTCCTTAGTGGTGAAGTTGATATCTTGTGATTTATGTGCACTCTCAAGGGACTCTTGTTATGGTACTATGTTCTTGATTTGAAGGTGGATGGTCTTCATTAGTTTTTTGTTTTATACAGTTTCAATGCTTCTCTATGGAGCGTTGTGCCTACTCCTAGTTTTGTAGATTATCTTAAGCCTCGCTCCATAAGTCTTTTCCTACATTGGCATCTCATACGCACTTTGCAACATAGTTTTATCTTGGATATGGATTTTTTTGTTATGAATTATGGATTATGGGCGTATTTTCTTGTTTTTGGTGAGTAATTCATTAGTTACAAGATATATTTATGACCACATTATTTCGTGATATATCTATGATGGAGTTTTTTTACATATCTTTTGTTTTTAAACTTTATGTTATTTACTGTCTCCTTTTGTTATCACTCGGGCCCTTCACGTTTCTTGGGTGTTTACGTATAAATCCTAGTGGCTTTATGGAGCGAAATTTTGTTGTGTATATTTTGCAGAGGCTATTGAGGAAGTTTGTAGTCTTGGCTATTATGTTTCGTGTTATGTATTCAATACTATAATGGGTTTGAAGACAATATTTGTAGTCTTGTATACAATATTTTTATCGGATGTAGATTTGGTAAATGTTTTATTGAGGAGCATCTTCTACTCTGTAATTGGAATTGGGGAGATCAGTGACTATAGTTTCTTTAGAATTTTTGGGATTATCCGGTGAAGATCGTGATGTTCTCAATGTAAACTCTATTTTAATTATGAATATAAATTGTTTCAATTAAACAAAAAATAAACTAACCACAATCCTAATTTTGTTCATTAAATTAAAAGTATCCACAATCCTATAACTCAATTTTTGAATTTTTAATAAATATAAATTACAATTTACATCAATGTACTTTATTTTTAAATTTCTAACTTAATAGACACACTTAAGTATCCATTTTTTTATAAGGTTTTTTTTTTTAATCTCAACAAATAAATATGAAACATATGTCCCCTTTCCCCGACCATCTTCCTTCTTCTACCCTTATAATTTGGGCCCAGGTAGCATCTCAAGCAACTGTGGAGTGTTACAAAGATATCATCCCTACAACAGTCGAGAGGGATATTTCATATGTAGATGAGCAAGTTTGACAATTACAACGTTATATTCCATATAGACAAGTAGACCAGGAAACTAGGTATTGGATACTAGATGTGGGGAACTTCACTAGGGACATAACCTCTTCCTATATGCATAATATTATACTATATTGAAATATCAACATTCTCATGAGTAGAGTCCTTACTAAAAAAAATTGATGCCTAATAAGAATTTGTTGTCTATATGGTAGAAATAATTGACAAAGTTGACATGCTCAACAAGAAGATCACATATATTGCCAAAATGTTAAAAAATATTGACTTTTCATCCTCAGACAATGACTGTGATAGTTCAGATGGATTCTCCAATTGAATAAAGTTCAAGCAATCCATTCATTTTGAGAAATTTTTATATAATGTCAATGTCACTAGCTTGTTTATTAGTTTAGAGTTTAATTTATCTAGTAGTTTTATGTTCTTGCTAATATTCTATCAAATAGAAAATAGAATCAATAATCACAAAACTATGAATTTATGTTATGAGTAAGGTTTCCCAAGTGCCTTTTTGAAAGTAATATGAGTTTTCTGCCTACCTCTATATATATATATATATATATATATATATATATATATATATATATATATATATATAGATATATATATATATATATCCACTAAAATGGTTGTTTTAGGAAATGACAAGGGGGTTTATATATCACAAGAGGGCAAGAAATAGGGTGCATAGGTGATTTAACCTTGACATTTTATTTTGGATAAATTTAAACTTGAATTTAGGTACTAATTTTTTACACCCTTATCTTTTCTTCTTCCTTTCCTCTAATTATTTTAATACCAACCAACTTAGATCCATCTTAACTCAGATCTACCAAGCATCTAGTGGGATCAAATCTCTTGAGGTGAAAAGAGATTTGATCCCTCTCTCCAATTGGTAGATCTAGAGTTAAGACGGATTTTTATTTTTACTTAATTTGACCACGTCAAAATGTGAGATGAAAAGAGATTTGATCTCTCTTTGCTCTTGGTATATCTGGAGTTAATATTGATTTTTATTTTTTCTTAATTTGACCAGGTCAAAATTTTTAACTTAACATTACACCGGGCATTAGTGAAGAAATACCATGGGAAAAATCATGGGTTCTGAAAACCTAGAATGGAAAAATTGCTAATGTTGACATGCCATGATAGGATGGTTGTTGTATATCCTATAGACTTTGATGCTTTTAAACAGACTATATTAGAGAAGAATACAATGGGGAAAACCATAGGTTGTTAAGAACATGGAACTAAAAAACTTTGAACAAGTAATTTACCTCAATTTTATTTTAATTACTTATTTAGTTTTCTTATTAATTTATTTTTACACAATTTGACTGAGCTAAAAATTTTAATAGGACAAGATATGGCATTACAACATCCCTTCCTACTAGACTTTTATTTATTTTATTTTTACTTTTATTTTAAAATAATTTGAACTAGTCAAAATGTTAAACTAGAAAGGACAATACATTACAACATCTATTCCATATTGTGTTGAGAGAACTTCTCCACACAATAAATTTTTTAAATTTGAATTTGTAAAATTTTTATTATATTAATTTTTTTCAAGATAAATAAAATAATTAACCATTTAAATTTTTTTTTTTAAATTTTAATACAAATTTTGATTGTTAAAATTAACATAAAAACTTATGCATTTCCATATATCTTCATAAATTAAATTAATATGTTTTTGTTTTTTTTTAAATGTTAATATAATCATAAATAAACCATACTTAACAATGCAATATTTATATATTTTCAAACTAATCATCATAAAAATCAATTTAATAGTGATATTGATATATTTTTATATAGCTTTAACTTAATTTTTTACTATAAAATTAACTTTTAATAATGTTTATTAATTTTTATAAATCACTTTAAAATTTATTAAAAAATATTGCACTTATAAAACATCTATTCTATTTATGATATATACAAAATTTATAAACGTTTTAGTATTTATATTATTTTTAATAGTGCTAGTATATTTTTATTAGTGGCTTGAAATTCCCATAAATATTAATTCTATATATAAATTATAAATATTTATTTAGCTTAAACTTAATATTTTTACTCTATATTTTTTTAATAATATTTATTAATTTGAAAAAATCAATTTAAAAATTAATAAACATTATTTCACTTATAAAACATCCTTTCTATTTCTGATATATACAAAATTTATAAGCTTTTTAGTATTTATGTTATTTTTAATAATATTAGTATATTTTTATTAGTGACCTAAAATTCTTATAAATATTTATTCTATATAAAAATAAAATAATATATCATGCAAAATACTATTTTCATATATCACTTAAAAATTGTATAATTTATTAAAGTTATTTAAAGCTTATAAAAGTTTTTTATTTTTTATTTTAATCAAAATTACTCAAATATTTGACCGTATCTTATTTATTTATGTAAAAAGGATCACGCTACAAACTATTTTAAACTCATACTACAATATATTATTGTCGAAAAAATATTAATTAAAATTATGTATTTAATAATTTGTTATATATAAATTGATATAGAAATAAACGTGTGCTTACCATGTAATAAAAGTACATAGAAATATTATTATTAAATATTTAAGTATAAAAATAGAAGATTACATATGCATTTCATCATTGATTACCTTATGTTCATATAAGATTTTACATCTAAATTCTATATATGGAAAACTATATTATTCTTGAGGGAATTTTTAATAACAGAGTTTTATTTCGGTGGGTCACTCAACTTGCACTAATGTATTTTCATGGGTTACCTATTTTCATGGTCATTCAAGATATGTATTAACGTATTTTTATGGGTCACCTATTTTCATGGCAAGTCTTATTTCAGTTGCCATAGGCCCATTAATGCGCCTAGGCAGGAAATGCCCACCGTCGGATTAAAGCTGTAGATCATCGTGTGGCGGGCATTTCCTGCCTAGGCGCATTAATGGCCTATGGCAGCTGAAATAAGGCTCGCCTATTTTCATAGTCATTCAAAATATGCATTAACATATTTTTATGCGTCACCTATTTTCATGGTCATCCAAGACATGCACTAATGTATTTTCATGGGTTATTTAAGTTTTACCTTAGATATATTTTTCATTATTACTATTAAAAAAATAATTTTTAATAATAGATATGTATCAGATGTCTCTTCCATCAAAATCACCTAAGATCATTGAAGGTCTTTTTCACCAAAGTTACCCAACCCAATGTTTGCATATATATACTTATTATGTGTAAAGTAATGCATTATTGTGGAGGTCAACTTTAATAGCAGATATAATATTTTCATGGGACACCTAAGACATACATTGAGTATTGTGCATAAGGTCTCGTTAATAATTTATATGCATTTTCAAGGGGCACTCAAGATTTTCACTAAATATCTTTTCTGTCAATATCACCCAACATTTTACACATGTACTTCTTATATACATAAAACAATATTATAAAGATTTTCACTAAATATCTTTTCCATCAATATCACCCAACATTTTACAATGTACTTCTTATATACATAAAACAATATTATAAATCAGACCACCTTTAATAGTACATACACTTTTTATGGGTCATATAAGATTGGAAGGGGGTATCTAGAATTTATAAGCATAATTATCATATTTAAAATATCACACTGTTATTAAGGCCACCTTTAATAATACATACACATTTTCATGATTCACCTAAAATTTGGTTTGAATGTCTCCACATAGTAATATATTTTAAAATATATTAAAAGATCGATTGGAATTATTTATGTTTTTGTCTTAAAGAAAAAAAGAAACTTTTTATGATCGATGCAATCTTTATCACAATTGTTTTGATCTCATTTTATAGTCGTTTTTTGGGTGGTGCTTTTAAAAAAAACTTGTGTATACTAACGCATTTGTTTTATTGAAAACTTTACCAAATTTACTCAAATTTTAACAACATATAAAATTTCACTCAAGACTTCTGCTAAGTATTGTTTAAGGCCATCGTAAATAGCTTATGTGCATTTTCATGTATTATCTCTTCAAAATCAACAAAGTTTTGTTGGGCTACATGTTATATATAGTCAAGACCACATTATCATTTAAGCCATTTTTAATAATACATCCATTTACATCAAGCATTTAAAATTATAAAAGGCTATTTCTTACATCAAAATTATTTAAGAATCATTTTATATATATCGATTAAAATAACACATATTATATATATATAGTTTTAATAACAAATATCTTTTTACCAAACATTTAAAATTTACATTAATATATATAGTTTTAAAACGTATATATATATTTAACATTTTTTTTTAATTTTTTTGTTTGTCAAGTTGTTTGTGACTCTCCAAACTTTATTTGTGGTTTGAGGAGTCAGATGCATTTAAGTTTTCAAAATCACTAGGAGATCGCACCTGGCCTCCTCGACCACACCAGCCCTTAGCTGGGCATAGCGGGGGTGGCAACCCCTCTTGCACGAGGTTGGGGGTACTGCTTTTTTTATGTGGACCCAAGGATTGGAGGCTGGCCTAAGGGTGGTGGGTGGACCTATCCATGGTTTTGGTCATGATGATTTTGCCCATGGTATTTTTTAGATCTGGTCAAGTGAACTACAATTATGTTCTAATTCAAGGTTAATGGATTGGGGGTTTATAAATGTTTCGACATGTATATAATGTATTGTAATATTGAAATGAATATAATAAAAAATTAATGTGGTTTTTCGTTCCAGGAAAAAAATATGCGTGTATATTTTATGTTCCCGCCATTGTATATTTTTTCTATTTTTAAAGAAATTTAAAATTCAATTTCAATAAAAAATATATGTTTTGGTTTGCTCTAGTCTCTCATTAGGGAAATCGAACCATATGCAAAACCAAAGTTGCTTTAGTGTCCAAAAATTAAGCATGTTTAGAGATAACAAAGCTAAAAAATCACTAGTTTGAGGCATGTGGCCTTCTAAAACATCATATACATATGTAACTAAAAAACTAAAAACCAACAATAAGGAAAAGCATCAAAAGGGTGTATTGGTGCCACCATCCAGTATTGAGGGAGACATAAGTATCCTCGATCAAGTGGAATACTAAGATGTGTCTCAATTCACTGCAAACAACGATCCATTCCCTTCATTGTGAGATAGAGTTCATCAAGCATCAGAATAACTTCATCATCAACTACATTCAAATCAATAAATACATGTCCCAAAAATATCTTGGAGCACCAATAAATGTCAATTGTGTTTGTGTGGGTGGGTGTGTGTGTGTGTGTGTGTGTATATATATATATATATATATATATATATATATATATATATATATATATATATATATATATATATATATATATATATATATATATATATATATAGGTCGAGTATCCCTATGGCGTGATCAACGCCTAGGAATCAATTAGCAATTTCCTTGGCTTTTTCTATGTCCAAGAGACAACCTCTCTCTCGTGATATGTTTTTCAACCATGTTTATTGAACTTCCTATACTTGTAGTGGCATGTTGGCCCTGTAGCCGTTGGTTGACATCTCAACCCTCTACCAAGCTCGAGAGCTCTCCATCTGTCCATAATAAATAGTTCCTTGATGTGCTCAAGCTCTTTGTCTTTGCATGTTAATTGATACACCAAAATCCTTGACATATTGCACTACAAAATGTAGGTTGTTAGGTGATGGGATGTCTAGCAAAAGAGGTAGTAGTGGAGAATGTGAGTGCATGAGTTTGAGGGGTAGGGTTCCAAGGATTTCTATAGTGACACTAAGCTTCCTTAATATGAATGAATCATCAGGGAGAAGACTAGTTAATAGAGTAGCAAAATTGATAAGGATGGGTTGTCGTAGGTGTAGAAGACCTGACCATGAGGGAGGGAAAGTAAAAAATAAAAAACACAACAAAAAAAAATCTAGAAATTAACACCATTTAAAGGGAAACATGAAAGAGTCAACATATGCACCATTAAAAAAGATGTGTGTTGAAACCCACATCTAATCCACCATGTCTAGTGTAGATAGGAGCTCATAGCCTTGAGTTTTCATAACTTCTCAATTTTAAATTGTCATACCCTAAGAATACCTTTTTATATTGCATAATTCCACTCGTACACAATATTGACCCCAACTATTTTTACGTGCAATCAACTTTAAACCTTATTCTTTCATTAACTTAATTTCACTTGATTGTATCTCCCATTTTGCAAATTATACATGATAGTCCACTATAGTTCCATTAAATCACACTTACAATAGTGATCACTAAATCTTCTAAAACCATGATGTGTTGGATGATGGTTAAAACCATGGAGACAAATTTGGCCACATCCCCATTCCCCTAACCCTTCTCTATCACCCCATCCATAGATGAGTCTATTATTTGTTGAAAAGCTAACATTTTTTTATTATTATTTAATTAAATTTAAGTGATAATAGTAAATTTTTAATTATAAATTTATATGATATTATATGTAAATTAAATATACATTGAAATGATGTAATTGATTATATTAATTTCTATGATTTGAATAGTATTATATATATATATATATATATATATATATATATATATATATATATATATATTTTTTTTTTTTAATATGTAGGCATGATTTTTTTATTTGTCTAATGCTATAAAAAAATCACAAAAATACATTTGTGATAGCATTTTATTGTAGTTTGAATTGAGTGAAAATAAAATATTTTTTTTTCATTATATTGTAATGAATTTTATATTTTGAAAAAAATTGCATTATATCTTCAGTGAGTAGGTAGGCAGGGAATATGTTGATCACACTTTGGGTAATTAAGTTGTATAGAAAATTGTATTCATGCTATTCGAAAAGAGTTAACTAGTAAGACATCAAGTCATTGACAAAATAAGGTAAGACAACTAGTGAAACATCAAGTGAGATTGACAAAATAAAGTAAAACTAGAATTTTGAAATAAACAACTCAAAATTTAAATTACAATAGATTTCATCATTTATCATTAAAAAAAATACCTAATTATTTGCTTCAGTTTATAGTACCAAAAAGAAAATACACAACTTTTAATTATTCCATATATAACTCTACAGCGATGTTTGTTGGCACAACACATATTTCAAGGATTTCATATATAAATCTACAACGATGTTTCTTGGCAGAGTAAATATTTCAAGGATTTAGATAATTAAGTGAATATTTTATGGGTAGCATTTTTGTTCAGGTAAATAATTTGATTTTTATTGATTTAAGTTCTACACCATAGCAAATTTTTACATTTTTATATTGATTATTATTTTTTTTTGGGGTAAGAAATGAATATTTAGCATTCTATAGTTCAATATGATGTGTAAGGTGTTGGTCTCTTATCAAAATTGAAAATTTACTCATATTTGTCAAAATAAAATAAAAAATTCTAAAAATGAAAAATATTAAATAACTAAACAAAATATTTAAATAATGTGAGCTCATTAAAAAAAAAAAAAAAAAAAACTATGTAAATTTAAATAATTAAAAATCTATCTACATGCAAATCTTCTTTTTGGAGTGTAGAATTTGAGAAAAAGTTTGCACTTCACATTAATTTATATGTTCCATATAAAATTATAGGTCAATCAAAATGAAATGAACATGAAAAGTACATCAATAGTAAGCATTAGTTTTGATAACGGTTATATTATTGTTAGTTAAAAGTTTGATTGTATTATATTCATTCCAAATGTGTCATGACCCAATTGTAAATGAATTTTGTAAAACAAAAATGTCATAAAATCTTATTCTTCAAAATTCTTCTTTATTAAATATTAGTATTAAAATCATATTAATTTAAATAATAAAAACCATTTTCATAATAAAATTATCATCATATTATGAAAATTGATTCCATCAACTCCTAAATAACTTCTATTATAATTTTCCATCACCATACTTAAAGCAATTAAATCAACTAACTTCTATTATCATTTTCCATCACCATGTTTAATGCTATTTGTTACAACTTTATCACCTGGTTGTTGTTTGTAACTCATAATTGAGTACACAGTGGCCTTTAAAACCCAGAGTAATTACAATTAATCTATTATACTTAATCTAATATAGTTTTCAATACCAACATTGCTCTCTCATCTTTACAAGATGAGTAGCTTCAAGGTTTTGCTTATTTTAATTACTTTTTAAAGTAGTGGTGAAATCACATTATGGAAACCTTTTTTTTTGCAATATCCATTTTACTTTGTTATTTATGGATGAGAACATTTGATTAAAATTAAGTAATCTAAATCTCAACCTATGCTATTTGAACATTAGTATTATGTTATCTTTGTGTGATTTTGAAAACACTCGTTACAATCTATAATTGTATATGCCCGACTCAATCTATAATTGTATTATCATTCATAATTGAATTATGAATGAGGGTATCAACTTCAAAAGACTATCAAAAGATTATGAGCTGGCAACTTTTGATAGGGGGTTATCTCTTAGATCTATGTCTACAATGAGTTGCAAAGAGTGAAATTTGATATTCCAAGGCCTAGCAAAGGGTGTTATGTCGAGATGTCTGTCAAGATTTTGACATCCCCAGTTTGCTAGATAATCAACCGCTTCATTGCATGCTCTCCTAATATGAGAAGGAATTATGTAATCCAGTTGATTGACCAAGGACTCAATAACTTGAAGTAAGGTTGTTGTGCGCCAACTTTTGCTAATTTTATCCCAGTGTGCACCTTGTTGAAGTTTAGTCAGAGCTCCTATAACCATAACAGAGTCTCCCTCGACGATTAGACGTTGGAAGTTTTCTCTTTTTTCTATGATTAACCCTTGTTGAAGGGAATTCAGTTCAGCCTCATTGTTTGTTGCATAGCCGAGATCCATAGCATATACTCTGCAGAATACACCTTGGGAGTTTATGAAAACACCTCCTATGCCTGCTTGTCCTGGATTTCCTTTAGAGGCACCATAAAAATTAAGTTTGATGAAGCCTATATTAGGAGGCTGCCAGCATTGATGGAAATTTTTCTGAGGGACTCTAAATTTCCATAGATTAATAGCTAGCATTTGTGAATTGAGGTTTAAGCTATTCAAGATTTGAGCTTCAATCCCATCTGCTTGCCAATCGTCATCTAGCCATTTTTCTACCAGGATAGTTTCTCTTATATTGTCGATCAACTTCTCCCATACAGTGTTATTGAGCTTTTCCTCGCCTTTGAAAATCCGCTGATTTCGTTCCTTCCAAGTACCCCAAATTAAAAAACCCAGTGCTAGTTTCCATGCTCGATTTAAAACGACACATTTATATCTGCCTTTTCGCCAATCCAATAATGTGGTAGTAATGCTTGAGGGATCATAATCTGATTGCCTGAATGTAATTTCCAATCTTCTCCAAAGTGGATCAACATATGCACAGCTATTAAAAATATGTTCAATAGTTTTGTTTGCTTGTCTGCATAAGGAACATACCAACGAGCCATACATACCTCTCTTCTACAAGTTATCCCACATTAAAATTTTCTTATGAATAAGAATCCATAGGAAGTACTCTACTTTAGGCCAATGGTGCATGGACCAGATTTTCTTCCAAATGGGGGAGCCATGATCATGGTGAATGTGAGCTTGAATTTTATAAGCCTCATTGATAGTGAACATTCCATTAGTTTGATAACCCCAGTGGTGAATGTCATTACCTGTTTTGACTTTGATTTTTCTATTTTTCAGCTCTCTATCATAGTTATTCCATTGCAGGGTGTCTGGTGCTCTAGTCCATGCTGATTTCTCTTTCCATCTCCTCCATTGATTCTACTGATGTTGAGTCCAATAATTACAAATCAATCTGTTATGTGGGGTATTGGTAAATAAGAAGAGTTTAGCAAGATCAAGTCTAGTAAATAATTTCTCTCTTTGTTGCCACGAATCCTCCCAAAAAAGTGCAGTTTTGCCTTCCCTTATTTCCCAAAAGCTATGCTGTCTAATAAGAAATTTGTTAACCGCTGCAAGATTCCAAATTACAGAACCTTTTGGGATGGCATCAATTTTTGATTTTCCTGAAATTGAATGCGACATCTCATATTTACTTTCCCATATTTTCTTCCATAAGTCTTGTCCTCCCTAGATCCATCGCCACCACAGTTTTGCACCCATTACTTGGTTGAGTATAAAGGGATCACGGAGACCAAGACCCCCTGAAGATTTAGATTTAATCAACGTCTCCCATGACATGAGAGCCCACTTCCAGCTATTTTGAGCTCCTTGCCATAAATTTTTTTTAAACAGACTCACCAGTTGATTGCATATACTCTTCGAGGCAACTCTGCCTGAAATTTGATATATTGGAATAGATTGAAGAACTAATTTTAATAAAATTAATCTGCTAGGAGAATTAAGTACTCGAAACGCCCAATTGTGAAATTTTTGTTCCATTTTTGTAATTAGATCTCTTCAATCTGCAATTATTAACTGAGTTTTACATAAAGGAACTCCCAAATATTTCATGGGAAAGGAGCCAATACGGAAGCCTAAGATGTGTGCCAGATACACCTGACAATCATTGTTAACATTAAAGAAATAAAAAATGAGATTTATCATTGTTAATGAGAGTACCTGAAGCAACCATAAAGATATCGAGGATTTGAAGGATGGTTCTGATCTCGTGTACAGAGGCTTGGCAGAAGAGAAAAATATCATCAAAAAATTGTTGATGAGTCAATGCAATATATGGACCCCATAGTTTCAATCCTTGTAGCTTGCTTTCTGATAGATAGGCTTTGATTAACCGACCTAACCCTGCAACTGCTATGATAAACAGAAAAGGCGACAGGGGGTCTCCCTGCCGAAGGCCTCTTGATATATTAAATGGCTGAGATGGAATTCAATTAAGAAGAATAGAGAAATTCAGAGTGGAAATGAAGGAAAAAAGCCACTGCAACCATTTCTGATCAAACCCCAAACTCTTTAGCACTGCCAGAAGATAAGACCAATTAATTCTATCATAAGCTTTAGCTAAATGTAATTTTATCATCATTCCTTTCACTTTTTTGGACTGTAGCGAATGAATTTCTTCTTGAGCAGTGACTATTCCATCAAGAATTTGTCTGCCTGTAACGAATCCTATTTGCTTCGGTGAAATAAGCATCGGAAGAAGTGGTTTGAGTCTATTTACCATAATAGTTGAAAGAATTTTATAGATGACATTACAAAGCGCAATAGGTCGAAAACCCACCGGCGTATCCGCATGCTCCTGTTTTGGAATTAGAGTGATAAAGGTGGCATTGAGGGCTGGATATACCTTACGATGTCTCCTGGATTCCTCAACCACGTCCGTGATATCCTAACCCATAAACTTCCAGGCTGCCTTGAAAAATTCAGCAGTGAAGCCATCCAGTCCCGGAGCTTTATTCCTCGGCATATGCATAACAGCTGCTTCAACTTCCTCCAGACTCACTTCACGTAATAAGGCTAGATCTTGATCCCTGGTGATGATGGAGGGGATATGCCTTGTTATTTTTGCTATGGCTTCTTCTCTAATCATAAAATTAAATAAAAGAGAAATAAAGTTAAAAAAAATAGTAACTAATAAATTAAGTTACTAAAAAGCTCATAATAAGACCTCAACCAATCAGTTTACAAACAAATAAATTTAAATAATAATAATAAATAATAATAATTGAATTGATTTAGGAGAAAAAAATAGGCAAATAACATACTTAGTCTCTCACACACTAAAACATAAGTGTTGATGTGGTGGTGCAACATTACACATTCTTGAGAGGTTGACATAATCACAATTGAACAATAATTATACTATATGGTAGAATTCATCTAATGAGTAAGTTGAAGATATAGTTGATGTTGGATTTGAGTCACAAGCACAACATTTAGCTGTGTAAAAATATTATATTAGCATTAGCATAACAAGAAAGATGAGAGAAGGAAATTTCACTAAAAATGACTAAGTAGCTAAAAGGACAAATTTGAGTTATTCATTAGTATAGATCCATCTTAACCATTAATACTTAAATTACATATTTGAATATGTGAATGGATTAAAAATATCCAATTGAAATTTTTAAATATATAAATGGATTCAATGCTTTGAAAATCCCCATTGACACTTGGATTTTGTAGATTACACCTTATAATCACACCAAATATTTAGTAGATTTTAGGAAAAATAGTGTCAAAATCCACAACCTAGAATGATAAGATTACTTGCAATCCTTTAACCATTATATATATATATATATATATATATATATATATATATATATATATATATATATATATATATATAATATATATATATATATATATATATATATATTAACACCCCCATACACACACATTAAAACATAAGTGTTTATGTGGTGGTTCAGTATTACACATTCTTGAAAGGTTGGCATCATCACAATTAAAAATTTATTATATTATATGGTAATTTTTTTTCCAATAAAGAAGTTGAAATAGTTAATGTTGGATTTTAAGCACAAGCACAAGATTTAGTTGTGTAAAAATATTATATTAGCAATAGCATAACTAGAAATATGAGAGAATCGAAATGTTTTATAATTAACTAAGTGCCTAAATGGAAAATTTTGAATTATTCACCAATTATCTTACCCACAAATTTATCGTAAATTGCATCTTTGACTGAGTAAATGGATTAAAATCTTAAATTAAATTTTTAAGTATATAAATGGATTCAATAATTTGAAAAACCCCATTGACACTTGGATTTTGTAGATTACACCTTACAATCAAACCAAATATTTAGTAGATTTTAGAAAAAAAATAGAGCCAAAAAACAAAATGTAGAATGATAAGGCTACTTGAAATCATTCCACTATTATGTGTGTGTGTGTTCCATCCATTACATAAAATTTCAACATGCCACTTGCGGAAATTGAACCTCAGTAGGGAGGATCCCAATCATTCATCTCCACCACTTGATAAACTCAATTCATAATATATTATATATACATAGTAATATTAAAATATTTTATTTAACATGGACATTGAAATATTTTATTTATCACCTATTTTATTTTTTTTATATTCATTATTGAATGAATTACACATATCCTTTATATCAAAGAGATTAATTTCTTTTAGTTTCAATTACATCTTCTTTTTAGATATTAAAATATTTTATTATGGAAGTCAATAAAATAAATTTTCAAAGCAATTTCTCTCTATGTATATACAGATATGTAGTTTGATAATAAAATATATTATTTAGCATGGATATTCATATAATTTATGTAATTCCTGTATTGAAATATTTGTATAAAGTATAAGAATTATACATCTTTTGTGCACTCAAATGTGAAAAGTGTTTGTGTGTGTGTTAGTTTTAATTACTTTATCTTTTTTAAAAGTTTGATATAAAATTATGCTAATTAAAATGATCATAAAAATATCTTATTTATAGCTATGCATGAGAGTGAAATATTTTACCATATGTTTAACAATAAATGATCCAACATAGTGACAATGAAGATATTTATGTTTTATAATTCTTTTAATTAAGAATCAACATATTCATTTTTTTTTCTATAATGGTAGAAATGGTATTTTATTTAGAATTTTTTTTTATAAAAATTATTAATTTTTTTTTTAAGGGACATGTGTCTATCGGAGGTTGAGCATGGAAATAACCACACATCTCCCTCATGTTGGGTTTTAGAATGTGCATCTCTGTGCAATAACCCTCCTTCGGGTTCCATAGTGCATGCATACTAGGAAATATAAAATAATTTTCCCTAATTAGCTAGTAGTCTAAAAATATAGTAGGAGACTCTAAAAAATATTGTAAGAATCTAAAATAGGGTTGAATAAATAAAAGTGGAGTCAAAAATATGTTGGAACTAAAGTGAATAGTCCTTCATGCAACTCATAATTTATATATATAAAGAAACCTAAAAAAAAGACTAAAAGTGAAAGGACAAGGTTGGTAGGTGAGTAGATAAGGTTGTGGATAAGGAAACCTCTCCAAATAAGGCAGGAAGTGTGAATTAGTGA
Organism: Pinus albicaulis; assembly: GCA_034641835.2. Taxonomy (NCBI): domain Eukaryota; kingdom Viridiplantae; phylum Streptophyta; class Pinopsida; order Pinales; family Pinaceae; genus Pinus; species Pinus albicaulis. The sequence goes on along the minus strand of CM076580.1, from coordinate 1,295,495,040 downwards.
TTAAGGACCATATGGATAAGGTAAAGCACAATAATGGATAGGAAACACCAGAGAAAATTTTAAGGATGGAACTTTATTTTAAAGCTTATAAACCGTGGTGAATCTTACTAGTCCCTAATATGAAATATTTTAAATATTTTGAAATACGTTTTGTAAAAATATTCAAATTTATAATGATTTTATATATCCTTTATAAAATTTTGGTGACTTTTAAGATAAAATAATCTATACTATAAAATTTGGGCGAATTTGTTTTAGAAAAAAAATGAAAATTTGCGAAAATGTTTTTTGGAAAAGGCATGAAAAAATAGCTCACTTGCAAATATTAGCCCCTAAAAGTTTCCTTGGGAAACACCATGTTACTACACAATCAGTGCCTAGTCAATTTCCAATCACTATCATATGTCATCCTAGGTGACACCCCCACTAAAAATAAGTGTATTAAAAATATAAAAAGATAAAAATAGAAGATGATCCCAAATGGTAAGGAATTTATAATAGATGGAGTAAAGTGGTAATATGTGGAACTAATCATCTATGGATGAGGTCCTAAATGTGAATACCCCAATAATATCCCTGAAGCATAACCAAGGATTGTGCATTATGAATAAGTAATGGAAATGTTTAGCTATGTTAGGTACTCATGTGCAAAAAAAAATTGTAAATAATAAGGTAAAGAGGGAAAACCCAGTGGAAACAAAAAACCTCAATCAAATAAGAATACTAATGTTAGCAAGATTAACTACTAGGAAACTATGTCATTTACTCCTAATTGTTCTTGCAAATATGTGAACCTATGAAGAGTGAAACTCTTGGTAAATATGTCTACGATCTACCCAAAATAAGGACAATATCACATATTAATAACTCCATCATGAATATGTTTTCTCATAAAGTGCATATCAACCTTAATGTGTTTATTTCATTTCCTCCATACTAAGTATTTATATAACTTGATCGTACTATGATTATCACACCTTATAACTATCAAATGATGAAACTAAACATCCAACTTTGCAAGCAAGTTTTGCAACCATTAGTTTGAGTAGTAGTGTTCATTGCAACCATGTACTCTGCCTCTATTTATGATAAAGAAATAAGTGATTTATTATTTCTTGACCAACATAATGGACTTAATACAAGGTAGAGAACATATCCCAAGGTGAACTTGTGATTTGTGTAATTACCATCCTAATCTGAGTTTATGTATCCAACAATATCTAAAGAAGAAACTATTACACAATGTAAAACAAATTTCCTTCTATTATATTTCATGTGTCTCCTACATGTACTTAGAAACTACCCCAACTGCATAGAATATTTTAAGTCAAGAGTGAGTAAGGTGCAAAAGACCACCGAGTAAGAATCAATACTTGTTAGAGCCAACCAAAGGTGTAGTACCACCGTCTTCTAGCTTAACATTGAAAATGAAGGAGGTTGGATATATCTTGCAACCTTCCATCTAAAATATTTTAAGGATATCATTGGAATAATTTTACTAAGACATATTAATCCTTGAATCAACTTGGCTAATTTTGACACTAAGTAGTGCAAAAGTCCCATATTTTTTATAGGAAACATCTCATGGAAAGAAAACTTCACTATAACAATGGAGGAGGTTGAAATCCCTATAATGTGTAAGTCATCTACGTAGAGTGCAATTAGTAGGAGTAAATCAATATACCTCAACATATACACCTTAGGATCTAACTTGCATATAAGGAAACCGAAAGAGTTAAGGTAAGAATCCACTTTTGTATACCATACACATGGTGCTTTCTTAAGACCATATAAAAATTTATTTATTCTACACAATAAGGAAGGATATTTCACGTCCCTATGGCTACTCCATACAAATATCCTTATAAATTTCTCCATTTAAGAAATCATCTTTAAGATCTACTTTGTGCTCCCACTTTCTAGTTATTTTTATAGCAAGAGCTAACCAAATGGAGTTCATATTAGCTACTGATGCAAAATTTTCCTCATAAACAATGGCCTATACTTATGAGAATCCATTAGTTACCAACCAAGATTTTTAATTTGTAATCATCCAATTAGTATCACCCTTGCTCCTATAAATCCATTTATATCTAACACGTACCTTGTTGGATGGAAGAGGGACCAAATACCATGTATTTTTCTCTATCAATGAATTGTAATCCTCCCTCATCGCTACCTCCTAGAAGGGGCTACCTTCGACCTTTGCATAATTTTAAGGTTTTCATCCAATAATTATATACTAATGAATAGGTAGTAGAGGCTCCATGGTTATAAAACTGTGACAACCCTTTTTTCAAATCCCTCTTGTAAATATTTCTATGAAATGTAATTCATGTAAATAATGTGGATAAGTAGCACATTGATTGGCAAAGGTAAGTGGACATGGATTCAAAGGATCGAGGAGGAGGAGTTTCTTGTAAACCCTATAATTTTATTAAGTTTTACCACCAATGTCCCTGATGGATTTATGGCACTATTTTGTAAGCATCTAATTTAGAGAATGGTCTCCTTGAGTGAAGGAAGGGAATCTAGTCTCAGTTCTTGTAGAGACATGGGCATGGTCAACACACATAGAAAATATACAAGAGGAAAAGTTTTAGGGGAGACAAGGTGTGAGGGGGAGAAACATTAGGAGATTCAAATAAGCATATCATAGAGTAGATGAGCAAGGGGAGAGCTCATTGAGAAACATGACAAGAAAAAATGAAAAAGGAATAGAACCACAATATGACATTGACAGTGGATGTGAATCTTCCAGAGAAATTATGCTAGAGATGAGTCTTGTGCTTGTTCCAGTGAGATGGTTGGACAGATAAAGTTCAGTGGAATTGAGACACTCAGGTTCTTACTGGGGTTGATAAGCCAGCTAATTACTTTCTCAATAAGTTGAAAAATCTCCTGGAAGTGGAATATTTATTCTTGTAGTACTAATCCAACTAATAAAAATCCCTAGTTATATATATATATATATATATATATATATATATATATATATATATATGTGTGTGTGTGTGTGTGTGTGTGTGTGTGTATATATATGTTTGTGTGTATGTATGTATATATACTTCCTTCTCCTAAGGACATTAAAGCTCATGGAGCCTTGGGTGAACCCTTACATAGTTTTCTCTTAGAAAATCTGTTTTGTTAGTATTATAATTGGTATGTTAAGAAAATCATAGAAATGGACTAACATATCTGCATTGTTATTAATTGTTGGTGAGATTACTCTTAAAGAAAATGTACTCTAGGACTTTGAATACAACTAGAAGGTGGTCACATAGAAAATATTAGGTGTATCTGTTCTTAATTGGGTAGAGTTCGTTCATACCTTATTTTTCGATCATTAATTAAAAAATGGTTTATCTACTTGAAAATTTTATTTTACTTTATGAATGTTGAATGACATTTTTATAGAGTTTATAATAGTGGTATGTCTAATATTTCTTATGGAGTTAGTTTTATTCTTTGTTTATTTAATGAAAAGGATATGTGTATGATTTTCTATTGATTTGGGTGGATTTACAATCTCTGTAAATTTGAAGCAATCCCTTGAATGTGGTTACTTACCTAGATATGTATTCGTTACTTCATTTATTCAATGTCACTATAAGTTCTGTTGTTGGTGTTATGAAAAATGTGGATATATGCAGTGGGTATAATGATGAGTTTTATGATAGGTATTTGTGTACGTTGAACCTAGTGGCACTATTGAACAAAAATTAGGGCAATTTATTTTATTGTGAATTGTATTGTACCCTAGAGACCTTTAAGAGGGGATGATGTTTATCACTATTATGTTAATGATGCAAAGCATTTCTTATCACACCTAGAATGGATTTGCAAATCACTGGGTCTATCAAGACTCTAAGTGATATCATTAAATGAAGAGTCATTTTTGGGGATAAATAGTCTTCCAGAAGTCTCATAGTATAATTTGGAGCCTAGGTAGGTTGGTATGCCTTCAACAAACTGAGAACATTCATTTGTTAAGTGTTGAAAATCGGAGAAAGGTAGAAATATTTTCTTATATTGTTAATTACACCAACATTATTTGGTATTCTATTATCTTCTTTTGTGTCTTATTTTGTCATCTTATCCTAGAAAACTACCAAACATGGATATGGCAGAATCAAAATAACAAGGAATGGGATGTAGGCTCCAAGCAAAGGAAAAACTTCTCTTTAAAGAAACCAAAAATTATCCTCTTTCGAAACCAAGTGAATGGAACCAGCGAGGACCAGCAGCCGAAAAATACACTCCTCCAATCCCTGGGTCAACACCCAATAAATTCATTCCAAGATGAAAGAAAAAAAATTCTTCTAATCCTTCTGGGTGGCTCTCCATATTCCTTCTTCAAATACGATTTGACCCTATCCATTAGGTTGTTGTTCTCTTGCGCCTAAAACTCCATAAATACACGTGTAGGCAAACGAAGGAAAAATGATCTTCTTTCCTTTTCTAACGTTCCTCCTTCCTTCATCGCTAGGGTTTTTTTTTTTTTTTTGTATAAGCCTTTTCTAACTCTGTTTTCATATACTTTCTGTACCAATTACAGATCAAAAATTTAGATGTATGTGAAAATAAATTTGAAGATATTTCCTATATATAGTATTCAAAGGAGAGTGGATCCTTTAATGGGGTGACTTAGTAGAAGGAGACATAAATTATATACAGCTTTAAAAATAATTTTCTTCTTTGATACGATAAGCCAAAGCTTCTATACAAGATGAAAAGGATAAATTACTCATGATACAAACATAGAAGCCATAAAATGGAAATAAATTTGGTACAATATAATAAATTGGTACATGAAACCATGCTTATAAAATAGTAATTTTCTTTTCAACATGACAATACGAAATGAAATTATAGTTTACCACATTTTCTTCTTCTCTTAACGAAGGTTATTCATAATTATTCAATCAATACAAGTTGTCCTCAGTTTTAAGTGTTCCGAAAGAGTATAACAACATATTGATATAGATATCATCGAAACCAAAAACACAGAAGTATCAATCTGCTTTTTATCAAGGCTACCTACGGATGCTAACTCAATAAGACCTAATTTTTCATATGTTAGGTTACGTGATTTGTCAGTTCATGGAACCAAATGTACAAGGTAACATAAAACAGTATTTTGAGTCCTAGGACTGGACAAGGACTCAAGAAGGCTTTCTTTCTCTGTTCATGTAAAAAGATATGAAATGTTCCAGTATGTTTTAGGGTTTTTATTTTAGGCTAATTATAAAGCTTGGTTTGTTTGTTTGTTTGGTTAGGTAGGTTATCAAGAAAAAAATAAGGTAAGAAGTTTTATACCATTGCGTTATGGAGTACGCAATAGGTCTGAAAATACTGACAATAGGTCAGAGATGTCCGGAGAAAGTATATGAAAATTAGTCTTCAGGGCTTAAGTGGGTGGAGTAGACATTAAAATTTGTAGACAAAGTAGAATTATAGATACATACAATTAAGAATCCTTTCAAATAGTATTTAAAGAAAGGCCTCTAATAATACTACTTACTTGAAACGAGGAGCCAAAATCGAACACCATGGTCTGCATTGAGCCCTAGCAAGCTGAACGTCAGGATAACAGTCAGTAAACCTGGAGGCAGGGACTCCTAGCCTCTCTGGCTGTCTGTCCAGGAGAAATACGACATACCGAGATGACATGTCGAGTTGTCAGGCAGAGACTCCTAAGTTTCCTTGTTAAAACGACGACCATTTAAGATGAGTAGGAGCAAAAGACAGACACGAACCTCTTCACTACAAACCCTGGTCGCCAGGGCCGCTGATCGAGACCTCAAAACAATGTTACGGTGATTCAAAGGCGGGGATAACCATAAACCACACACAACAACTCCCATTGAATCATCCTGCGAGATAAGCAATGGGAGTGGGTTTAGAAAGAAACAAAATTCTCTAAGCCCAACCTAGTGAAAACATGGGAAGCAGAGAGCGAACAATGAACATGACAGCAACTTCCTGCCTTGGCTAAAATTTCTGTTCTAGTACGAGAGGAAGGATGAGACAATATGTAAAAACATAATAGTGAGAACAAAAGAAAGTATCATGATTATTCATTTGTGGGTCTGCAGTACTTTCTCATTGATATTCATTGGAACACCACAGTGTCCAAGGCTAAAAAATCCTTACAACTTTCAAGGCCTGTATATGAGTTCAACAACTAACCAACATCTTGTTGAAGGCCTCAGTATTGTGTTATCCTTTAAGGCAAGGTCAAAACCCTAAGCTAGGGTTTGAAATGAAGTAATTCTCATAAATATCGTTTTGTCCTTTAAGACCATCGAGGCTCAAGGCTTAAAATATCTAAGGTAATAAATGAAAATAACTTCTTTTCTAACTTTTTGTTTAGTTTTGAAATCTAAATATCTATTTTCAATAAATTTGTATCTTTAATGACACTGCGAGCCAAAGAGCGCGATTACCTGTGAGAAAAATACGATCATGGGCGTTAGATTTGAAACCTTCATTCTCAAATGAGCTCACGTGGCCTCGATGAAGCTGTCTAAAGTCTAGTTTCAAAACTATATATTTTCTGATTGAATCCATTTATCAAGCACGTTATCTAAAGGCTACTAAGGCACCAATACCTTCTAAAAACAAGGCGGAAATATGGTACATAAGCATATGAAGGACAGTCTTGCTCAAATGGTGAAACTTAATAAATGTGATGTCATGACAAGGAACCCAAAATACAGCTAACTTCAATGGATGCCCTAAAATACCTTTGCAAGGGCAATGCCCTTGGCTTATAAAACAAAAACAAAAATATCAAAAATTTATGCAAAATTTTAGGTTTTAACGCCTTATAGTATTTGGATACTGTGGATATACTATCAGCTGATTTTCAGATTATTTGTCTTTTGCTCGACAAATTCTCATATATCTTTCTTGTAAACATTATTTCCTCGCTGTTCTTGTCTATCATTGTTTGATTCTTGTTGTTTGATTTATCATAGGCATACTTTATCATTATCTGTTATGTCATTTGCACTACTACTTTCTCATTGAAGTTAATATCATGATATATACCTCATTTATCATAGCCTTGTTCTATTGTTTCCACATCGCCATTATCTTGTGCATCAAATTCTCTAAACGCTCATATTCTTGCTTCCTTCTTGTTTCCTTTCCTATATTTAAACGTTACAATATCTACATGAAAACCTAAGCTATACCTATAGAATTGATATAGAAAGGTAGTGGGTGTTGGGTATATAGTGATGAAATGCCAGTGATTGAGGGTATAAATTAAGTGAATAGGAGGCTAAAATAATTTTGAAGGAAATCTAGGTGATATATCAAACTTTTCTTGGGAACTGTATAATGAAATTTGATGAAAGGAGGGCATATAATATGATGCTTTTATGATATGAGAGCTAAGTGTTATACTTGGTACCAATGTGATGAAAAACTTTACTGCTTAATGCAGCCATAGCAAATTTCTTGCTCTGAATATGCTTCTTTGTGGGATAAAGAAATGAAATGATAGTTTGCAAGTTCAAGCCTTGGGTAGCCTCTTAAGGTTTCAGTTTCTTTCAAATAAATCATCCAAAATTCTTAAAATGATGGTAGGCATCCACTTACCTCTATAAAACTTGCAAAAACCTTGGAGGAAACTAAAGCTGAAGGTTGTCTGAAATTCAAATTTTCTTGAAGCCCTCTGTTAAGGTACGATGCAGTGCCAAGGGCACAGTGCTAAATCTGATCTTTAACTTAACACAGGAGAAGGCATTTGAAACATTAAAATGTCAAAATTGGTCGCAATATCTTTTGTTAAACTTACTCTTGTCTGTTTAATTTACATTTTATGATTAGCAAGTTGATTTTCCTACTAAAAGGTTTATTCTCTAAAATTTAAGATTTAAAAAGTATTTGAATGATGGTGCAAAAATGTAGTCTTTGATGCGAAACTTTTGAGCCTTCTCAACTCAAAATTCAGCTCATTTTATAGCTCGTGGAAATTTCTTGGTCAATTTATCATTTAGGCCAATAAATCACCCGGAGAATCCAACTGAGAGAGCATGGTTTCCAGGTCCTCCAGTGTGACAGTTTCTCTCACCTTTGTATTTTAAATTTCTCCTAGACATGATACCTATATGAAATATGTAGATAGGGTTTTGTGCAGGACTGCCAGTGGGCCAAAAAAACCTCACGTTTTCAAATTCATCTATGATAGAAACACAATTTAGGTGGTGACCTTCATGTGCTTCCTCCATGTCATTTTATGAAGTGATCACCATTTGGCACTCTGCTTGGGCCATCAGCTCAAAAACCCTAGTTTCTAAAAGGCAAGTAGTTCTCTTTCTTCGCTTGTAGGGTGCATATTTACGTTGCCAGCCGGACCATCTACCTTATCAGTTCAATAGTGATGGACATGCCTTCTTGCTCTTACATAAGTGTTAAAATCTAACATTTCCTCATTATTAAACTCTAAAGTTTGAATGAATGGTATTTCTTTGGAACTATTTAGGTTTTCTTGAAGTAACTATTTGTTGAAGTTCTATTGCATTTGTGTTCTGTCAAAGAAGAAATGTTTGAAATGTATTGTTGACCTTAAGACATGAAACCTAATTATTTCAGTGATGAGAAGTTCTTTGACCTTAATCTTGGCTGAAAATAAGCTTGGGCTTCAGAGTATAAAAAAGATATTAAAAAAGTGAGTATATTGGTCAAAATCCAGTGTAGTTTATCTGAAGCCTCTGAGGATAATTTTGAAATACATCGTGCTTCGAGGACAAGGACCATGGGGACAAATTTAGGCTACAAATGACCCTAGATGGAAAGTAGATGATGGGCAAGGAAAAATAGATTAACAAGGCTGGGTAAAGAAGGATGGAAATGGTGGTACAGCCATAAGAGTTTAGAGTGGAAAGTGACACGGAATGGAAAAATGGTAAATGGTGAAAATTTTCTACCTAAGGATAGTGGGCGATGCAAGACTACAAAACTCACAATATTAAAATTTCTTTTAAAATCTAGAACAATATTTAATCATATATAGATAGTAAAAATTATTATGACTAACGGTGGCTCCCAACAAAACAAGCCCTTTTCCAGGAAGTGTCTGAGACCTCATAGTTCAAATCTATAAGTTATGAAGACTAGTGCCTTGCCACACGCACAAGGTCCTTCTCCCTTCATTTGATGTTCTCTTGAAAATGTGATCAGTACGAAAGAAAACATGTTAACTATCAACCTCATTCTGCCTGCCATCTTCCTTGCTAATTTTCTTATTATTGCAGGGAACTTGGGTGCAGCAAACCATCGTGACTATTTTATGAAAAGCATAAAAACTATCTACTTGTACATATCACTTTGAAGTTATGGGATATTGAACTCTTCTTATGTAAATTTTAACCTAATATAAATTATCTACATGGATACCTGTGGAAAATAAACAATAGGCGAGAGCATAAAACTCGACGGATAAACACGAGAGATTTTACAGATCCCAAATCGGGACGGCTAAGCCCGATTTTCATTATATTCATTTTAGTGTTACAACACATATATATACATACACGACATACAAACTGATCATTAACCTAGTTCGTGAAACATAAACATGATTACATCATTTGGATCTAGGAAAATGCGAGCCGAAAACCTTCGTGCCCGAAAACATGTACAAACTCATACAAAAACATGGGTGGGTCACTTTATGGGTGGGTCTGCTACAATTTACACACAACGAAACGCCTCCCCGCGCGGCCCCCTGCGCCTGGGCGCCAGCGATGGGTGCGTAGGGCTGGTTATTTAGAAAAAAGATGCTATTTGCTGTAACATTCTCCCACTTCTTGTTTCTTTCCAAGAGACCAAGGCACCAGTGTTAGGCCAGTTCTTCTTCTGGCTGTCTACACCAAGAGAACCAGTGCTCACGGACTTCGTCGATGCCCTTAACGTTCTTCAGTGTCCACCTTTTACAGTAGCACACCATGCCGGCCTCAACCATGTCTGTAACAAAGTGATGTTGAACATCAATGTGCTTTGTCTTTGAATGGTAAATGGGGTTTGTGTGATAAATTGCACTTTTGGCTATCCTGATCTATCATATGTAAACATTGTTACATATGAACACAATCTGCAGAGCAAATTGCTTGCCCTTGCATGAGTGGGCTGTATGTGTTCCTTTCTTGTAGTTGAAAAAACCCTCCCAATTGTCTTCCTCATCAGTGACACCTCAAATGGATTAAACACACTTTGTATAGATCTTCTTTGGTCAGATCTCGATGGGTCTGCATCAACAAAACCCGAAGATATCCAACATTACACCGATCTAAGTCTTACTGGTAGCAGGCATAATCACTGGTGCCGTAAATATCCCAAAACACTTCACGGTTGTCGTTACTCTTCGGGTTTGGCATAAACACTGTCAATACTCTTCTTCTTTTGTATGCAATGTTTGGTCTAGTACCAAAACATGCATACTACTAGACTACCCACTACTTTTGTATGGAACAGGACATATCCTCATATGCATGTGGGACACTTTTAGCGGTTGTCTTTACACCTCCCAGAATAGGAACGTTCACGGTTTTACTATCATATTGAACCTATGGCTAATCTCATTATACTTCCTCTTAGTTTTATTGTTCCTCTTCTGATCTCTCTGGGTTCCATGCCAAAATGTAGTTTGCCATTTCAAGGTCCTTCTTCGAATTTGGAAAACAGTTGGGTCTTCAAATATTTAGATAATTTCTTTGTCATTTCAATCAACAACATATCCATCCATACAAGACAAAATAAATATTTGAATACCAAAATTAATTTAAAATAGCCATTGATCCTCCTTGTGTTGGTGGAAAATAGGTCTATAATGTATAGGTATCAAATTTGTTCTTGCTTGTAGTGACTATTTAACCCATATAGAGACTTCATACGACGCATACTAGTTCTAACACCACTATTAACATAAAGCCTTGAGTTTATTGTGTAGATATCCTCTGAATCCCATTGAAAAAATGTTGTCTTCACATCACCATTATATCTCAAAATCAAATACGGTATGTGAGATAATCATCTAATAAAGTAACTTTGTATGGAGAAAAATATCACCAAAATAAATTCGATGCTTGGAATAACCTTTTACTGTTGGAGAAACATATTTCTCTTGCCTTCATTTTCATCTTCTTCAAGCACCATTTGTCTGTTTGTTCCTTCGACCAAGCAAATCCAATGAGTTCATGCCTCATTTTTTTGGCTGGGGATGCCATTTCATCGACCATGCCTTGGGACACCATCCTGAGATCTACCCTCCGCCAGCAGTTACAGGATCATCATCAGTATAGTTGAAAAACTTGAGCAGTAAGATGAATATACCTTTACGGTTTTGCCTTCTTCCTAAAGCCCCGGTCTTCTCAGGTGGAATTTGTGGCTCTTCATCTCGAATCTTCTTACTATGTGAAATGCGATTCATCTCTTCCGCTCAAACTCTATCTTCTAAGAAGGTTCCTTTAGTACCCAGACTGTGTTTAACAACATCACTACATCTCCTTTACATCTAAACTTTTAACCTTGTGTTTAGGTTCCAAAATCTTTATTTTCAGCTTCGTGTATACCCAATAAAATGCCGGATTTATTCTCGCTTGGTCCTTTCTCTGTGGAACAACATACCTTCTTGTCATCAAATACTCAGATACCAAAGGGTTTCTTGGGTCCATGGTATGTACCCAAAATCTTGTCTATCTGCTTGTGATGAAGGTGATCTCTATTAACTAAGTAACATGGGTCTCATGCCTGCCTTTAATTCTTCGCCTACTTGTTTATTTAAATATCTTGCTATGGGCATTGTTCCTTTATAACTCCTAACAAAAATTGTGTATGGAGTGAGTCTTTCTGTTGCTACACATGCAAAATATTGGTCAGCAGCCTTGGACTCCCACCATGCTCATCACCATTTTTTCTTCTTATATGTGGTTTTCCACAGGTGCTTGATTCTTAAATATAGGGCTTGATTTGTTATAAAGTATGTCAATATGTTTATGAAGTCATCATCGAATGAAACACAATACCGGACTTTCGTTGATACGGGTAGCCGGTCAAACACATCACTATGCAAGTTCTAATGTCTTGTTGCCTCTGGCCTGGAAAACTCACCGGGTTCTACTTCATATACGGTAGCGGTCAAAATCAAAGAGAACAAACCTTCACCTTCCTTCATTTCTGTAATGTCTGGCTTGTCTCTCCAGCTATGTCGAGCAGTGCCACCAGCGATCTTTTCTCGACCGGCCTGAGTTTCGCTCCACTTTGATTATAACTACTGCCGCGATTGCTGCCGCGGCGCTTGTCGATTCGATCGAACTCGCATTAATACGTTATCCGGGTGTCCAGGCATATTTCTGTTCTTCAGCACCACCATCATCCATCTGCTTCAATCAGATTTTTAGCGATAGAAATATCCCGAACACTGAAAGTGTTCAATAGCACCTTGCTGTTCGGCTTGAACTTTCCATGTCGGTGATTTTCCTTCTGTCATCCCTGAGAACATCACCATCATATTTCTCATATAGCAGACCACTCTATGATTAGGTGAAAGGATGCCTGGGTCAATCGACGCGGTCATGATCTACATATGTTGAAGAAGAAGCTAAATACACATCCCACCTTCATCAAGAATTAGTTTTGCCTCTGGAAGGAGCATCATCGGATCCTTTCCTTTCTCAAAGAACTGGGTCTTATCTTGTTTTATGGTGCCCTTCCTTTTACTTGTTCCGACATACCTTTAAACTTTATAGGTGGGTCATCGTTCAGATCTCCCCTGTTATTCTTGTTTCTGTTTGATTGTTATAATGAATGGTATCTCCATTCGCCCTCCATATTTCTCACATCTCATTTTAAGCAATGGTGAGACAGTATCATCAAATTCAAGGTAGTTGTATTCTGTTACCTTCTTCGAAATATCGTTTTGGTGAGAACACAACAATTTGATGCACTTATCTTCCTTAAGTTTTGGTCTCAACAAATAGCAGTTTGACTTGTACCGGTGTTGAAAGGCATTCGATATTAACATCGCAAAAATCTCCATCCTTCATCCTCAAGTTTACTTACTTTTCATAGTGTTATTAGGACTTGAATTGATACCAAGTCCCAATTGCTACACAAATTCTTACCGGTCGCTTACGATTCGTTCAACAATCCCCCAAATGGGACCTTCCATGTGTTGTGCTCTGCTTTCCAAATCCGTTCTTCCGGTCTTCATCGCTTCGTTGGTTTAGTAGCGGGTCTACCACGTCCGGTAATCTTTATCCACAGTGATCCTCCCATCTTGGCTTCGCTCAAACTACTGACCATTCATTCTCAATCTCTGTCTGTGGCTCGCCATCTTCGCATCGCTGCCGAATCGATCATGATTCACTGAACAAGGTCTACATAGGCACGTGAAAACCTGGGCGGCCGAGCGCCCACTTGGGCTGGGCTACTGATAAAATATAGGTTTTAACCACAGACATGAAATTATCCTTGAATCTTATAATGGAAATAAACAATAGCGAGAGCATAAAATACAAAATAGATAAACACGATTTTCCTGGATCCCAAGTTAGGATGACAATGATTTTCATTTATGTTCTTTTGGTATTTAAAACATATATGCACGTGGAAGCACATAAACCCCAATCCATTAACACTGGTTAGAACATAACGTAATTCCTTGGCCGGATCTAAAGTACGACCGAAAACCTTCGTGCCCCAAAACCATTTGAAAAATCATGCAAAAACATGGGTGGGTCCCCCCCATGGTGGGTCACACACCAAAAAAAAAAAAATTCATGGGCGTTGTGACCAACAAATCAAGACTCTCCCCCACCAACTAACTCAATACGGTACTCTTAATTAGCAAGGCTAGTTGTGGAAAGAATATACCTGCCAACACTTGTATTCTCTACAATCTACTCATTCAAGACTAGCTTCTTCAACAAGCTTTATTCTCTCTAGTAACAGGGTAAACATGATCGAACTGATTCATGATACGGTTGCCATAGGTTTGTGGCATTTGGACAAGGTACACAGCACGTTATTTTTATGCAATAAAAACTAGAAAATATGGGGTTTGTGTTGAAGGTAAATCCTATGTGGACGAGAGGATCCCCAATAACCTAGATACGAGTCTAACAACAATCAAATCCTTGCGATGCAACGAGTTCCTAATTACAAAATGACAAAAATAATAACGGTTACTACTATCAAATCCCTCACGGTGAAATGCATTGAAAGAAAAGTAAGTAACACATCCCTGGGCAAGGATCACGATCCTTCGCCATGAACACCTTTTACATGGGAAAACAACGACATCTGACGCTCGGGTCAAAACCTTCGCCCGCCCGGTTCCGGAAGATTTAATTGTTAAATAAAAATAAACACATAGATAGAACCATAATAAAATACATATATTAAAATAACAAAGAAGAATTGCAACCCAAACTCTAATCTTCGTCTTCCTTGATGAGTTAGCAATTAGGCGTGTCTCCATAAAGCCCATAAGGCAAACTCTCTCTCTTGACTTGCCTCTCATTTTGCTAAATTGTAATTTCCTTACTACAGTTATTCTAACTGCTAAGGGAAGCAAGATTTTATAGGTGGGGAAAAGTTAGGATCCCTAATCATGGATAAGCCCTACTCTCTGAGAAACTTCCATACTAGGTGAAAACCACTTGTGTAGAGATACAAACCAAACACCAGCTCACTGCCAGTAGCTGCGTTACGATTTTGTCCCAAATCAAACTTCATTTATTTTTAGTCATATTAAACAACGCTGTTAAGACAGTAGAGCACTGCATTCGCATGCCCTCTATGATGAATTTCCCAAATTGTGCAAGAGAAATTTGGCAATTAAATTACTTGAGAAAAATATCCATTTTTCGGGTTTTCGGAGAAACTTTCTTGAGAGATACTTTTCATATGCAAGGAAATTCATGGGCGCGGTCATATTCACACTCCCGAGTCACGGAAAGTCCTCAATATGCAAGGATGAGGGATTGGGGACGGTGAAAAATGTTGTATAACGGTTATTTACTAAAGCATGAGCTGAGAGGGGAGCGGTCGGGGTGCTTTCGCAGAAATCATGTAACCAAAAAAAAAATGCTGGTGACTTTACTTCAATTAGTAGTATCCTAAGTACGCAGTATATGATGTGAGCGCAGCCATCCATAATAGAGTGTATAATAATAAGGATCTAAGGTATAATTTGGAAAACATCAAGGAAGGATCAACAAGCAAACTCGGTATGGTATGTGTCAGTAAATAGGTCATATAACCCAATCATGATAATCCACAAAAATCCGACACATGTTCCTTGGAACCAAATCCAAGGATCTTTCGCTGTCCTAAACTTGAAAAAGAATACAAAATGCAACATGTGAATAAGTGAAGGCACAAAATCGAACATACGAAACATCGTACGAATTACTATTAATAATAAAATCTGTTAATAGGCATGAGAAGAACCTGACAACGAGACAACCTCAAAATGCTAAGTACAGTACGAAATGTAAGCAGTGGCTCTGGTGAACACCATAGAATCATCCAAGTCGAGGAAACCAATGACCCAAAACTATACATCGAATCGAAAGAACTTTCCTGCATTAGAGCATATAGGCACTCTAAAATGAAAAGGTCTAAATCGACTTCTGGATAATCGTTTGGAAATACGATAAGGTCAGCCTTGGTCAGAGAGGCCATAGTGTTTATCATCAATCGAGGCAGGAGGAACATAATGTTTGTGAATCAAGATCAATGGAAGTCAACAAGGTTGAAAACTGGGTAACTTCTCTTGAACATGTCGGTGGCAACCTTTAGTTTGGCAGTATTTGACATCAAAAGTTAAAGGTCATGATAGCCAGTAAAGAAGCAGATGAGTATTAAAAAGATTATCCAAACCCACAGAGCAAGCAAAAAATGAGATGAGATATACTAACACAGCACAGTCTGGACAAATGCCATGTTCAAGGCGACATACTATCGGCAAAAACGGTGATTACGGTTCATTCCCCCACCATTTTCCAGCGAGTGCCCAATTTAACACACACAGAAAACAAGCTTGGAGGGGATGCTAGCATATGCTTACACGATATGATTTTCCTTGGAAAAATCAAAGCTAGTACATTTAATGAGCCCTGGAAGGAGGAACACAAGGTATAAGTCTGTTCGATGAAGATACTGATGTCATCAGGTTTTTAATGAAATTAAATAAGAAGAACTAAACATCTTTTCATGTTCCAGAAGTTGAAGGAGCAACTCAATAGTCCTTTTAAGCCAGAATGATTCCTGGGATCCAAAAGGTAGAAAACATATGCAGAAAACCTCCACTGTCGCAGTAAATAAGGTGTTCCCCCTTTTTCATAAATAATCTCCATTTGAAAAAAGAAAAGGAGGCTAGTGTTATGCGGGTAGATGTCATTTTACCTTCATTTAATGAGTTCAAGTAATAAGTGACTTGGAAATATTTTCATTTTTTAGAGTAAAAAAAGGCGCTGAAATACCAGCTCGTGGTAGCTGCTGTGCTTTTTTTCATATAAGAAAAATATAAAGAATACAATAATAATCATCCGGTGGCATGCAGCTTCCTTCTTTTTAATAAACTGGGCCATTTTCTACAAAATACAGTAAAATATTAGAAAAATAAGCTCAAAAACATAATTTGATTGCAAAGTTATAAATATGTACCTAAATAGTAAAAAACATATGCTTTAATTTTACTTGCCCTCTTGTGGAAAATAATGCAGGTTATTTCTGTGATCTTGCAGTGGTGATTGTGGGCAATCTGGTACATCATTTAGTGTATTTATAAATGAAAGGTGCCTTCCTTCTGTTCTGCTTTAATCTGTTTTATGGTTTTCATGATTTGGGATCCCAGAGATGGATTTAATTCTAAGGCTTGGGTTAAGCGCAAGGTATGAAACATGGACCCATAATTAAAGTCCTTCTGGGGTCGTACGGTGCAGCACCATTATCGGCATGATCGCATAGCACGCTTTATTTTCACTCAGAATTCAACAAAAAAATGAACAATCAATTATATTTTTGAAATTACCAAGGATCTAATAGCATGTGCCAGCCATTTTGATGGGGTATAAAGCCCACAGTGATAAAAAATGAAATAGAAATAAAAGAAGCAGTCGAATAAAACGAAATGGCAATGGAATAGAAATAGATGCTCTTGAGATTGCGGTTTAAAAAATTTATCTTGACATCATATCCTAGGGGCAGCCACAGATTGTTACGATACAGGCTCATTCTGAGATGGGAATGAAGATAGGACAGAGCTTCGAGATCAAAGTCGCTTTGGGCCTAAAGTGTCATCATTACTTCATCCACTAGATTATCTCGCAAAGGTCCGATTCACAGTCATAGTGAGTCTCAAACCTGCAGCAAGCCTGTCCAATAGTTATGGATAAATTAACACCGGAGACACAAGCAGGATACGATGATGGAAGGTTAGCATTCTGTTACGTCTGCTCGATAGTATCCCTTCTTACGTACGTGGGCCACCGAAGGTTGAGAGCATCTTGTGAGCTATGAACAAAACTCCTCTTGTTGGAATGTGAACCAACATTATTTGGTTGAGCTCGGTGCTGTTCTGAATATCAAATAACCAATTGTTAAATGTGGTAGTGAACGGTTTGAAGGTACGGTCGTCTTGGTATACATTCATCCTCGACGACTGCTATGTTCGAGCCGAGCGTGTTCGAAAAGATACGAAACCATGAATGGCTTGATGAAACGCTGATGCCCTAGATAGAATGAAAATTTCATGACGAACGAGTTCTTCAGATGGCTTCGATGATAGTTGATCGTCATAGAGGACTGAATGAGGCATTTGGTAAAATCCTTTTAATTTATGAATTTTATGATTTTTTTGTATGTGTGTATTTCTAATTGATTACTATGTATACGGTGTTGGCTTCGAGCTGCCGAGAATGTGGCAAATCGCAGGACCCCTCTCGCCTACTGTTCGAGTGGGGGGCGAGAGAATAAGCTGGTTCGGTGGAGATGCCGTAGGATTGCAGTTATGCTCGCCTAGCGGATGTCTGCAAGCATAGGAGGCACACCTATGGTACCTGATCGCCTTCATCGCTTAATGAGTGATTGGTGTAGCGTTAACATGCTACCATGAGCACCATCTTTGTTAATCCCTGAGCTTTTCATATATGTTTTAGGAGACTGTTGTCTCACGGATATTAATAAACAGACATATGTTTTAGTTTTATGCTGATGCACACTCTGAACGATAAACATATATATATATTTACGGATGGATGTTTCACATGTAGTGATGTTTTTATGCTACAAATGTCTGGTCTGATATTCTCACAGTGCATTGATTAAATAATACGCATAAAAAACAATCATTGGAAAAGTTAAAGTTCTGATCATCATACATTCAGCTTTGCTAGGCAAAAGCACCTGGCTATGCTTGGAAATGGTTTTCAACTTTATCATTTAACCTGAGTAAACTATGCTAAAATAACGAAGCAGGCATGCCCCTGATGGCTCAGATTAGGGTCTGGACACAAGCTTCGTTCCTGCGATGAATGAGTTAAAACACAATTCGGTGAAATCTAAAAAAAACCTAAGATTAATTAAGACATATTTCGTTATTTTGTAAAAGGATTGCTTGTCGAATTATCCTCGACGACTTGTTCATTTTTTGGAGCTCACTTTAGAAAGAAGAACTATGCTCCAGCAGCTCATGAGCAGTTGAGAGGATATTCGTATACAAAATACTAGAACAATCATACATTTCTGATGAACATGAGCAGAAATTGATAGTGTCGCCATCTATGATGATATTCTAGAACATAATCCGATAACCATGGGACGAGAAATAATTCTCTAAGATGAGTGAGTCTGTGCCAAGAGCCAAAAGTTGATAATAAACATCAAAACCATAATCAAGAAATTTTAGTAGGAGGAATTTGATGCATCAGGTCTCACAATAATTGATTTGTTTTGAAATTAGAGCATGGAAAATTCTCCAAAACCACTAACCGAAGGATGATAAAGGTCATTGCTTCTAGGATATGTTAGCTTGAGCAGTTATTGATGGTAGCATAGAAAAATGCCCAAAATGGGGTCCTTGAAAAACTAGGTCCTACGCTTTATTAAGGATTAGAATTGATCCATGTAGCGTTATTAAGATATAACACAAAAACACAAAATAGGAAGAATTGATGAGTGAAATGACCTTTAGTGGTGTCAATTGAAATTGATAATACATAATTAATTACACATATTCATACTACAAACTGAATTCCTTGCTAGGTTAAATTTATAAGTATTGAATCAAAGTTGTAAAATTCTAACCATGTTGGTTTGTCAATCTTCCCAGAAATTGAGACATTGCATGTCTTCATTGCTTCATATTTGAATATTCCATCCTGTAAATGCAATAGAAATTCTGATTATGAATTATTATTACTTTATGGATCCTTCAAGATTACGCTTGTAGGTTGCATGGTTTGGTGGAGATGGTATGCTAAATGATTGAAGATAGGGTGAGAACCTATTTTGCTAAATGGTATTGTTGTATATGGCTTCCTCAACATCACTTCTTATTAGTTCTGTAATGGTGTTGTAAGCAATTTGAAATTGATATGCTTGGAAATACATCATCTCAAAGGACAAAATCCCTAAATCTAAGTATGATATTATATGGTCAACTTATTCATTATACTATTATCTTGTAAACAAAATGGCTATATCGCTCAAGAAGTTCTCCTAGTATATTAAAGGATCAATAGCCCAACAAACCAATCAAAACGCCTAACTCTTCTTTTATTACTATAAATTAAAAATATTCAAACAGTAAAATGAACAACACATCTAAAAGAATAAAATTACGGTGTTTGCAGGTAATTTCGGTCCCAAACACATATAATCAAAGTTATATGATTTTAAAACGACAATATCAACAAAATCATTTAAGATGTTAGAAAGGAAAAATGCTGACAGAAGATAGAAAAGTACCTTGTGATATCAAGTTTTATTAGTTATCCAGCTTCACTTCGAGAGCGTGGTCGTCTCGCTTAATGCTATATCATCTTCATGATGTATCTAAAGAAATATCCTCGAGTCTTACAAAGTTTACTATAAGTTGCTCAACAATATATTCAATAAGGTCTTCGACACTGTTTTACGTCTCTTGTTTGGGTGCATATTATACTGATAACATGCCGGACTGAATTAATTGCAAGGCATATTTGAAACTCTAACTTTCCGTCATCGTTGTCTTATTGATGTTCAATTTCATTTTTGGCTTTTCAATTCGATATTTATTTTCAAGTTTACATTTACTATTTTATTATGATAGCGGTGATCAGGCGATTGAACAACCTTCGAGCGGGATGATACGTGGAAAAGGCAGGTGGAATAACATGTAAAGTGTGACATTTATCTATCTTGATGCTTTAATTATTTATAATTAAATAATTTGTTCAAATATTAGGACTTCTAATAGCGGTACTACAGTGATTCCTCTTTGAGAAAAACTTTCTTCATCTATCTCAAAGTGTTCTTGTTCATGAAAAACCACAAGATGCAAGGCAATTAATACTTTATTAGGCGTACCTCAAACATATAAAAGCAGAAGGATAAAACAACCCGAAGCATTTCGAAAACATATGATCAATAATAAATTCAAGATGTTTTGTGTAGGATGAATTGTGATAGTTTGATTTTAATTTTCTTGTTCAACTAAATAACAAAAGTTCTTTTAACACAGCTGACACTTTCTAAATCAATTGACGGTATTGTTAGGACTGAGGCAAGATGTTTCCCAACAACCCTCTGTTTGTCTCTCCTTTAAATTTTGTTGAAGGCTTTTCTGTAACAAACGACACGATGGCATGCGTGGGCGTATTTATGATGGTGATACTGGCAGAAAGCATACATTGTGGAACTACAAAAATTACATATAGAACTCCGGGACAAGTAATGGACATTGTTGAGCAAACGATGAAGGTGTCCCTATAAAGCACGTACAACTCCCAGGTAAATTTTAATATTTTAACTATTTCATGTACTTTATCTAAAACATATTTATCATGATTTTTATTTTTAAATTAATGATAATATCTTTTTTTTTTTCTGTGTAGGAAACAATGAGTTCTACAGGTTTTTGGAGAGCCATGCGTTGGTAATTTTTGGCCCAACCATATGCACAAGGTGGAATTCCCAGAATTCCAACCTGAAAAAAGAACTTCTAGATTATCTAGAAGCCCTTTTTGGGGTCGGCACATTTGACAGAACAGCGGTGGCTCGGGTAGCCGGCAAATATTTGAAATATACTAGGGACACCTATAGGACGCAATTGCAATTTAACCCTAGATATGAGCATCCTCTCGCAGTTTCAGAGAGTGAGTGGAGAGCTCTCATCCATGACGGAAAAGAGAAAAGGGCAAAGAAAGAAGGAAAAATGCCAACTGGACCCGCAAGGTAAATTACAACTTTAATTCAATAGCTTTAATTTTCTCTATGTCTAAAATAAAAGTGTGCTACGTCATATTTGACTTCAATATTTTGATGCTAGGTTGCCTGACACCTCAAAGGCAACCAAAGCTAGGATTGAAAAAAAGGGCCATCACAAGCTAGGCCAGGGCGGCTACTTGAAATTAGCCGCAAGAATTGTAATTAAGTAGCTAAACATCTTATAATTAATTGTATCGCCTTCCAACGTTTTTGTAATCCTATCAAATATGATTAAAAATACACAATCATATGTAATGTAGGGTGATGACTTGAGCAGAGCTATAGAGAAGATAAGAAAATATTACTTTCCATTTGTTCTCGGTAAGCAGACAAATATTCGCATAAGCGGTCCCAAAGATCCAAAATGCTGATAAAATTAAAACATTATTATTCAATGTTTATTTTCGTCGCAAAATTTAATTACAACTTTTAAATGGAGGGCAACACTAAGCAACACAAATAACGGGTTTTGAAACCGTGCAAATGATCCTCGTCGACCTGATCATTATGGTAGGGACAGTCGCCAGTACTGGGTGAAAAGGGCATTAGCGGTAAGGTGGTTACCACTTCTAATTTTTAATTGTACCTTGATGGTTTATTTATCCTTATAACGTTTTTTGTTCAAATGGTAGAATATTTCCTTAAAGATCTTACCACGGAAGAGGAAGAGCGAGCAACAGGTCTGTTGGCGACAAGCTGATGTTTGCAGGTAAATAATCTCATTACAATTTTTTTTATTAATATTACCGAACTAGTTCAATGATATTTAAAAACTGACAATTAAAATTTAATATTATCTGTTTTTGTAGGCGATGCCCCGTCACTGGATGAGACCAAACATCGTGACAACGCAACTAGGTCAGTGGCGACAACTGGTGCACCAGGTAAATAATCTCATTGCAATTTTTTTTATTAATATTACCGAACTAGTTCAATGATATTTAAAAACTGATAATTAAAATTTAATATTATCTTTTTTTGTAGGCGATGCCCCGTCACTGGATGAGACCAGACATCGTGACAACGCAACTAGGTTAGCGGCGACAACTGGTGCACCAGGTAAATAATCTCATTGCAATTTTTTTTATTAATATTACCGAACTAGTTCAATGATATTTAAAAACTGACAATTAAAATTTAATATTATCTGTTTTTGTAGGCGATGCCCCATCACTGGATGAGCCCAGACATCATGAATACGCAACTAGGTTAGCAGTGCGGGTCGAAAGGCACGAAACAGGAGCAGAGCACGATGATATTGATGATGTAATTAGGAGCTTTAAAAATAGGAAGAAGAAAAAGAAAATTTGACAATGTAAAATATTGTATTATTATAAGACAAACGTTACCATACTTGGAACGTTTTTTGCGTTATATAAAAACTCATTTATCATACTATTTTTATGTCAAGCATTAATTGCAATGTTTCCTTGCGTACTTTTTGTTGAATTGTTTTTTTATTAGTTATTGAATATATTTTTTATGCTCATGAAAGTAAAAAATGAAATATAGATTGGGTATTGGGGAATTGAGAGTGATGTGAGGGGGGGGGGAGGGGCCATAAGAGCTTCCACCTTCACGTGGTTGGCCCTGTTTAGTAGAGAATAATTTATTGGAGCGATTTAATATTGGAGCAAACCTCCCTCGATCCAGTGTAGCAACAAAAAAGTCACTGTTGACTTAGTTGCTACTCTTTCAGATCGTGGGAGGCTTGTTCCAAGTTCATGCGACTCCAATAAATTGTTCTTGAAACGAAGAGGAGCTTATTCGGGTATGTTTTGACATTTTCAACATATGTTCTAACATTATCATAAGAATTCATCTTAGAGTAAAAAATACTACATCAATTACTTGTATTTATTGTATAGATAATGATGGTTTTTAATTGACTTGGCAGTGCAGGTACAAATCCTCTTGCATCATGAGCAATACAACTTGTCAACTAGGGTCATGTCCAGGATATTTTTGCTTGTGCGCTTGACCAGGTTCGTAATGTCACATTTGTAAGTTCCTTTACAGTTCATAATTCAATATTAAGCTTGTTCATGATTATTATCTAGGTTTTTTGTATGTGTTTTTTCATCTATTTGATTGTAAGCAACTCTTCATGTTTCCTGTTGTTCACTATGATTTCTCCCATT
Source organism: Pinus albicaulis (assembly GCA_034641835.2). NCBI lineage: Eukaryota > Viridiplantae > Streptophyta > Pinopsida > Pinales > Pinaceae > Pinus > Pinus albicaulis. The sequence goes on along the minus strand of CM076580.1, from coordinate 1,295,471,410 downwards.
ACCACTCCTAGGATGAATCCGAATTTATTGTTACATAGGTTACTTTATTGTTACTATGATTTCTCCATTTACGATTTCATAAGTTACATCATGTAAAGTTGTCAATCTCAGGTTGGTGATGAGCTTTAGTTCTCCAGATTTGGGGCTTTTCTGATATTTTCTCCCTCGTGTCATTCCTGCATCACCTCGTTGTTTGAGCATGCCAATTGTCTACCACTTGTGCCAATTGGCACATGTCAATCTCTGAGTGGTGCCACAGCTGCCTAATAGCCCCAGGTGAGAGTTAGGGTTTTCTCTGTGCCAACTTAGGAAATCCTGTTCGATGCTCTGATGAATATTGTCCCTGTCTCATGGTTTGGATTCGGTAGGCACATATTTTGAATAGTTTGGTTAATTCTGAAGACCTTATGCCGTCATCTTGGGATATTTTAGGAGATTTTCTTAGGTTTCATTTTCCAATTTCTAGTGGGTGGGATGGTGGTTGATCCATCCATCTTCAGTACTCTTGTAGTGAGAATTTGTTTGAGATATAAAAATTTGTTTGATGCATAGATATCGTGGATACACATTCACTGGATAGGCACGGATGTCGAAATTTCGTTAAAAATATGCAACCTCTCGCATAACTTTGAAAGCACGGGGACAGTTAAAGATTGTTTGTCTGTTTGTAGCTACAATTGCAGGTTTCTTTCTGTTATCTTGGGCAAATATAGTCTGGGTCTCATTAAAATAGGGATTATGGTTGTATTTCTCTTGGTTATTTCTCTTAATGTCAGGAAGTTTGTATAGGGTTACGATAGTTATTTAGTTTCTGTTACAACTTAAGGGTAGTTTAACAATAGGGTCATATTTTAAAGTTCTTCTAATGAAGATCTTGTAATTATATATTTAACTTTTATAAGAAAGGTAAGCACTCTCGTGGGCGATGTAACAATTTCACATCTACTATCATTAGGTAACAATTAGAAGGAAAGAGTTAGGTACGATGTTTAATGGTACGGCAAACAATTGTCTTCTCCTGGTTTTCACACCATTTCAACCTGATAACTCAAGGAAGAAGGACTCTAAGATTACGTAGCTGGAGAGAGGTAGTTAATGCAAACTATGAAAGAATAGTTTCAACTAACAAGATGCTCGATATTGAAAAAATTCTTGGTCGAGGAAAAAATATGTTGAGAAGGTCACACTGCCACAATGAAACTAACTGGGGTGGATCTTTCTTAATCCATATATTAAATTTTAATGTCCTTCAATTTTCATGGAAGGTTTTTTGGCATGTAGATTTGGCATTCAATTCGCATACCGACTTCTTTGTCAATTTGTCTTGCGGTGATGTGAACAAACTTCGAAAATCTTGTTGGAGTCACCGCCAAAGGCGAAGGAAAAAATGTTGTCTTGGAAGCGAGCATGGTTCTCTGAAAATAGTTAATAATCAAGGTATGCTTCGATGGCTAAGGAAAGTAATTTGTAGATGCTGTACTCTGGATTTTCTTTTTAACGTTATGTTATTTCCTCTTAAATGTCTTGAATTTATTTAAGCATAATTTGAAAACTCAAGGTGAAAAGAAAACATGTTTGTTACCAGGTGGTCTAGTTATTTTGGACTAGCCACATTAAAGTAATATAAAGATTTTCACAAAAATAAAAGAAAAGGTTATGGGTGGGTCAAATTTATTAATAGCGGTATAATGAAATGTGTCCTAATGCTATAGTTTTACAACGCTTTTTATTGAATTGAATTAGAACCGATTGAAAATCTTCTTTAGGGCCAAACCATTGATTTTCCTTTTTGCTAATGGTTTTGGTATGTCTAATTGAATTAGTTACCTAAAGTGTTTTTAGTTTTATAGCTCCTTTTCATTTTCATCTGATGTTGGCCTTGTAGAAGATACATTTGATTGTATTAGTCTTGTTAGATCTAACGACTTCATAGATGCTTCAATCTTATAGCTAAAGTGCACTTTATTAAAATAGTTGGTACAATATTATCATTTAATCTATACACTGCGGTGTAGCATATTAAATTCTTCACTGAACGTTTGGTATTCAAACGACAGCAATCCTATACTGACCATCGTATACATTTAAAATTCATATTAAAGTGTATGAATAGTTCTTGTAATTTCAAATGTTGCTGTTGTTTCACAAACCATTATCTTTCATATGTTGGATCTTACGAAGATATGAAAAATACTTTAGTATGAACCATTTGATGAATAATTTCCAATAAAACTGTTACTTCAGGACATGATTTGAAGTAGAGACATATGCTTATGAGCCATGAAAAGATATCCTTGATGCATTGTCAGTATTTGGCTAGGGTTATTTTTGGAAAAAATAACATCACCATTCCTAGAATAAATGATGTTCAATGATGAAGTACAGGAAGAAGAAGATCATTTAGCGCAACAAAACTGATTGGACCCTAAGGAGAGGTTGGTGTGTCTTCAATCACTCTGCTTGTTTCGTAGTTTTACCGTTCTTCACTACATCATTTCAGGTCTTAATTGACAACAACTGTAAGGTTGTTTATCAAATTCATAAATTTGATAAATAAATACTATCCTGATAATTTGGACTTTAATTTATATTAGAAAACATACATATTATCTAAACATATAACGCTAATATTTAACGCTTTCATGCTTGTATTTATATGCGTTTCTTTTAAACAAACAACATGTAATGAACTTTAGCTCTATATTTTACCACCATTGTAGTATCCAGGACTTGTACCCCAGTTGCTCGCGATGGTTTAATTAAACAATTTCATTATCTCTTGCTTCCACTACTATATCAATAATAGTCAAGCATAATGTCGTACACCATTCTCCTCCACACCTTGGTTATTACCTCTGAGAAGAAGTTCAACGTAAAACCACCATCCGTTGGCCTTCTCCGAATCAGCAACTCTGTGGTTTCCTGTAAACTGGCCAGGCACAACGTGTGATGGCGCGGTTAAACGGTGGTTTCAAGGTCGCCACGCTTGCGTGTCATTCTATGGGGGATACATCACGGAAGAAATGGGGGCTCTTGCTTTCTCGCCAGCGGTACGATCGCCATTAACCGCTTTTGTGATTCGCTAATGGTTTTGGTACGAGCCGACCACGGTGCAAGTACGGTTCGCTATCCTTTTGTTTGTGTCTGTCCAATCCTCGGGTCGATTGAAAACGTAATCTTGTCTCTTGTTAGCGGGATTTTATGTTTGAATAGTATTCGACAATTTCTCTAGGAACGTACGCCTTCGGGTGGGGTGAGTTCATGAGTGCTCAACAATTCCAGAATTCAAAGACGGAAAGAATGAAATTATCGGTCTTCGATCGCCTCACGGTTAAAAAATTCTTACGATTCGCGATTAGAGATAATTCAGTAGAATAGCTTGAAATCATTTCACGGCAAGCAAATTTGTTCCCACCACCACAGAAGTTTCTTCAAAAATCCCTCTCTGTCTCCTCCCCCTCTCTACTTTTATTCATTCAGGAATTACAGTTTATACACAACATGTTGGCTCTCGGTTTCCTGCGAGAGACAGTTCAAAATCAAAGGTCTAATTATAATAATTGACTAAGCTAATTATTAGCGGCTCCTACAGCTCTTAACTTTAATCTAAGTAAATACGATTGGTGGGTATTGTTTATAGTTATTTAGCTCAAATTTTTCCAGGACCTCTAAGCACAGCATGTGGAAAGAACCTCTATACATTGCACGCTGGTACTATTCTGCCTACGCTACATGGTAGCTGGGCACTATTAACAAGAAGGCCAGAGCGAGAATGATTGTAGTTATGGCATACTAAATTGTCGATGATTTGGTGTTGTCTTTAACATGCTAAAAATACTTCAATTCAAAACTTACATCATCATGGTTTGGCATCATAGGCTTAAACTAATTTATGCACCATATCGCAATTTTCATTGTTATGTTCATGTCTATGTATGACACATTTAAATAATAATAATAAAGTTCTATAAGAAAAATCTGAACTTATCATCATAACATCGCCATGGAACAAAATCAAAATTCGTTACTGATAAAGTATGGATACTATATCAAGGTGGTATGTATTAAAACTCGCCCATAATAGTATATTAAGGACTTATGACATTATGATGAAATGTTTAAGCAATGAAAGATGAAACCTTCTTCATTTGTTATGTATGTAATAATCTTTTATTAATAAAGATTAGTGGTTTTGTCTTCTGAAAATGAAAATGTAAAAATAATTTAACGGTCAATTGAAAATTTTTTTCGAATTTTCATTATGGAAAGAAAACATAGATATGCCGCTCTAATTAATCGGCTTCCTTCAAATTTGATCTTTGTATGGGGCGTAACAAACAAAATTATTAGTGCAATTATAAAACGTATATGAAACCTTTATCAAAACTTCAAAGCGAACCCACCTTTAATGGTAGGTGTTCATCTTAGATTGATCATTTCTTTTTATTACTTTTAGAATATTCTTCCATACAGTTGGAATAATTTATAATGGCTATATATCGAGATCTAGAATGTTTATCTATAACTTTTTATGGTTCAAGAATCAACTTTCGTTCTTAGTCTAATTTTGGAAGTTCTGTTTACATTTACAATATTTTCAAAACCTTTTTAAATGAGATGCATGAAAAACCTTATAGTACAGAAGGAAAATATAACTTCTATACCACTTCATGCAAAATCTATGAATAATTATTGGGGTACCATGTAGGTTTCCTGGAATTATTGAAAAAGTACGACAAAAGATCCGACTTTTGAAAAAATCTTGAATTTTCAAGGTGACTTTATTTGAATTTTCAACTTTTCGTCTGAAAAAGTCGCAATTTATCCTACGAGTCCCAACTTTTAAAAACAAAAAATCTTGGGTGAAATAGTTCTAATAAATTTTTAATTTTTGAAAAAATCGAGTTTTTAAAAATAGATATTTTGTATTTTTTAGTTTTCAAACGTTTTAAAGATTTTAAAAAAAAAACTCAAACTTTATAAGGTATTTTCAACATGGACCATAACAATTTAATCAAAACAAACTTTTTCTGTTTACATTTTTTATTAATTCTTTAATATGTACTGTCGGATAAGTTTGTATAATGCTATAATCTAAAAAATACCCAATTACCCTCCTCAAATTATATTTCACTTCAATGTTGTTCCCCTTGTTGTTTTATCATGTTTCATTTCATTTGAAGGTTTTCCATAATAATTTTCAAAGTTTCTTTAGTATTTTCCATATGTGACTATGTTTCCTATACTTTGGACTTATCTTGCAAAAAGTATGAGATACTAGGAGTTGGATATCCATAAAGGGCCTTAAATGGGGAAATTTTAGTAGATGTGTGATAGGTAGTATGATAATATCATATTACCATTCTTCCTTGAGGAACCCACTTCATCCATTAAGATTGCTTTTCTAAAGAGTAACATTGTAGATAACCTTAAAAACATTTGTTAACTATTTTTGTTTGACCATTTGATTGTGTTTGATATGTAGAACTCATGGCGGCTAGTGTTTCTCCACTCATATTAAATAATTATTTCCAAAAGTTTCTTGTTACTATTACTTTAGGAAAACCATGAAGACTATGAATTTCTTTCACGGACACTTCTGCCACTTGGCTTGTTGTTTATGTGCTTTGAGCTCTACAAAAAAAATCTACAAAATTTGTCTATATAAATGACCACAAAAATGTAATACTTACCTTTATATTTCAGTAACCCTGTAATAAATTCTATTGATATATCTTCTAGTCTTTGAATATGTATGTGGAATGGTTGAAGTAACCCTAGAGAATTTACTATCTCTCTTTTATTTATTATGCAAACCTGACCTTCTCTTACAAAATTTTGAATATCTTTCTTCATTCCTTCCAAAAATATATTTTTTGATCCTTTGAGATGTTTTAAGGAACCTTGTGTCCTACCATCAGAGAGACATGGGACTCCCTTAATATTTGTTTATTCAAATATGCTTGTGTGCATAAAAATATTCTACATTTGCACCAAATTATATCTCTCTTTCACTCCCAATGCTCCATAGAGTTCATCCCATCCTTTATAAATTTTAGTTTTTGTTTAGTACTATTGTCATTTTTCCATTATGGCAAGCTTCTTCTAGCCACCTAGGAATAGAAAATGTAATTGGATATAAATGTGAGGCCTCTTCTATTTTAGAAAGAGCATCATGTACTAAATTTTCCTTACCCTTTTTGCAGATTATCTCAAAATTAAAACTTTGCATTTTTTCTCCTCATTTTTGTTAATCTTCTAATGAAATCCATAGCTTCAAAAAATACTTTATGCTATCATGGTATATCTTGACTTTAAAGTACCTCCCAGTGATATACTATCCCCATTTTTTATTGCATGTAATATTGCTTCCATTTATTTTTCATATGTAGATTTCACCAAATATTTTCTTTGAATTCCTTGCTTTCAAAATCCAATGATATCCCTTATTTTGTTAATGTTACGTAAATTCCTTGTCCTAGTGCCTCACACTCTGCTATGAATGTTTTACCAAAATTAGGTGCAACCGATGTTGGTGTAGAAGACATGGCATCCATTAAAAGAGAGAATGCCAAAGTAGCCTCATCATTCCATATAAATGATATTTTCTTTAAGAGATATGTGAGTGGACTTGAAATGCATGCATAATTCTTAACAAATGATCAATAATATCATGTAAGTCTAAAAAATCTTCTAAGAACCTTGATTTTCTTAGGAATATGTCATTTTGTAATAGCTTGCATCTTTTGAGGCTCCAACTTCACTCCTTCCTTTAAAACAATATGAACCAAATACTCGAATTCTTATTTCCCAAAAGCACATTTGGATGTTTTTACATAAAAATGATTGTTCTCAATAATTTATATAACTTTTCCACATGTTTAGTGTGGTATTCCCATGATTTATTATAAATATGTATATTATCAAAGAAAACCAACACAAATTTTATAAGATGGGATCAAACAAAATTGTTCTTAAGTCGAGCCCGCCGGACTTCAAACGGCGATAAACCATAATTCAAACCAAATTCGCATTCCAAAATAGCCTGCTGACGTCGGCCAATTTTGTGACGCGAAAACCAAATGAATTCCGCCCTAATATTTTTCGGGTCCGAAGTTGGGCTGGCGTACGGAGGGAGAGTTGTGACGTGAATTTCTTATCAAATTCGCCCTAATATTTTTCGGGTCCGGATTTCCACTGCGCGAGCGGCCCAAACAAAGATCCGCTCCTATCCCTCTGTGACAAAACCATCGTACATGCTGACGTCATCAATCAAAACCCGCCACCCTTTTGACTTTGTAAATAAAACAAATTGCGTCTGCGTCATTTCGTTATTCGTACGTATAATGATGTTCCATTTAAAAAAATTCAAAAATAACATGTTCTTTGCTTGTAAAATATGTATACATAAAGAAATTAGAACGGTATTTCGAGTTCTTGTCATAACACGGTAAACTTGTTTAAACACGTTTCATTTTACGTAAACAATGTTTATTCTGAACAACTAAACTACTTAAAAAAATCCTGGTTTTAGTTTGTAATTAACACTAAAATTAAGAAAAAATTCGGTGCTGGTCTTTTTAAATTCGGAGCACAATTATGTTCAAAAAATGCGTGGTGTCTTGCCACTACAAAAACTAAAATTCCATTTCTGAATACAAGAACAGGAAGCTGAGTTCATATATTTCTGAATATACATTATATACATCAATTCCCCTCACAGGACTTGTGAATTATTTGCCTTTAATAAATATGGTGCTAGATGAGACTTGGCTTCTCGGTGATAATCCTCTGAATGTTTTCCTTTCACGGAGACAATTATTTAGATAGTGCAGCAGCACGATTTGGAATCAGAATCTTCCTGTGTACCTTCCTACGTTCATATTTTTCTTTGAGTTAATCCATTCTTCTCGCAAATTATGATCCCAATAGCAGCGAGTTTTATCCCAAGTCAAAATGTCCTTTTCGATAGCTACTGGGTCCATAAATGAAATGCTACAATTTCAACACAATTAAACTCTTACTCATATCATGGTGAATTAGCAAAATCCTTTCATTATCTCACAGAAAGATTAAACCGCCTGTATGGCTTCATGTACGAGCATTAATAAAAACTTCCTCCCCCTTATGGTTATAGTTTCTTTCTTTGATAAGGAAAGACTTGTTTTCAAACGTCCTCTTTATAATGTTTAATACTGGTAATTATGTGGTCGATTCTAACCCTAGTATTGTTATACTTCTTATGAGCGAGCATCTCTGTCTGAAATACAGTTCATCTTATGTTAATAAAATCATAGCAGCAATCAGTTGTGATTTGAAAAGAATGGAAAATGTTTAAGTATTCTTCTTGTCACTATCGCTCTCATGATTTACTTTCGATCAGAAAATTTCCCTTTTGTATTTAAACTTAAGTACGAAGAATCCTAGAGTCGGTCATCTTTTGGTACATAGCCGTTACTCACAATTCCTCTAATTACCATATTCCTATGTAATGAGTTTGTAAACCTTTTATTCATCTGTTCTTTGTGACAGTGAAGTCTCTCCTCCTAAGTTGTATTAGAATCAAAGAAAATCCTTCATCTCTCAAAAAGCCCAAATTTTAAGATAGGTAGCGATTTATATCAAAACCTTTACGGAGATCGAGATATATGAATTATAGAATTATACCCATTCAAAACACGCCCAAGTATGTATTCGGACTCTTTTGCATTCCCAGAATATTTAGGCGGATGAATAATTGAGATATAATTCATTGCACAGTGAAAAAAACAATAGGATCAAGGCAGTTCAGGTCCCTTCATATAACTCTAAGGAAGGCTGAAAGGAGGCAAGAAAGGATTTTGAAGACTATACGGACTAAAGATTTTCTCTGGTGCCTTACCAAATCCAAACAAATTTATCTATGATAGAAGAATTAAAATAAAGGCTGTCACCATCTGTTGAAAAATTAGGAAGGCAGGAACAATATTACTAATAGTTAGATAGACGGAAGGACATTGGTTGAAAAAAGATGAAGCAAGTGAATGTTAAAAATATAATAAAGAATCTTAAAAAAGATAACCGACCTAGAAATATTTTGGATATGATGCAAAGATCTTGTTAAAGAGACTTTAACCATTTAGAAATTAGTCTTCGTGCTTGTTCAAAATCGAAGAAAAGAGGCTACGCCTTAAATAGTTGAATAATTCATAATGCAGCGAGCAACGGAGGCTTCTAAAACAATTTCAAGGACCAATTCTCCTGGAATCGTTGGTAAAAATTTATATTTTAAACTCACGAATATAGAAAAGGAAAAAGAGAAATTTTAAACATTTCTCTATTGGTGGCTCTACACCAGAATATCAAGATGTTAAAGAAGCAATTAACTCCCCTTCAGGAAAATGAATCATTTGGAGAATCACAGTAGCGAGCGGTCAACAAGCCAAGTACGAGTGGTGGACATCCTAATTTTCAAAAAATACGGAAGCAGCAAAATTTAAATATCTTCACTGAACCTCTGGGTAAACTTATGAGACATCAAAACATTCATCAAAGTATAGAGCCCGGAACGTTCACTTGAACCAGGTATACAGCAATATTTGAGATGGCTCACGAAAATCAAGAAAGACAATAACAAACACAGCATCTGGCAAAATAAAAATATTAACCAAACCATTTAAAGCCCAAGGTACAACAACCTAGAACAATTTTCAAATTCATTAAGTTAATTTTGAATTCTTAGCAAAGATGTCCATCATACAAGGTCAAATTAAGCTACACAACAAGCAGGTGAGATGATTTATTCTACTACTGGCAGATAAATCGTGGTATTTTCATTAAGATTCTTTAGATAATACTAATACCAATTTCTGACAAGAAAAACTCATCATATGAAGATAATAGAATCAAAACTTTGAAGAAATAATCATTAACATTTAGGTCATAATCCTAAAGATATGAAAGGTATTGAAGCTTTAAAATGAGAAAAGATGATGATATTGCAACTTTGAAAGAAAACAATTAAAATTACATTCAAGACGTCACAATTGAAAATCATCAACAAAATTAAAGAAGAACTAATGATTTGCTCTTTAAAATTAGACAAGAAACAACTGAAAAAAACTTGAGAATACGTTAAAAGATAAAGCAAAATGACTAGGTATCGTGAAGTAGTGTGATGCAACAAAACAGGTGTTGATGAGTTGTCACGAGAACAACAAAATTTGAACTATTGATGAATTAACAAAGTCAATGGAAGATATGGAACTTAAATGTATGTTACAAAACAAAGTAACAATTAGCCACTCTAGAACATAGGCAAATCTTTCAAAAATGAGTGTTCTTGATAAAACAAAAAATGAAAAAATTAGAAAAAACGAGTCAAAGGCATTGGAAAAGATCTCCCATTGGAAAACCTTTAAAAATAAATGAAATTCTTTGGGATAATATCATTCAATCAATAAAGGATATTTGGTCCTCAATTCAAATATTGAATGAACAAAATAACTTGAATTAAATGATATACAGATGAGATTGAAGATCAAGACAAGAAATTGAAAATATGGAAAAGCGATGAACATACATTTTGAATATAGAACAAAATCAACTTACGAAAATTGGTATTCAAAACGGTACGAAAACAATTTTAAATTATTATTACTAATCTATGGATGGGTGCACATTTATTTTTGTATATTATTATTTATTAGAAATAAGAAGCGAGTCATTGGTGGGTCAACCATGTCTCATCTATATACGCCATATACATTCTTCAGCTAATACTGATTCCGATTTGAAAATTACCCTCCGGTTTGACGTAGTATAAGGCAATCATTTGCTTCTGCCCTGTGGTGTAACTCCTACCCTTTATAGGTTGATTTTTTTGTTTTTATGTTCATTATGCATTGCTAATTTGTTATTCGCATTTTCCCCTATTTACTTCTTTAACATTTGCAGCTCCAGCTCTGGAGCTGAAACAATAATCTACGTTGAGAGCTCTTGCCGTTCCGGTGGTCTGCCAACTACTGTCTCTGCGTGATTCAAGTTCAAATTTTTTTATATAACACCCTTTTGGAAAATATCATTTCTTTTTCCCCATCATACCTATACATTGTTCGAACATCACCTCGTAACATCATATCATCGTCATTGTCTTTATCTTTGCTCGATATATTCCGCGTTACATATCTGCATAGTCCGGTGGCTGTGTATATTTCTCGCGCCCTCGTTCCAGAACATACATCCATATCAATCCACAGTGGGTTCTTAATTTGAACCTACATCTCGATGTATATGCATGCCTCATTCACGGTGTTTGTCTTGCTTCCTCCTGGGTTTAACTTGTTAAATAACATCTGTTCTTCATATCATCGCTTTGTCATTACGCTGTTTTATGTTTTATTATATCGCCATTTAACCTTTCGCTAACATGTTTATATGTATTTTATACGCACGTGTTTGCATATCCAGTGATTTAGCATCTCTGCTTCATATGCTTGTTCATTCATATGTTATTATAGTTCATCATTCCTTAAATTTATAACACGTTTCTGTGTCTCTATTGATATAAAGCGGTCATATGTCTGTCATTCATATCAAGCGTTCTCGCACGTTCAGCGTTATAAAGAAATATTATTTTATACTATCTGATTCATTGTTAAGTTGTCATTCGCCATTGATTTACCATGTGATAAATTTGTCATATAATATTAAAATATTGTGGTTGTTGGTCTTCAGCGGTCATGTTGTTTATACTTCTCGCGCCTTTATTGTTGATTATTTTAGTGCTTGGCCCCCTCCATCAATAATATATACACCCTCATGAATTCGATAAGCGTTTGTCGCCTGCACCTCCAGCCGTTCAATAATGACATCGCCGCATACCTTTATCATTTCAATGATTCCATTCCTTTAACCCGTTTATAGTTACCTTACATTCATAATCCCATTTCCTTGTTTTCCTTTGAAAAAATACATTTTTTATCTTAGAATCGATCTATAGCATAGAGTTTTAAAATTCGTTCTTAGAAAAGGCAAAAGTTTTATGACGATTTAGTTTCAGAAAAAGTTTTTAAACTCATAAAATTTTTACGATGATTTTTTTCCCCTTCTGTTTAAATATTTCAAGTTCGAAGTTTTATAGCGGTTGTTTCCTCTTGATGCCATCAGTCTCTAATGCCATTCTCTCATCTAAATTTAGGATAGTTCTCAGCAAAAGAACTATCATGAATAGTCTCGATTAACACACACTCATTTTGAGATATGGAAAAAGGTGTGTGAAGGACAAGAAAAACCCGCGGTCAGCTTCGCAGAAGGACAAGAGCACCATATGAAAACAAGAGCGCAAAACCTGTTGTCGATTCTGACTTGATAAGTGAAGAGTGGTACAACGCCATATTCATCATTCTAAAATACCTTTGAAGCCTTGAAGAAACTAAAGAACTACAGCTCACATTCGAAATTAGAAAAAATGTTCAATTGATGGTTAAGTTATTCGGTCTTAGAACAAAGAATGATGGTCATACTTTTAATGGAAGTAAGATCTATATTCGCAGCATTTCAAAACAGTATAAATGGACCCTTTATCTCATGTATATTGGGCATTATGTCCAAACTTACTCACATTATCTTGGAGTCTTGCAAACCAGTGAAATTATGAGCATATCACCTTTGATAAAAACTTAAAGCTGAAGTTTCGAAGAAAGCTTTTAGGAAGATGGCAGTCCATCATCTTGGAAAGGTATGTCGCTGTGAAAGGTCATATACGATTCATCAGGAGAAAGAGGTAGCGAGAAGGAAAGAAAGACACGAAGGAAAGTGGACAGGCACAGCAAATCAATCTTATTGCACAGTGCAACAATAGAAATTAAAATGATGTCAAATGCGAAACCGGCAAGACAAAATTCAGCGACACAATCAAGACAAAGAAATAAAATAGCCAGCAAAGACAAGGTAAAAACATGATCACATCACTATGCTGGCCATTTAACAATGGGTGTTGAAAACCTCTTTGATGTTTAAATGCTTCATGGAAGAGATGATTAGTTACTAGATTCGAAACAACATGTCATAACATTTAGAAAGAATTTTGAAATTTCAACGATAAAATTTAATTAGAGCCTAGGTGTATTTATGATTCGTCAAGCTCAAGCCATCGAGGCTTCGCTTTGATCGTTCATGCTGATATTTACAATCATATCTCGCAATTTCCTCTCCGGGTTGAAAAGAAAACTTGTCACCAGTCGAAATCAAAGCGACAAGAGACCTCGATTCATGACTTTGATGGCTGATCGGATGGGCATAGGATCACTCACTTGTCTTGGAGAATAGAAGAAGAAGACTTTTAGGCAGAAAATTCCATGTCATATCAAAACTTTGCATTGATTCCTTATCTGCAAGGTAAGTACATTTCCATGATGTTTACCAGCATTATTAGATTTCTGAATAGCAAATTGTAGCGGTATGCGTTTGTTGAAGAAAATGGTGTGATCATTTCAATTCTAGAAAAACCTAAAGATATGATGCATGTATTTAAACACAGCAATAACTGCATTTCATGATTCACACTCAAGAGCACGCGAAGCTTGAACTTGACTGGTAGTTTATGTGGCCTATTACCTGCTAATGCTGGTAAATTAAATATACGCAGTAAGCATTTATTGGTGGCTTCACCCAAAGATATTGGTTACTTCTGAAGAATAAATGAAGATGCTTTCAAACTTTAAAGATTTTCATGCACTTGAATTGAAAAATGATGCCTGGTATAATGACTCTCGTATTGATAATGAAAAGAATACCTTTAATGATTTAGGTATCTTAAATGTTGTGGAATCAAACATCAAACCATTGTACCATATAATCATGATGATGTAGTGAAAGAATGGCGAACCATCTTACGATAACAATCATCGTATTGCTAAAGAATATGAATTGATGTTTTAGGTTTGTCACAGTTCTGTATCTTGTTACACCAAGAAATGGGTGTCGTAAGTTCAATTAGAAATGCAGCTCCTTTTTGAAATATTGGCATGACCACATTCCAGTAAAGCATTTAAAGGTCTTTGGGTCCACTGTTAACGTGATACCCAAAAACCGAACAAACTTAAAACACTAGAAGAAAATGTATCTTATGCGGTACTCAGTACCTCGAATACTACATCTCTATGATACGACGATAAATTTATGATATGCGAGATGTCATATTTCAGAATCGTCGAGAAAATAAGGTTGTTGACGTAACCATTACGCCTGAATGGATTCTTGTTAAGTCTTTCAAGAAATTGATAATGATTCACACCTTGAAGAGATTAAAATGTTGAATCGCATTGTGAAAGAATCATTTTAGATACTCTCTCACGAAGAAACAACCACAGATGACACATTGAATGATGCAATTAACGAGTTGGAAGAATTGGTCTTGAATCAATCGCTGGGTCATTAAGCAGCACAAGCCATCTGGAAAAATTATCCCAAACCATTCGTAAAGAACCAGAAGATGTTCATCCTGATAAGGTTCAAGGCATTCAAAACAAAAGTTACTCAAAATACGGTGGTGTAGATAATTTGATTCTGTTGATGTAGATGTGCTTACTATTTTATGCGTTAGGTTTGTCTGATCATACCGTTCAACTTGTCGGCACTTCTCGTGATGAATGGAAAAGCGATCTGAAGAAGATATGATACTATTAAATAAAATGGCCTTGGAAAATGGTTAATCGCGTACGAGAACAAACAATTGGTGTAAATGGGTCCTACAAGAACAGAAGAAGTACAAAATGACTCACTTAATAGCGGGGTAAACTTGTGTGAAAAGTTAACCACGGAAGAATTGAATTGGAAAAGCATTTGTCCAGCAAAATGGACCACACATCAGATATCTTTGCCTTGGCATGGCTCCGGAGATGGATAAATCATCGGATGGATGTTCAAAATAGCATTCTTGAATGGAGATACGAAGGAAAGTTTATATGTCCGGCCAGAAGGATTTGATAAAAGTCAAGAACACAGGTTCACAAACTTGTGAAAATCCTTGTATAGCCTCAAACATTGCCACGACTTTGGTATGAGAAATTGACGACTTTCTACAAAACTTCAATTTTAAACACTTTAATCTTGATGATGCAACTTTGTTTGTGTAAGAAAATTTGAGAAAAACAGTTCATATCTTGTAGTATGTAGATGATCTGCAGTAGCGAAAACAATGAGAGCTATATTTATCATGAAAGGACAGAAAAGGTTTTAGAGCAAGTGATTTGGAATAATAGCTGTTTACTATTTAGGTATTAGGTACTTCAACATCCTAATTCATGTTCTTTCCTCAAAAAAAGTACATTGAAGTCTCTTGGAACAAATTTGTGGATAGAATTGTAAACATACGACACTCTAATGGAACAAAACTTAAACTCCATGTTGAAGGAAGAATTTGAGGATACCATTAAGTATCGACAATGACTTATGGAAATCTTATCTATACGGCACACGGACACAGCATCTCATTTAACATTTAGAATCCTCTCAAGGTTTATTCTGGCTTCACTGGGGACATTGATATGTACCAAAAAGTACTAAGAGTCGCAGAGACTCAAGACTTTGAACTCGAAATATACACGGTCGACGACTTCATCTTGGCCGAGTCTCTGATTAGGACTTTGATGACGACAAAAAACGGAGAGTGTCTCAGTTACACATGAGTCTTAGATCTGGACTGTCTCATGGAATCAAACGATCGATTCAGTGATTCTGACGAGAGGCGGGAATATGGCGGCCAATTTCAAACCATGAAGAAATTGTGGCTAAGAGGAAATCACAGAGGGTTGGGATGACAAAGGATACTGTTCCCACTCACTCATGATAAACAACACTTCTGCAATAAGAATTGTTGAAACCCAAAGATTCCATGGTCAGACAAATCACATCAGCCACAAAAAGTGTATCTCTGTTAAACATCATGTGGGGCAAAACCATCATATACATCATTGTTCCACAAACCATTCGTCGCTGGCATCTTCTGACATGGAAGAAAAGAGTTTGAAAAAAGTTCGGATACGTTAACCTAGACTCTTTCAACATCCCTTAGGATTAAAGAGAATGTTATTTCAATCCTATGGATAGGTGTGCACATTTATTTTGTATATTATTATTAAAAATAAGGGCGGTCATTGAGAGCTGAATCTAATAGCCTCACCTCCCATCTATATAGCATATGCATTCATAAGCACAATACACAGTTACGATTTTGAGGTTACCTCACGGTTTCGCTGACGAGAAATAAGGGTTTTACTAAAGAACTACGAATGTGAAATTTAAACAAAGGGTGCTCAAATATTGAAGAAAAATCAACACCTTTAGAAAAAATTAGATATTTTATTCATTCAAGTTTTACGGTCTATAATTAGGAAAGATAAATAGCGGGCCTTGATAATTATGTTGAAAAATTGAGCAAATGTCTTGCAATAATCAAGCTAGTTCTCCAACGATTCATCAACGGTGACCTTTACTACGAGGGAAAAACCTTCATGACAGATTGGAGAATTTATTTTATCTTGAGCATGAAGTAAATCATTTGTTCCCAAATCAGCCTAATTTCTTTAGATATACTGTGGCTGATGAAACACTAAGAAAGGTGCAAAGAACCAGAGTGCCAGAAGTTCAATGGTGGGAAGAAATGATGGAAATTTTGTAAAAAATTATCCTTACATAAATTTTTTCCTATTTACCACAGTATATCATGATAAAAAGGATAAAAGGATGAACAAAGGTCAAAGAGTATCAGAGTAGTTAAAGAGTATCAGTGAAACGAAATAATCAACATAGAATTACTGAAGAGGACAGAAGCAAGCCAAGATATAGGGCCTGCCTCCAGCACATTCTTAAAAGAAGGAAACAACACAACATCAATTATCATTTTTCTTATCTACGAGACCATCTGTCTCTATATTGTTGTAAAATACTTATTAGTTATCCTAGATAATATCTCAATTTTTTATGAGATATTTTGTATGATTTTTTGTATAAATAATCCATCAATTGGAGTAGTAAGTGTGGATTCATATACTTTGCAGTAACATTGACTTTTTCGGAATAAAGTGCTGTTGGAGAAATTTCTTTGTGGCTTGCTGGATGATGAATTGATGCTAAAGACTTTTTATAGGATTCATGTGTCAAACTACAGATCAATAAGTCATTTCTATCCTGTGTTTTAAGTTTTTATATCTGTTTATTATATCACTGTGTTTCATTTCTGAATAATTAATGAAAAGGAGTAAATCAGAAGGTACTTAAGTGTAATCTGGTTTTAATCATTATTATTCTAAATGTTTTCTTCTAAACTAGTTATAAACAGTGAATTCCCAATTGCTCATGTTTTACTAGTTTAAGCATTTTGATTATTTAGTAAAGAATACTTAAATGCTCTTTATTGATAATCACTCATTTTTCTCTCTTTGAATGTGTTGAAAGGTTCTGAATTTCCTTTCATCCATTTTAAATCAATTTCATTCTTTTAAGATTTATAATTGTTTCCATGTTTGACTATCTTGCCCTGTAAAACCATCTTTCGTTGATAAACTTAATCCAGTGAAGCGATTTTTTTTTACTCCATTGCCCAATGGCCTGAATTACTCAATCTTGCCCTTAGCTATCGAATTCCACCACCCAAATTCAAATAAAACCCCTGGACTTTATAACTAGCTTAAATTTTCTAAAACAAAGCTAAATTTTATAGAGAGAGCCCTCTCTGGGTACAGATTGGCTAGATTCTGTACCTAAAATATTGGTTTGTGGTTACCTCGGACCGCTTTCCTCTTTCAACAACTTCAAGGAAAATCTGAGTGATAACATAGTGGCGACTCCGCTGGGGACCTGAATAATTTCATTGTTACTATTGTTTATTTTATAAACTACAAACGGAGCCTGAAGATTAGCTAGGTAGCCTTTGAAACTGCTTTTGCTTTGCAATTGCTGAAGTAAATAAATGATGACGTCCAAAACGTCAGACCACATTGCGCCGGAATTGCATCGAAATTGGAACAATGGACGTTGGTACTCTATCTATTGCTTTACTATTCTACATACTGATATTTCACTTTCTTATAGATGCCTCGGGCATATTTGGATGCTTTCTCAGATTTGTCGATAATCTCCATGTGGACCGTTACTGGGTTTTATATCATGTCCCTGTATGTGACATGGGGTATTTTTCTATCATTGTCTGGGGTGGGACTTCCACTTTTCTTGATGGATATTTGGGTTCCAATCTTCAGATGTGAAAATGTAATGACTTCATGGACTGTTTTACTTCATATAATATATTCAAAACATTGTTTTTTCTCTTGTGAAAAAAAATGATTAATGTTTATCACTCTGCCTTCAAAACTAATGATGCTGGTCTATGTTGCTGGTTTATTGATATGGTCTGATGGTCTTTTTATATTTTGGACATATCACACTCCTCACATGATTAGAATTTTTCTCTGTTGCAGGATTTTGGGTACTTTAATTTGTATTTGGAACAATGGACGTCGGTACTCTATCTGTTGCTTTACTATTCTACATACCGCTATTTCACTTTCTTATAGATGCCTCGGGCATATTTGGATG
Source organism: Pinus albicaulis (assembly GCA_034641835.2). Lineage (NCBI taxonomy): Eukaryota > Viridiplantae > Streptophyta > Pinopsida > Pinales > Pinaceae > Pinus > Pinus albicaulis. The sequence continues at coordinate 1,295,452,834 of CM076580.1, read as the reverse complement.
CTTTCTCAGATTGTCGATAATCTCCATGTGGACCGTTACTGGGTTTTATATCAAGTCCCCGTATGTGACATGGGGTATTTTTCTATCACTGTCTGGGGTGGGACTTCCACTTTTCTGGATGGATATTTGGGTTCCAATCTTCAGATGTGAAAATGTAATGACTTCATGGACTGTTTTACTTCATATAATATATTCAAACAACGTTTTTTCTCTTGTGAAAAAAAAATGATTAATGTTTATCACTCTGCCTTCAAAACTAGCGATGCTGGTCTATGTTGCTGGTTTATTGATATGGTCTGATGGTCTTTTTATATTTGGGACATATCACACTCCTCACATGATTAGCCCATTTTATTGGATGTATGGGTATCTCAATACCATACATCCAATACAATGGGCTTATCACTTTATTCCCTAACTACATGTGGTCCCTTACATAATGTGGGTTAACCACTTTATTTATTAACTATGGCCCAATTATTTATCATTCTTATACTATTACATCATATTATTCCCTTGGATACCTCCCTTTGTACCCTATATTATCCCCCCTAGGTATACTACATATTTTCAATAAATTTGTGTCTTTTTTTGACTTTGTAGGCAAGGGCGCAGTGCCTGCACTGGAAAAATAGGTCACCTTGCAGCTGAGTTTTGAAGGCCTTCTCGGTGTCCAAATGAGCTCCATGATAGCTCATTGGAAATCCTGTCTAGTCTAGTTTCCAAAAATACCTTTAGTTTCCTGATTAGATTCCATTTACCTACTCAAAAGCGCATTATCCAAAGGCTGCTAAGGGCGCAATGCCAACCCTGAAAACAAGGCAGAAATGTGAAATTTTGCATGTTTTTGGCCCTTTTGGAGGACTAGTCTTGCTCCGAATGAGCTAAAACTTGGCGAGTGTGATGTCCTTGGCATAAGGAACCCAAAAATGTAAATTTTGACTTCAATGGATGCCCCAAGAAAAATCGCAACACCAAGGGCAATGCGCCCTTGGCCCTTAGAAACAGTGAAAAACCAAAAATGTCAAAAGTTGCCAAAATTTTGAAATTTCCTTGCTTATGGTGTTTGAGATGCCTGTAGATATAGATCAGCCAAGTTTTCAAGGTTTATTTTGTCTTTTAGCCTCATTGGGTCCATCATATATTTCATAAGCCTTATTTCCCTCGCTGCTTTTTCCTCACTGTTTGATTCTTCATTTGTTTGATTTCTCATGGGCATCTACCTCACTGACATTTACCTCATTGCTACCATTTTCCCTTTCCTTGCTGCTTTCTCCTTCACTGAAATTAGCCTCACTGATATATGCCTCATTTCCCTCACTGCACTTTTATGACTACTAAATTCATTTCCCACATCATCATTTTCTTTTGCTTCAAATTTCTCTACCCTACTGACATCATCTTCTTTGCTTCCTTATTCATTTCCCTTTCCTATATTTCTGACATTTGACCACTCTGCCTTTGAGAAAACCCTAGGTCTACTGTGAAACTGATATGAAGAGGGTAATGGAGTGGCAGTATACTAGAGAATGAAGTGAGTGATTGAGGGTGTAAATTAGGCAGAATGAGAGGCTAAATAATTTTGAAGGAAATCTAGCTGATATATCAAACTTTTCTTTGAAAACACCTTGCACTAATGGAAATTTGATATGAAGGAGGGCATGTAATGTCAATGCTTTTGCAATGTAAGGAGCTAAGTGTTATGTCAAGCCCTTGATGGATGAAAAACTTTAAACCAATGCAACCACCTTAATTTCACCTCTTGTCTAGACTAATATTCTTTATGGCCAGATAAAGAAATGGAAAATAGTGATTTGCAAGTTCAAGCCTTAGGGTAGCCTCTTAAGGTTTCAATTTCTATCAAATAAATCATCCAAAATTCTTGAGAATGATGGTAGGGCATCCACTTAACTCTATCAGAACTTTAGAAAACCTTGGAGGAAACTTAAAAAGGCTCTGAAGTTGTCTGAGGGGTTAATTTGCTTAGGAAGCCCTCCTAGCTAAGGGTGTAGCACCAGTGCCAAGGGCATAGTGCTTAATCCCAAGTGCGCAACACCTTTTTGCAGAGGGCATTTGGAGGCCTTCCCGGTATCCAAATTGGGCCCATGATATCTCGTTGGAAAACTTATCCTGTCTAATTTCAAAATTTACCTTTTTTATGATTATTGGAGTTGATTTGTCCTATAAAAGGTTTATTCTCCCAAGACTGGTCAAAAAGTGTTGAATGATGGTGCAAAAATGTAGAGTGCTGGTGCAGGCAACTTTTGGAGGCCTTCTCCAACTCAAAATTCAACTCATTATAGCTCATTGCAAAGTCTAATTGTCATTTGAGCCATCAAGAAATTCATTGGGAGAATCCAGCTATGAGAAAACCTAAGTTTCCCAAGGTCACTCTAGAAGTGCAGCAATTCTCTCATGACACCTGTATTTTTGAAATTTCTCCTAGACCATGATACCTATGTAAAATATGAATGAGGTTTTTCTTCTTGGACCTATGATGGAAAAAAAACCTCTCACATTTTTCAAATTCATCTCTGTTTGGTCAGAAACACAATTTGAAGCGAAACTGGCCTTGTGTGCTTCCTCCATTGTCATTTTCTGCAAGTGATCACTGTTTGACACTCTACTTGGGCCATCAAGCTCAAAAACACTAGTTTCCTAAAGATCAAATGGTTCTCTTTCTTCTGTTGTAAGTTGTCTTCATTTAGGACCAGACCATATACCTTATCAATTCCTTCAACTAATGGACCTTTTAACACTCTTGCATAAGTGTTAAAATCCTAACATTTTCCTCATGTGTAAACTCTAAAACTGAATGGATAGTCTTTATTTGGAGATATTTAGGTTTTTCTTGAGTAACTATTTGTTGAAATTCTATTACATCTGTGCCAGCTTCTTATCAAAGGAGAAGAGTGTTTGAAATACCAATGATGACCTTAATACATGTGAAACCCTAATTGACCTAGTGGGGGGGGGGGTGGGGGTTCTTTGACCTTGATCTTGACTGAAAATAGGCTTGGAGGCTTCAAGTATACAAAGAGAGTATTAAAAAAGTGGTGTATTGAAGATCCAAAATCCAATGTACTTGATTTATCTAAAGAGCCGACAAAGATAGTTTTGAGACCATCAATGCTTGAGGAACTTGGGGACCATGGGAATGAGTTAGGCTATAGGTAACCCTAGATGGAAAGTGGAGTGACGGGCAAGGGAAAAATAGAGTAATGAGGTTATGGGTAGGAAAAAGGATGGAAAAGAGTGGCATAAGCCCATAAGGATTTTTTTGGAGTGGCAGGGTCACCATGGAATGGAAAAATGGTAGAATAGTGAAAAAAATTCTATAAGGATAATGAAGGCAGTGAGATTTCTAAAACTCACAATATTCGAGGAATTTTGTTTTTAGAAATCTAGAACCAATATTTAGTCATCTATAGATAGTAAAAATTATTGATGACTAACGGTGGCTCCACTTGGGGAGGGCAGCTCCTTTTCAGGAGGTGTCCAGGACCTCAGAGCTCAAATCTCTGAGTTTTGAAGACCAGTGCCTTACTTGCACTTGGCAGATCCTTCTTCCTTCTTTTTCTGATGTTCTCTTGAAGCTATGATCTCAAAATCAGAAAGACATGTTTGCTTCAACCTCATTTCTACCTACCCATCATACTTTTCCTAACATTTTTTCTTCTTCCGGGTGCACTTGGACTGGCAAACCCTTGACATTATTTTCTTTTGAAAGCATAAAAAACTATCTACTTGTACCCTTATCACTTCCAAGAGTTCATATTAGGCTAATGAACTCTTCTTATTGTAGGTTTTAACCCTGAACAGAAATTATCTACATACGAATCTTATAACAGAAAATAAACAATAGCGAGAGCATAAAACATAAAACAGATAAACACAGAAATTTTCCCCTGGATCCCAAATTGGGACGACCAGCTTGATTTTTCATTATATTCCTTTTAGTGTTACAACACATATATATACATGCCGAAGCATACATAAACCCCAATCCATTAACCTTGGATTAGAACATAACCGTAGTTCCCTTGACCGGATCTACAAAATACCAGGGGCCGAAAACCATCGTACCCCAAAACCATGTGCAAACTCATGCACAAAACATGGGTGGGTCTACCTATGAGTGGGTCCACACACCAAATTTTTTTTTTCGCAGGGGCTGCCTCCCCCCTTGTGACCCCCTGCTGCACCCGGCACAACGTACAATGCATGGGGCTAGTTGTGGAAAGAATATAACACATACCCAACATTCTCCCAATTGTTGTTTTCTTTCCACAGGGGACCACAGGAGAGCTTAGTCATTGGGCCAATTCTTCAACACCCATTGTTTCTCTACACCAAGAGAACTTTTGAGTGCTCACAGACTTCATCAATGCATCTGCAACATTCTTCAAAGTGTCCACCTTTACCAGAAACACCCTTTTAGCCTAAACCATAACTCTAACAAAATGATATTGAAAATGAATGTGCTTTGTCTTTGAATGGTAAGCAGGGTTCTTAGCCAAGAGAATTTCACTTTGGCTATCAAATTATATCCTTATAGCTTGTTGTACCAACCCCATACTTGAACACAATCTCTGCAACCAAATTGCTTCCTTGCTTGCATGAGTGGCTGCTATGTATTCTGCCTCTATAGTTGAAAGAGCCACTACAGACTGTCTTTTACTCATCCAACTGACTGTGCCTCCAAATAGGCTAAACACATACCCACTTGTAGATCTTCTTTGGTCCAGATCTCCAGCCCAGTCTGCATCAACAAAACCACGAATGTCCAACATTCTTTCCAATCCTGGTCTTCCCTGGTAGCACAAGCCATAATCACTAGTGCCACGTAAATATCCGAAAACCCGCTTCACTGCTGTCCAATGCTCCTTCCCTGGGTTTGACATAAACCTGCTCAATACTCCCACTGCATGTGCAATGTCTGGTCTAGTACAGACCATTGCATACATCAGGCTACCCACCGCACTTGCATATGGAACACGGGACATATCCTCCTCTTCTTCTTGTGTCTTGGGACACTGTTCAGCAGACATCTTTACACCTACAGGAATAGGAACATTCACCGGTTTACTATCCTGCATATTGAACCTCTGCAATATAGTCTCAACATACTTCCTTTGGTTTAACCAGAGCTTCCTCTTTGCCTGATCTCTCTTAATTTCCATGCCCAAAATATAGTTTGCAGCACCAAGATCCTTCATGTCAAATTTGGAGAATAGTTGGGTCTTCAAATCTTGGATAATTTCTTTTTCATTTCCAATCAACAACATATCATCCACATACAATACCAAATAAATAACACAGTCACCAATTAATTTAAAATAAACATAGTGATCCTCCTTGCTTCTGGTGAAGCCAAGTCCCCGTATATGGGTATCAAATTTCTGATACCACAACCTTGGTGACTGTTTTAACCCATACAGAGACTTCTTCAACCTGCATACCAGTTCTTTCTTACCCTTCACCATAAAGCCTTCAGGTTGCTTCATGTAGATCTCCTCTTCTAGATCCCCATGAAGAAATGTTGTCTTCACATCCATCCGTTCTGCATTCAAATCAAATGCAAGAAGAATAGATGTTAATATAATAGAGTGTTTTGGCAACAGGAGAAAAAATATCACCAAAATAAATTCTCGGCACCTGGGAATAACCTTTTGCTACCAACCGAGCTTTGTATTTCTCCACCTTTCCTTCTACATTCATCTTCTTCTTAAACACACATTTGCTCCCAATGGGCTTCCTTCCAGCCGGCAACTCCACCAGATCCCATGCATCGTTTTTGTGCAAGGATGCCATTTCATCAACCATGGCCTCCTTCCAGAGTTTTCCATCCTCTGAATCTACTGCCTCCCTGACAGTTCTGGGTTCATCATCAGTTATAGTTAAGGCAAAACCCGAACAGAAAGCAGATGGACTATACCTTTCTGGTTGCCTTCTTTCCCGAACTGATCTTCTCAAAGCTGGAGTTTGTGGCTCTTCATCTTCTGAGTCTTCTTCTGTTGTAGAGTCTGGTTCATCCTCCTTTAGCTCAAACTCTATCTTCTCAGGTTCCTTTGGTATGATTTCATGTTTAAAAACATCTTTCACCTCTCTAAACACCACATCTCGGTTGTACACAACCTTCCTTGTTTCTGGGTTCCAAAGCTTGTAACCCTTTAAACCATCCTTATACCCAATAAAGATGCACCTTTTAGATTTATTATCCAACTTGGTCGTTTTCTCCTTTGGAACATGTACATATGCATCACATCCAAATACCCTTAGATGTGAAAGAGAGGGTTTCTTACCAGTCCATACCTCATGTGGAGTCTTATCCTCCAACGTTGATGAAGGTGATCTATTAACTAAGTAACATGCAGTCTCCACTGCCTCTACCCAGAATTCTTGTCCTAACTCGGTACCACTGAGCATGCTTCTTGCCTTTTCCATCAGCGTTCTGTTCATTCTTTTTGCAACTCCATTTTGCTGAGGTGTGTATGGAGTAGTATTTTGCCATGCTATACCACACTTCTTACATAACTCTTCAAATTCCTTCTTGCAGAACTCCCCACCATTATCTGTCCTCAACGCCTTTATCTTCTTCTCTGTCTACTTTTCCACCAGAGCCTTAAATTCTTTAAATCTATCAAAGACTTCAGATTTATTCCTCAAGAAATATATCCATGTATTCCTTGAGAAGTCATCTATGAATGAAACATATTACACAGACTTTCCTAGTGATGGAACTGACACAGGTCCAAACACATCACTGTGCACAAGTTCTAATATCTTGTTCACCCTCTTAGCACCAGAAGGAAAACTCACCCGATTCTACTTCCCATATACACAATGTTAACAAAAATCGAAATCCAGAGAGAAATTAAACATACCTTCTACCATACCATTTCTATGTAGTATCTGAAGGCCCTTCTCTCCAATATGTCCAAGCCTTTGATGCCATAGCATGGTATTTTCTCCAGAGATAGCTAGGATTTCCGATCCACTTTCAAGAACCACATAACTATTACACCCATCAATAACAGTGCTACCTTGTAGCTTGTACAAAGTTCCAGTCTAAACTCCCCGCATTAATACCAGTGCTCCCCAAACCATCTTGCAGGCATCTTTCTCGAACACTTTTTTTACACCTGCATCATCCATATTGCTTATAGAAATCAGATTTCTTGCCAATGCAGGAATATGAAGAACACCAGGAACTATTCTAATCCTTCCACCTTGCAGCTTTAGCTTGACCTTTCCACGTCCGATGATTTTGGCCTTCCTATCATCCCCTAGGAAGACATCACCATCATATTTCTCATACTCGCAGAACCACTCCCTATGGGGAGTGAAGTGAAAGGATGCACCTGAGTCAATCAACCATGACTCATGATCTACATGTGTATTTGAAGAAGAAGACAAATACACACCCCCACCTTCATCCGAGGTGGTTTTTGCCTCTACAAAAGGAGCATCATCAGATCCCTTTCCTTTCTCAGGAGCTTTATATCTTCACTCCTTTTTGTAGTGCCCTTCCTTTCCGCATTTCCAGCATACCTTTACAAAATTTCCAGGAGATTTAGATCTCCCTCTAGATTTGGATCTCCCACTCGAAACCTTATTCTTGTTTCTATTTTGGGACCTTCCTCGTACAGATAAGGCATCTCCATTCTGGCCCTCCATATTTCTCTGTCTCATTTCCTCCGATAGCAAGGCTGAGACAATGTCATCAAAATTCAAGGTAGTTGTATTGCTACCTATTGCAATAACCATACTATCCCACGAGTTTGGTAGAGAACACAACAAATTGATGCACTTATATTCATCTGAGATTTTAATATCAACAAATGACAGCTAACTTACCACAGTATTGAAGGCATTCAGATGCTCTGTCACCAAGTCTCCATCCTTCATCCTCAGGTTATACAACTTTTTCCACAAGAAAAACTTATTCACCAGAGACTTAGATTGGTACAAAGTCCCAAGTTTTTCCCACAAATTATTCGCCGTAGCTTCCCCAGATACATTCAACAATACTGAATCTGAGACACACAACCGTATTGTGCTTTTATCCTTTTGATCCAGTTTCTTCCAGTCTTCATCTGACATTGCCATTGGTTTAGTACCTAGATCTACCGTGATCCATTGATCTTTATCCACCAGAAAATCCTCCATCTTGAGCTTCCACAACTCAAAACTCTGACCATTAAATTTCTCATTCTCTATCTTTCCACCGCTCGCCATCTTCTTTCACCGCAATAATCGATCCCGCAGATCTCCCACTGAACAGGGTCTACCTCAGGCCCGAGAAAAAAACCCTCAACAGCAAAGGCGTCCCGTTGAAGCCGAAACAGCTCTGATACCAAATGTAGGTTTTAACCCTGAACATAAATTATCTACATACGAATCTTATAACAGAAAATAAACAATAGCGAGAGCATAAAACATAAAACAGATAAACACAGATATTTTCCCCTAGATCCCAAATCGAGACGACCAGCTTGATTTTTCATTATATTCTTTTTAGTGTTACAACACATATATATACATGCCGAAGCATACATAAACCCCAATCCATTAACCCTGGATTAGAACATAACCGTAGTTCCCTTGACCGCATCTACAAAATACCAGGGGCAAAAAAACATCGTACCCCAAAACCATGTGAAAAATCATGCACAAAACATGGGTGGGTCCGCCTATGAGTGGGTCCACACACCAAAAACAAAATTTCGTTGGGGCGCTGCCCCGGACCCCAACAGTGGGGGCTGCCTCCCCCCTTGTGACCCCCTGTTGCGCCCGACGCAACGTACAATGCATGGGGCTAGTCGTGGAAAGAATATAACACATACCCAACACTTATTCTCTACCTAGTCTACTCATTTTTCAAGATTAAGCTATTTGACAAACTTTATTCTCTATCCTAGTAACATGAAATTGAAAACATGATCAAACTAGGATTAAGCAATCTGATTTTCCATGGGTTGTGGCATTTGGACAAGATGCACACATACATTATTTTTGTACAATCAAAACTAGAAAACATGAGGGTTGTGTTGAGGAGGTAAATCCCCTCTGTGGACAGAGGCAATCCCTACTAGCCCTGATCGGGTCTAGCAACAATAAAGTCATGTAGTGACGCAGGTTCCTAGTTACAAAAAAACAAAAATAATAACGAATTGCCTACCTCAAATCCTACACAGTGTTTGTTGAAGAAAATATGATGTTTCCCATCCCTTTCTTAGCAGGTCACGATCCTTCCGCTCGACACGTCCGAACACCTACACACATGTAAGGAAACAACGACATACAACGTAAAATCCAAAGCATGTAACCATACATCAGTCAGAGAGGATTTAATTCATTAAGTAAAGAAATAAACACATGAATGGAACCGTAATCAAAGTCGCTTATATTAAAATAACAAAGGAAAGATTACAACCCAAAGCTCTAATGCTATGATCTTCCTTCGGTGGAGCTGACAGTGGAGCATGTTTCAACAAAGCCCATCGGGAATCTGGACGAAGCTCTCTCTCTTCAGCTTGGCTCTCAAAGGCTGCTCGGCTATAGTTTCCTTCCTACCAGTTCAGCTAGCTAGCTAAGGGAGAAGGCAAGCTTTTATAGATGGGGGAAGAGGAGTTGGGATCCCTACAATCATGGGATAGGTCCTATCTCTAAGGAATCTTCCATAATAGGTGGAAAACCAATTCCCATACATGGAGATCCAGAGCCAAACCACCCAACTCCTTTTGATGACTCGTTCAGAAGTTTGTTGGAATCAAAATTCCACCATTTATTTATTTTTTAAATGCCTTGTTAAGCTTGGCACAAGTGAGACACAGGGACAAAGCGCTATTTGGCGCACCCTCTATGGTGGATTTCCCCCATTGGTGCGAGGGCTGAACCAGCTAGTCACGCCAAGGAAAAAAGATCCATTTTTAGGGTTTTTCAGAGGAAACTTTCTTCAAGGGAATTATTGTCCTTATGCAAGGGAATGCCATGAAAGTGGTTTCAGGTCATGTTACTGCTTACAGGTCATAGGAAAAGTCCTCCAATTTGTAGGATGAGGGATTGCAGGGATGGTTAAAAAATTTTGTGTAACAGATGCCCCCTAAAGCATGAGGCCTAAGAGAGAGAGGGAGGGGTGAAATTCTTTATGAGAATGTGCCCAACTTAAAACACTTCCATCAGAAGACCTGCATACAAGTACAACTGATATCTCTGATACATGATATGTGATATGGGCGCAGCCATCCATAATAGAGTGTATAATAACTGTGATCCAAGGTATGGATGCAACCATCCAAGAAGGATCAACAAGTAGACTCAGGTATGGTCACAGCCATCCAATCAAATGAGTCATGTAACCAATCATGATAATCCACAAAAATTCGCAGCCTGTATTTCATGAGACCAAATCCAGGGTCTTGTGCTCCATCTCGACCCGAACAGAGTACAAGTCCGAGCATGTGAATAAGTGAGCTGAAGTCGAACATGCAAGAACATCATCTGATTACTAGCCAATAATGAAATCTGTTAACAGATGTGAGATGAACCACCAATAATGAGGATGGCCCTCAAGGTAATATAGGTACAATCCACAGAATGTGAACAGTGAGATGACGTTGAACACCCATAGAATCATCCGATCGAAGGCCAATAATGAAAATCTTGCATCGAATGCGAAGAACCTTCCATTGAGGCTTGTAGGCTCCAAGGTACCTGAAGGGAGTCTCTAGATTAGCTTCCTGGATAATGAGTTGAAGTCGATAGGAATTGAATTCGATAGGTTTTAACGAGTCTAACAAAGGAAGAACTCAGCGTCTTTTCATGTTTAGAGAGTTTGAAAAGACAACGAAAAAGAAAACTCCAACAGTCCCTTTTCGTAGATAGTTCCTCAGATATGAAAAGGTAGAAAACTATGTCTGAGAAAACCTCCTAGTCGTGATAGGCTAGGGTATTCCTTTTTCATAAATAATCTATCCCATCCCAAAAAAGGGGTAAACATATACTGGGTAGATGTCATTTCGCAACCATTTAATGAGTTCAAAACGACGAGTGACTCAGCAATATTTTCATTTTTAGAGAGTTAGAAAAGAGCTGAAATATGACTCCAATAGTGGCTTTTTCGTGTTTTTACCGAGTCCGAAAAAGTATAAAATACAACTCGCATCATCATCCCAGTCGAGTGAAAACCTATTGCTGCACAAAAAGCAAACGTAAAACCCAGTTTTCTACAAAATATGATAAAATATCATAAAATAAGCTCCAAAAACCTAATTTGATTTTGAAAAGTTATAAATATGACTAAATAGTAAAAACATATTTAATTTTTACTTTTTACCTCTTGTGGAGAGAAACAGTGATTTTTTTCCCTGCGATCTTGCGGTGATGATTTTGGATGATCCAGTGCATCATTTCAGACCCCGTATTTTCTAGGTAAGAGGTGCTTCCATTAGCTATGTTTTAATCTATATTTCATAGTTTTCCATCATGATTTGGGATCCCTAAGGGGAGGATTTACAATTTTAGGGCTCGCACAGTTGGCGCGGGTACGAGGC